>MU228207.1:177048-237769 GCA_018584345.1 Thuja plicata
TCTCCTTACCATGTGAAGTAGGTATCCTCTTCCTCTTCCTTATCCTACCTAGTGGGTAGCCATGATAAGGAGGGGGCATATATAGGGTCTCCCTTGTACTATAGTTTACATTTATTTACATTTTGCAACATGCTAAATCCTTGGAAGGTAACACACACAAGTTGCTAAATCCTAAAGAGACACGCATTTTTACTTTTATGTTTGCTAAATCCTCGGAAGGTAACGCACATAAGTTGCTAAATCCTGAAGAGACATGCATTTTACTTTTTTGCTAAATCCTCAGAGGGTAATGCACATAAGTTGCTAAATCTTGAAGAGATATGCACCCTTTTACAATATGCTAAATCCTTGAAAGGTAACGCACATAAGTTGCTAAATCTTGAATGGACACGCATTTTATACTCCATAGTGACACAAGAATGTGGATCTATGGGTATTTTCAAAAAGTCGTCAGAAGACGCACTTACAGTTACAAGCATAGTTTATGGGTGAACCTATTGGGGGCTCTCCCTCCTTGGTGATTCATAGTAAGGTGGGCATCTTACTAGGTGAGGTAATCACTTTTTTTTTTCTCTTTTGCTTTCATGCTAGTAGGATTAGATCGTGAAGCTATTTTATCAATAGTGTTGTTCTTGTCTTACTTATGTCGTCATATATCTTTTCTATGATTGAATGTTCTTTACTTTCCATATCTTTATGTATGTATGATAAGCTAGAATCCTTAGTCTGAGGGCTCATGTTCCTGGCTTAGTGATATTCTATCTCAATTACAATCCACCAGGATCTCTTTCTTCTAACTTTACCATGAGAACATTCAATTTCTGTACTACCGCTAAAGTGGGGGCTTAATGTATCATCTTAAAATGGAAGCACTTCCATGTTAAGAGTGTTTATCCCTCCTTAGAGGATGTATTTGACCTTCATTACATCATCCCCCCATTTCTGCATCACCCCCCTGATCTGCTTCTCCTTATACCACTTTCGGGGCTGATTTCTGCATTCTGGGTTGCAGGACTCTGTTTCAGGGATGCAGGGATAGGGTCAACCTCCTAGGATAGGGTTGACCTCAGCCCTACCCTAGGATATGGTCAACCTTAGCCCTATCCTAGGATAGGGCCAACCTCAACGCTATCCCAGGGTCCCAAACCCAGAATCCCACTGTTTCCCAGTTGTCGGTCTGTAAAAAAAGTTTCTTCCCGCTCCCGAGTAGACTGTTTCGGGCTCCGAATCGTGGATTCATAAATTATATTTAATATAGATCCTCTCCTAGGGGTAAAGGCTTAAATGATGATTTAATTATCCTATGTAGGCCTCCTTAGAAGATTGTGCCCTAATTTCATATAAAAGGGGAGCCTTCTCCTCTCATTTCCTCTAACCATGATCAAGCGAACTAAGTCTTCCAAGTGCAAAAGGCTCTAATCAAGATTTTTATCAAGCATCCATTGTTCTCAAGATGTTCAAGTCTTCTTCTCAAGCATTCAAGTTCTCCATTGAAGATCAAGGATTCAAGCTTTCAAGCCTTTGAAGGGATTAGGTGCAAACATTCAAGATTCATCATTCAAATCCTAGATCTAACCATCATGGTGGTGTGATCTTCCTTCAAGATCCTTGGTGCCTCTTCAAGACTCTTTCATCATCCTCAAAACTCATTCAAGGTGGATTCCAAGCATACAATCATGGAGGTTTATGGTTTCTAAATTCCATACTTTCATATTTACATACTTGCTACATTTGAATTACAATTGCATATCTATTCAATATCATAGCTTCACTATTAGATTCAATTCTACTACTTTTTAGATTTCCATAATTTATTGATTTCAAGGTTAATTCCTAAATCAGGGTTTGACTAAGGCAAACCCCTCCTCAACAAAAAACAGACATTTTTCTTGTAGGTATAGGTTTGGGACTGTAAATCTGAGGCCATATCTGGATACCCTTTTCGGATTTCTTTCAGACTGTGCGAACAGTGACACTTTCAGAGTTGAGTAGATCGAGTTGGAAAAAGTGGTGCAGGGTCAACCTTTTTCATAAGATGACATCAGAACAGAAAAATATTTCTAGGTTTTTTCCGTCTCTGTGTTCCGGTTCGGTATCAACTGTCAGCATCTCCAGAAATAGTCTACAGATCTTAGAAAATAGCAATCTTTGATCTGCCATTTTGGGAGGTTGGTACTTTCTCCCATTCTTTTCAATTACTGTCATTAATCATATTAATCAATCAAATTATAGAATTTAAGATCCCCTTTCTTGGTCTCTTTCCAAATAGTAAATTCATTTATGCATTTACCCTTTGAGGTTGATCAAAATTGGATCTCATATTTGTGTATTTGAGGGTGAAAGAAAGGAGCTTCTTATCTTCCCCTAATAACAATCACAATTGCAATATACAATCAATCAAATTCAAGTAAGTGTAAAGTGGGGTTAAGGAAATCAACACAAATAATAATTAACCAAACTTTTTCTCCTTTACATTTTGGTAACATTCTATTTCATATGTTACAATAAGTTATGAGAAATCCTCTCTTTCTTGAGTGAGTAAATATTTTGAACAACCTATTGCCAACAGAGAAGAAATTGTCAAATATTCAATCAGATGATAATGTCGATAGCATCTTGACAAGCTTCAAAGAAAATTTCACAAGTCTAGTAGACTCAGCTACTAAAATTGAAGAAGACAAGTACAAAAAGGAAAGGTTGGATAAACTAATAAAGAACTTCTCATTAGATCTCAACTCATTGAAGATTGGTCAAGCAATTCTGAAAGAGTTAGTAGCAAAAGGTAGAAATGGGATAGCTAATTATATAGATAGAGGAAAATTCATTTCTAAACACATCAAGAAGATTGAAGAAGCAGATATCTTGGTTGAAAGTATAAGGAAATCAGTTGAAACCTCCTCTCAAGACATCAATATCTGTAACAACATCTATCAAGGGTAGATAGATAAAATTGAGAAAGCCAAGATAGAGATCAGCAAGATAAGGATCAAACAAACACAATTGAGAAATGTACTTGTATACTCCTTAGTTGTACGAAATGAGAAAATCAAATAGATTGATGAAACTATTGTCACATATGATCAAGGCCCCTACATGGATCTGGTAAAAATGGAGAAGCTCGCATATGCATTATGTGCCCATCTTCAGACTGTTGATGCACTCAAGGCATTTTGCCAGCAAGAAATCAAGAATCTTCAGATTGTATACCCAGATGTGTACTTTGAGTAAGTACTTGGGGAATTTATTTTTTGGCACCTTTGTCATTAATGTCAAAGGGGGAGTAGAGTACATAAAGGAGTATGGTGTATATAGCGGAAGGTATGATGTACAGTAAACTTGCATTTTTTTGTGTTAAGTCAAAGTTTAGTAACTTGGCCACATTCCTTTGTTGCCATTAACTACAAAGGGGGAGATTGTTGGGAAGTTGACACTACAGGGATTATATGACTATTTTTGTGTTTTTATTATGGCAACAAATTCATATGAATTTTTGATAGTAAGTTCACAAACTTTGAAGATCAAGATTTGGCTAAGCATCAAAAGTAGAACAGAATAGAAGTATACAGTTGATCAGAGCACCAATGCACATGTGTACGATCGAGTTAGAGTGTGATCCTTTTTAATTAAGCTTTATGATATGTTTTTATGCTTATTATATACACACATGGCAAAATATATGACAGTACAGAGAAGTTACAACAAGTTCAAGTGCCACTAGCAGTTCAGTAAATAGAGCATGGAGCCGACTTCAAATTTTGATTAGCATATATTATTTTGTTTTGTAATGGATATGCACCTATTTTAATATGTTTTTAATTATGTTATTAACACTCATGTAAGCATGCTTAAGCCGATTCATTTGGAAGTGTTGTGTATGCTAATTTTGGGCTGACTAAGTTGTAGTTTCCGGTCGCGTCTATTCAGGCATGTATATATACTTGACATGCAATTTTGTGTTAAGTGTGAGAGTCAAAAATATGCAATAAAGATATATAGAATAATAGTATAAAAAAATCAATATGAGATAGAGCTCTTTAAGATATTAGAGGATCAGTGAATAAATGGAACTAATCAGACAACAGTGTCATAATAGTTGTTCACCTTTTGGATATAGTGTGTATCTGTTATCAGGAGGTTGTAGCCTTCTTCTTGTAGGGTAGTGAGCTATGGCAGTGAGTCATTAACCTTTAATAGGGTTTTGTAAAAGACTCATAATAGGGTCATTGTACTAAGAATTGTAATGACGACTCCTAATAGGGCAAAGGAACTCTAACAAGTTCATAAGACTAGTACAATTATTTGTGGGTACTAATTCCCATCGGGGTTTTCCTCTGATCAAGGTTTCCCTATAAACATATCTTGTGTTATGTGTTATTGTGTTATGATTTATCTGTTATCTATTTTGATTTAAGTTTCAAGTTGCTGAAATAAATTAAATTTCTAAACATTGATTAACCCCCCCCCTTCTCAGTGTTTCTAATAGTATTTTCATTATGATTACATTCTATAAACACCTAATTCAAATTTGATCACTTTCCCTCTTTACCTTGTGCCAAAGTCAAGGTAGGATCTAATGACATCCTCCTTTTATTTTCCCCTTTTCTAGTTGCACAAAAATTCTGGTAGGATCTGATCTCTTTGCATCCTCCCCTATTTTTCCTCCAATAAAAAAATTTATTTCCCTCTTAGGCCTTATCTTGGGTAATTCAAGGATTTAAATATATTTATGCTCATTTTTCCTGAACCATTTAACATCTCTCGGATCCCACACTTTAACCTTGAAATTGACACCATCTAGGTATAGGTCAAACCACTTTCAACCTATACATAGGGGATTTAAATTTGATAAGCTCAGGGCCTGATGTAAGGTGTTTTCATTTTTCTTTCCCAGTGAGGTTGGTCTTCTCAAAATTGAATCTTGAAATGACTATATAAGAAACCTCCTTGATTCATTTTGGCATGATATGATATATGCATAGATGAAATCAAGTGCAAGGTAGATATCCTGATTTTATCAAAACAAGCAATTGTAAGGTGGAAGCCAAAAACTTGAGGATGCCTATTGAAGAAAGGGTTGATTATTGATGATATTATTCAAGCATTCCAATCAAGCATTCAAGACATTCTTTTCTACATCATGGTGTTTCAAATGGATTGTGAAGATGGTTAGGTGTTCTTTTTCCCTTGGGTTCTTGATATAATTTCCTTGTATTTTTAGATCTAGGCTTTGTTACTTAATATTTACATGGTCACATTTACATGCATTCAAATACATATTTTTTGCATTTGCACGTTTGGGTTTCACTCTTTAGGGTTAGATCTTGGAATTTACATATACTAGCTCTTTTGCATTCTAGATGTACAATCTAGATTCATGGGCACTACACACTTTCTACTCTTTCTAATGACTATTCGTAGAGGTGGAAATCACCAAAATGGGGGGTTGGCTAAGGAAAACTCCTATATAGCCTCCCACACACACACTTTTTCATTTTTTTAGGTTTCAGAGTATATATTTGGTTATAGATCTGGGAACCCATTTGGGAGAACTCTCTAGAACCCTTTTTTTTTCTAGATTCTGACAGTATTAGGTATAGGTCAAACCTTCAACATATACTCTGGTGTTCAGAGTATAGAATCTAGTTATAGGACCTAAAAGACATCCTAGAGAGCTTCCTAGATATAATTTCTATTTATAATTTGGTATAGATTAGGTATTGGTCAAACCTTCAACCTATACTTGGGTATAGGTTGAATCAATTTTGACCTATTTTTGGGACAGAATAGAAATTTTCAAAATTTTGAGTTGCAAGTTGTAGAGTGTTAGGTTTGGGAATCAAGCCATTCTGGGACTCCAACAGACAAAACAATCAGTCTTAAAACTTGTTCTCTTCCTCTCATTTCTAGGTGCACACATTCCAATCTCCCTCTCTTTCTTATATCTATTGTCATAGATTAGATTCTGTTATGCCCTGCATCCCCGTCCCTACATTTTGTGTGCAAAATGTTGGGTCCCCCTTTTTGCTTTTTCTTGCGGCTTTGCCTTGTCTTTTTTCTTGTGTTTTCTTTCTCCGGGGTTTTTCTTCCCCGATGTGTCATTTTGCTGTTTGGTTTTCTCCTCCGGGACTCCGGTCCCGGAGGTGGTCTTTTGTTGGGAACCGGATTCCGGACTCTGGGATTTTTTGTCATGATGTTCTTAGGGATATCATCACGAGGAATCCCCGGGTCCGGAGTCCGGAGGTTTTTCCTGTTCGAAGATCGCCAGAAGGAAGAGGATTACCTTTTACCGCGGGTATAAATAGAAATTATCTATCATTTTCATGTTTACCGTGATTAAAACCTTCGAGCACTTAGAGAAAATTAAAGAGCAATTTCAAAGAGATTAACAGGGCGTTTGCAGGAAGTTTATGGTAATCAGAGCTTAACGATTTTTAGCCATTCTCAGGCAGGTGCAAGTGCTTCGTGGTGGTGATTCTGATAGTTTGACAACTCAAGCTATTGTAGAGCTCACGTGGTAAAACCTCCCTTCCCTCTGCCTTCTGCATTCTCAGGTTGGTGTTTCTTCCTTCCCTCCTCTCTGTTTTGCTTTCACTTTTTGGTTTTTCTTTGGGTTTGCTTGGTTTTGTTTGTTTTTGCTTTGTTTTGCTTCCCTGTTTTGTCTAGTTTGGTCTTCTGGTTTTGCCGCCCGTTGGTGGGTCAGCTCTACCAGAGGGTTGTCCACCCTCTGTGCAGAAGTTGTTTGTCTATAAATAATGCAAATAGTGTAAGTAGTGGTTTGTTTGTAGGTAGTGTATACATTGTATATATCTGTTTCTGCCTTGTCTGGTTTTTCTGTGGGCATCGTCTCGCGATGTATATCCACATATATATCCCCTTGTTTCCATATATATCCCCTCATTTCTATGTATATATCCCTCAGCTTCATGTATATCCTTCCAAGTGACTTGACGAGCTGGTCGAGTTGCCTCTATGTCTGGTTTTCACCTTCGAGTTCGCTTCGAGGCAGAAAACCACCTGTTTGAAACTCAGCCTCCCATTGGTTTCAAACAAGAAGTTTTCTCTCTCCTCCATCAATTCTGTCAGAACCTCATTTACGTCCCATGCGCGCAATCAATTTCAGCCAAGTTGCTTTCCCTTTTCATGCATTCAAATAGTTGGCTCTTCCATCATCGCCATCGCATCCATTTAATGCCGACGCACGTGGCGTCCCCGTGGGTTTGGCAACTTGCCTTTTCATATTCTTTGCTAACAATCATTTCTCTAGGCTTCGGGCCTCTTACCACCATCTATCCCACATCTTTGCTAAGTGTGACAAAATTTCCCAGACCCGGACATATGTTAATGATATCTTCTATTTTCTATGGGTTTTGCTTTCCGGGTATCTTCGCATAAAACTAACCTTTTTAGGGAAGGCAAACACCACGGTGGTAAGATTTCCCAGACCCCGAGATGATTATTCTGTTGAAAATTTTCTGATAGTCGCTTTGCCTTGCAGGTTCCCGGACTTCATCCTCCAAACATGTCTGAAGCTTCCGCATCATCTCCTCCCGGAAGTCCAGAATTACCAACCAAAACAGAAACCAGGGCAGCAGCAAAGTCAAAAATGGAGAAAGCCCTGGAAAAACTTCCCCTCACCATGAAATATGTACAAGACAATGCCATTTTGGGCTCAAAGATTGAGTCCAAGGTAAAACTGATGACCGACGCCAATGTCAGAACTTGGGCAGAAATGCAGGCCCTGGTAAAGATAATGCACATCCAGCGACAAGCTAGAAACCAGCTCGCAATCAACGTCGGGGGTTCCATAATTCTCCAGGAAGCTTGCTTCCCATGCTTTGTACAATCTTTGGAGCTTATCTTAACACTGGAAACCCACTAAAACTCTTCTGTCTGGGCCGTTATGCTCGCAGCTATAGAGCCCACAAGATACCCCACCCCACTGGTGTCCCTCGACCCAATCACATTTCAGGCAGGCCTGGGTATCCCACAATTTGAAAGATCCACGGTGGTCACAAGTAATGATGCCTTGAAATATTTTACACAACTAGACGATGCAGCCCGGGTGTACATGAACACCCATTGGCTCAAGGCCCCGAAGAGGGACCCAAAGAGAATGAAGATAGAGATCCCCCGCTCTGAATTCAAGGAGAGCATCCAAATGGGGATAATAGCATTAGCCTGGGTATTTGGGAAACCTTTCACCCAGGAGTTTGCCAAGTGGATGTACTATTTCCTCCTTGGCATCTCCACTAAGGGATAATTCTTCGACTGGGCGACAATAATCTCCAATCATGTCGACTGCCAGTTCCAGCAGTTGAACAAGAAGAAGAAGTTCTACATGTCTTCTTATGTTTTCTGGGCCCTGGCCCAGCAGAGGCCCCGTTCCAACGACCTACTTACAGATGGCATTCTTAGGATTGGCTTGGGACAAAAAGCACCGTGGGACCATTTCCCACAAATTCAATGGGAGGCCAGCTTCCCCAGTTTCTGTCGGGTGAACGATGTGTTCATTTACTACCACCTGCTCACACCTACCCGGGATGCTAGATACCGCCTATCTACGGAGGTGATGAAATTAGTTAGTAGTTATGGGCACTACTATATCTAGTTCCAGCAGCATACATACATTAGGGTCACCGGCTTCTCTAGGAAACCCTACTTGTTGCCCAAACACTATGGGGACAAGATCATGCTGCTGGAATATTGCCGGCAAATGATGGAGTTGCATACCTTCTTTGCACTCAAGAAGGTCCCCAACATCTCATTCCCAATCACCTGTGGGAACTACACATGCAGTCTGGCCATCGCGAAGGAGGCAGATAATGAACTAAAAAGTTATAACTTGCAATAATTTTATCTGGCACGAAGAAATTTTGATCCGCATGGCCGAATTGTGACAGCAATGCCCCGGGCCTCAGAGCCCCATCATATACACATGGAAGACTTCTGGGCTGATTGCCAGGATGATGTGGATGTCCGGAGTAGGCACTATGACAGAATGATAGCTGGATTGATGCCGGAATGATAGCTCTGGAGATTCCCTCCGGGCTTCTCTAACACTGCCCCCACCATAGATCCCCAGTACAAAGAAAAGGGGATCAATAAAATGGCATTGCCAGCAATGGATTGGGCCACCCAAGAGGGGCCCATGATTGAGAACTTCACTCGAGAGGTGGTTGAGTGAAGTCATGCCTATTTCAAAAAGGTATGCCCCGAGAGTATGCGCTAAGCTTCCTGACCAGTGCCAAAATTAGCGCCACAGCCGGTACCTAAAATGACCCCGGGGGCCAGGACTTCTTCACAAGGCACAGACAAAGGAAAGGGAATAGCTACAACCCCCTCGGCACAAGAAGTCCCGATACAAGAACAAATCAAGCAGTCTATGGCAGCCTCCCAGCAAATGAGGGAGCAGTTAATAACAAGGCTGGCCACTCCCCCGCTCATGGCCGGACCAATTCATCCTCCATCCTCCCCATCGCTGGCAGCCTTAATGGTCAAGGCAACGGGGGTAGATCCCATGGAGGCAGTAGCTATGGCCAATGTGGGTCCACCTTTGGTCACCCGGAGGAAGAGGAAGCACATAAAATAGCCCAAGGCAGAACTAGCACCAGCGACGTCCCTCCCCCGAGAAGTAGAGATCCTTTCTTCCAGTTCCCTAGAATCAGAGAAAGAAACAGAGCCTACGAGGTCTGAGCCAGTCCCCCTCTGTAAGAGGAATTTGATGATGTATTTGCAACCGATGAGTTTGGAAACTTGCAAGGGGATGATACACAAGCAGGGACAGGAGTCCCGGAGAAAGAAGTGGAGGCAGAGGACCAAGAAGACCCAAAATAGGAACCTGCGCAAGAGCAAGAGCAGGAGATAGAAAAGGAGCTGGAACCAAAAATTATCTCTGGGGCTCAAGAGATGCAAGGTTCGGGAGTGAACCAACTAAAGCCAAGTGAACAAATGGCATCCGCTAGGGGAACCGAACCTCCGGGACTAACCATAAACCTAGCCGCCATGTTCCCAAGGCCACTCTCAGGGGCGATCTTCAAGAAGGTTATCATAGCGGCCCAAACTTTAAATCTTGGCCTGATACCTCCCCTACTACCGAAAAAAGAAGAAATTCTGGCAGAAGAAGAAGAAGAAGAGAAGCAGCTTGAAGAGGAAATCCCTGAAGAAGCCTACCAAGGTCCAGACCCAGCAATAGACATACAGGACAAGGCTGAGGAGATGGAAGTTGACAAAGGAAATATTACTGCAGAAGAAGTTGAGGCAGGAAGGACGGATGAAGTCCACGTCGAAGAGGAGCAACAGCCACAGGACACCGGGAGAGAATCAGGACAACAAGTCCTGGCAGGAAGGCCACCTCTCCCACCCCAGTGGCTGGTAGAGAGAAAAAATAAAAAAGCTCAGTCCGCTCTGGTGATTCCTCTCTCCCTAGCTGAAATGATGGCCCAAGTTCAGGCCCTACTGAAGGTGAAGAAATCCTGGATAGTTCATACTCTGTGAACTGGGCCGAGTGGAGAAATAATTTCCATTGTAGTGACACCTCCCCCAGACGCCGATGAAGCAACTGCAGATCCCACAGATTACAATATTGTAGAGGTATCCCTGGGTAAAAGAGGAAAGCAAGGCGAGGTAGACTTGCTTAAGGAGGCAGAAAGGGCGGTTGAAGCCCGATACGAAAAGGAGGCCCAGAGGCTCAAAGCCAAGAAAGAGAAGAATGCAAATCTTATGGGATTGCTTACCGAGCTGGCTAGACCCATCAATGCTGCCCCTCCGGAGACCTCCACAACTAAAGAATTACCGCAGAGCGACATAGACTCCCTGCGAGTAATGAAAAAGAAGGCCCAAGCAGTAGATGAATGGGTCACCCTACAGATAGGAAACACTTGGCATTTCCTAGCATCCACTCTCCCAGACTTATACATGGCCTGACAAGTTATTCATCAAGTGGAAGCGCTTATTGAGCAGTGGGAGAGTGACGCTGAAAATTACCAAGCGTGGAAGGTGGAACTCGAAGAGCTCCTCACCTTGGGAGAAGACATAATTTCCAAATTTGGAATCCTGGGTGAGGAATCATTTGACTTTGTAAGAACTCAGCACTCCAGACTTGACCTCACATTGGAGGTAACCAAGCAACTGGTAGAGTCCTTGCAAGAGAAGGTAAACACTATAAAGTATTCTTCTAATTTATATAAGTCTTTTGTAATAAAGGCTTTAGAGGTTGATCCCCTTAGTACAGATACTTATACCCCCAAAGATTCAGTTTTGGGGAGTTTTGATGAAATAATGAAATCCTGGTATCAATCTCCGGAGGGAATGGACGGGGACCGGATGACAAAACTAACCAAGATGATACTTAAGGGCCATGACGCTGCAAAAATAGTAGATGAATTCAAAGGGAATGTTCTAGACCTGGGGGAACAAGTTGAAGTGGCCAGACACAGAAGGGCCAGCCTAAAAGAGATAGACGAGGATGGCATTTTCTGCCTCCTCCAGGCCTTCAACGATAACAAGCAACCTTGAAATTTCTCCGGAGGACAGGGAAGAACTCACATTGAGTATTCTTTAGTCTTTTGGGGACGTAAGTTCCCGGATCCTGGAGTTCCAGATCCAACAATTTTGTATTCTTTAAAGTGATCAATGTCCCGGTCCCCGAGGCCGACCGGTCACTTTTAGAAGCGGTTAATAAAGACTGTCAGAAGGTGGTTGGCCACATCAAGAGGCGTCGGCTTAGCAGTTGGTCTTCTGGCAGGGTGGTCTTCTCAAAGTGCCACTCAAAAGTACATCTGGCACATTGGAGACAGGGCGCCGCATTTCCCATTTATGAGGCATGTAGCCTCGGTCCTCGAGGGACCTACTTCTTTCTCCTTTCTGGCTCTCTTCTCAAGACCGATTCTTCCAATGTATATTCTTATCTTATTCCTCTGACATGATAGACCTATTCCTTCTCCAGGTCTTTTGTAGGGTGGCGCAGGTAGTACCGGCCCCCGGATATTGTATTTTATTGAAATGTATAAAATAGGGTTAGGGTTAGAGAGTTGTATAAATAGGCAAATCGGCCCATTTCCAAGGGTTGGCAAAATTGATTATTTTGTTTTCCATAGAAATAGAAAAGTGATTTCTCTTTTTAAGTTGCAGAGCTCAATGCTCCCTTTGTTCTGTTCTTGGTAATTAGATGCTCCCCTGGAGCCACCATTGTATCATGCACCAGTGCTTGCTGGACTAAATATTAATGAAGAAGGAAGAATTCTTGGCAATGATGTTGTTGGCATTCCTGCTTCTGAGTTAATGGTATTTCATGTTTTAATGTTCTTCATGTCTTTTACTCTGGTATGTTAAAGTAGATTAATGACCTCTTTATTCTCGCTACTGATAAAATGCTAACTAATGGTTATGTGTTCCTTCAGTATTTAGTGTAGTTTACCAGAGTATTACTGATGTTCCAGACATTTTAGCATGACTATAGTTAAATGAAATGCTTCTAACCCTGCAGGATCTTTTTCGCTTTATTTCGTAAGTATAGAACGCTCGGGAAAACCCTACTTTGATCGAATCTCCAGAGAAGATGAGTTGAAGAAACCAGCTATCCCCCTCGAAAATAGTCACCTCTCCCAATCGAGCCCCGCACCGTCGTGACCCGACACCCAGGTGCTTGAAGGCCTGGAGGATTTATTTCCCCCAGACAACCTTTGCAGGCAGAGTTGGCCGATTTCCCTGGAACCCGGTGACAACTTATGACTGTTGGTGGACCCGGTCAACAAAACCCCGTCAACAGATTCATACATATTTACTTCCTTCATATGGATTAAAGAAAACCTAAAACTCCAAAACATAAATCTTATGTGTGTATCCATTTCTACTTGGTTGTACTTTTTGGATCTATCCTATAGGTGAGGGTACCCTAATCCCTAATGTATTAGTGAAGTGGTCTTCTACCATTGATTTCCATTTCACGTTATACACATAGTAATATGTAAAACCTTTTTTTTTAAAGGTCTAGGAAAGCCCCTTCAATAGGGAATATTGTTTGAGCATAGTGACCTAAATGGATGCCCTTACTAAAAGAACCAAATGTTCTAGTTTTCCAAAATCCTTCTACTTATTGATACGAAAGGTCAAAGACTAACTAAGACACCCCACATTCTTGTAATTCAGAGTAGAGATAAAAATTCATTGGGAAGTGATGCCCCTAGTAATCTAGACTCTGGTGTTCTTGAGAAGTTAGTGTATTGTGAGGAGTATCTTCTTCCTTCAAACTTGTAGGTTATTCTCTTTGAATAATTGCACCTATATTTAATCCAAGTGGGGATTCAACAGTATTGTCCTAGAAAGCTATAGGATTGTGATTGTCTATTGCATATGGTATACTAAATTAAATTCTATGTCTATTGTGTTTGATGTATTATTATAATAAGACATTTTACATTCAAAATAAGCACTCTTGTCAAAATATTTTTAGCTCTTTAAAATAGTCAGTTAATATCCTAACTTGCCAAAAATTTGACCTAAACTGTCATATAGAAACTACAAGCAAAAAAAAAAAATTTCTACACATTTCACAATTCTCTAGGTACCAAGGTCATCTTCGAAACTCAAAAAAGATCATACACAAATATTTAACAATATAAAACCTCTTTTTTAGGCCCAATAATCATTTAGAAATATCAATCGAACCAATTAGACTAGACCTCTTTTGATCTCTCCATCATCACTCTTAACAAAATATCCAACCCTGACTCCATAGTTTATCTAAAGCTAGAGTAAAATAAAAATCAAACCAATCCAACCTCGAGATCAACAAAATTCAAAATCTCTCCCTAAGATTTCCATTTCTAAATAGTGTTAAGAATAATCTGACTCAACCTTGTATATTTCCTTACATTTGGTATTTTCCAAATGTCAGCACTTTGGACAGTGTGTAAGGTAATCATGACTGAAATAGTTATGACGGATTCCTATGACGGTCATTAATATTTGTAAGAGCTAATTCTGGAAGTTTTAATGACAGGTGAAGATGTGCAAGACATGTGGCAACTAATCAATTGAGTACTATACACTCTTCTACAATCGTGGGGTTCAGGTTCCTATTTTCTCGGAGAATGGTAAAACCCTAATATGAATGCCTTTGGAAGTTGCCCTAAAAAGTGAAGTGCATGATATAAGCATTTTTTAATGTTGCAAATAAGAGAAAGTAAGTTTATTGTTGGAACATTTTTTATGTTGTCGAATTTGTCTTCAAGTTTCAATTATCTCCTGAAAGAACTTGCATTGCAAGTGTATTGTAAACAGTATTAGTTTTGATTAATACATTGTGCAGATTTTGGAGTGCTGGAGTTTTTTACCAAAATTTTTTTCCCAAGGTAAATCATTGGGTCATTCTCATTTTTCTATGTATGCATGTTATTGTATTATCATTCTATAATTTCTAAGGGTTAAATATGAATTTGCATGATCCTCTTCTCGGGAGTTTAGCATAGGGAACTATTTTTCGCACACTTAGTTTCCTTTTAGTTGGTATCAAAGCCTGGCTAGTTTTGGTTCTATTTTTTAGGGTATGGGTTTTTTGAGCTAATCTCTAGTTCAGTGGGAGTCTTTTTGCAGCGTATTCATAACCTTATTTTAGGAAGAGATGGTAGGTTCTTCATACAGTAGAATGGAGGTGGAAAAGTTCAATGGCACAACCTTTGAGTTGTGGAAACTCAAGATGGAAGACATGCTCATAGACTATGATGTATGGGAGGTGATTGATAATGATATAAAAATAGTAAACATGCCTCAAGAAGATTGGGATCTCATGGATCAGAAAGCTAAGGGTCTCATTAGACTCTGTCTAGCAGATTCTATTCTCCTGAATGTTCTCGATGAGAAGACCGCAAAGAAATTGTGGACATGGCTTGGGTCTATGTATCAGGCCAAGTGCTTTGTGAAATGATTATTCTTGATAAATAAGTTGTATTCTCTGAGAATGGAGGAAGGAGGATCTGTTTTAGATGACCTAAACACGTTTAACATGCGATTGCACAGTTGACATAAACTAGTGTCAAGTTGGAGGAGGAGGATCAATGTATGACCCTGCTATGTTCCTTGCTGAATTCATTGGACCATCTTGTGATGGCCCTAGGGAGTACTATTATCACTTTCGAAATGGATGATGTGGTGTCTTCATTTTTATCTAAAGAGATGCAAAGAAAGACTTCTGATTCAATCAAGGAAGCCCTTACTGTTCTTGGTAGATCCAAAGACAGAGGAAAGAAAAATGACAATAAGTCTAAAAATGGTAGATCCAAATCTCATGGGAAATCTAAGACTCCTGGAAAGTCTAAGGTAACATGTTGGAGCTATGGTAAGACTGGGCACTTCTGTAAGGACTGCAAAGAGCCAAAGAAGAAGAAGAAAAGCCCAGATTTAGATTCTGAAAAATCTCAAGAAGATGGTGATGCTTTTGTCGCAGCCTTGGCCACTCATGCATCTGATGATGTGTGGCTGATTGACTTAGGTGCTTCTTTTTACATGACCTCTCATCAAATTTGGTTCTCAAAGTACGAGGAGTTTGATGGTGGAAAGGTGTACCTAGGTGATGATTCTCACCTAGAGATAGTTGGATGAGGAAGAATCACTATCAGATTCCCTGATGGACGAGTAAAGGGGATCAACAGGGTAATGCACATCCTAGGTTTGGCACAAAACCTATTATCTGTAAGTATGTTGAATGATGCAGGTGAGCAAGTTGTTTTTTTAAAAGATGGATGCAATATGATTAGAGGAGCTATAGTGCTCACAAAAGGTACTAGGAGAGGTACCCTATTTCAGTTGGATGCTTCCACTTCACAGTGCAATAGTTCTTCTGTCTTAAGGAAGAGAGCAGCGGTCACTTCATCTCCACCATTTGAGCCAACAATGAAGAAGTCTATCGTAATGGGTTCTGATGGTAGTGCAACAAGTGTACCTAAGGGTGCTAACACTTTGGAAGGAAAACTTCCTGCAGAAAAGACAATGTTGTGGCATATGAGATTTGGCCACATTGGTGAGAAGGGTCTCAAAACCCTAAAAAATAAAAACCTCATTAAGGGGTTAAATGATTGTAGTCTCAAGTTCAACTTCTACAAACACTGTGTTTATGGTAAGCAAAATCATGTTTAGTTTTACTCTAGTTCTCACAAGTCTTCTAGTATTTTGGATCTTATCCATTCATATGTGTTTGGTCCTGTTAAAGTTCCTTCACTCTCCAAATCTATATATTTTGTCTTTTATAGATGATTACAATAGAAGGACATGGATTTATTTCCTTAAAATCAAGACACAAGTTTTCAGTCGGTTCAAGGAATTTAAAGCTCTCGTAGAGAATCAGACTAGTAAAAGAATTAAGTGTGTGAGAACTGACAATGGTGGTGAGTTTTGTTTGGTAGATTTTGAACAGTTCTGTAAAGAATGAGGGATCGAGAGGTATAAGACAACTCCTTATACCCCACAACAAAATGGAGTTGCAGAAAGAATGAACATGACACTGATGGAGAAGGCTAGGAGTATGCTTAGTGGAGCTGGCCTCGAACAAAGGTTTTGGGCTGAATTTGTGGCCACTGCTTGCTATCTAGTTAACTGATCTCTACATTAGATCTTGTTGGTAAGACACCCTTGGAAGTGTGGTCTATTAAGAAGCCTTCAGTTAGACATATTTGTATTTTTGGTTTTGAAGCTTATGAACATGTGCCTAAGGAGAAAAGATCTAAGTTGGAAAACAAGGCTATAAAATGTATCTTCATTGGCTACACTGTTGGTGTGAAAGGATACAAGATTTGGGATCCTATGATTGGTAAGGTGTTGTATAGAAAAAATGTTATTTTTAGAGAGTTAAACACCTTCTCCTATTTTTCTACAACTAGATGAAAATGAAATGAAAGAAGATGTGGTCCAGTTTCCTCCTACCCCTGAGAAGGCTGAACAAAGATACCGTGATGGATCTGCTGATGAGGAGAGCTCTAGCAACTCTAAAAATTGAGAAGAAGAGGTAGAACAACCTCAACCTCAGCCCTTGAGGAGATCCATGAGAGAAATAAAGTAGCAAGAGAGGTTTGGATTTTCTATGTTAGATTCCAGTTGTGCTTATGCCTTGATTACAAACACTGATGAGCCTAGATCTGTGAAAGAGGCTGTAAGTATGAAAGATGTAGGTTTCTGGATTGAGGCCATGTATGATGAGATGGCTTCATTGGAGAAGAACAAAAATTGGGACCTAGTACCTTTGCCTAAAGGACGAAAACCTGTTGGAAGCAAATGGGTGTTTAAGAAGAATTTTGTGTAGATGGCAGTGTTGAGAGGTACAAGGCTAGATTGGTTGCAAAGTGGTATTCACAGGTGGAGGGAATTGATTATGGTGAAATATTCTCTCCTATTGCAAAGCTTACATCTATTAGATTTTTTTTATCTCTAGCAGCATCGTATGATTTAGAGGTAGAACAGATGGATGTGAAGATAGCTTTCCTTCATGGTGATTTGGAGGAAGAGATCTATATGTCATAGCCTAAGCACTATATTCAGAAAGGTAAAGAGTCTTTGGTTTGAAACAATCTCCTAGGATGTGGTACCTTAAATTTGATGCCTTTGTGTTGTCGATTGGTTTTCTGAGATCAAAATTAGATCATTGTGTTTATTTCAAAGTTGACAATGATCGCCTTCTTATTATTGCACTATATGTTGATGATATGTTGTTGATTGGGAAGGGTATGGGTATGATTTCTAATTTGAAGTCTTAGTTGTCAGCACATTTTGAGATGAAAGATCTAGGGGCAGCCAGGTATATTCTTGGTATGGAAATTAGCAAAGATAGGTCTAACAGAAAACTTTGGTTGAGTCAGAGTAAGTATGTGAAGTCTGTGTTGGACAGGTTTAGCATGGCAGATTGTAGACCATTGTGTGTTCCTGTTTCTATGGGAACAAATTTATCTATGGATGATTGTCCAAAATCTCCTAGTGAGGTGGAGGACATGAGAAAAGTACCTTATGTGAGTGCAGTTGGCAGCCTTATGTATGCTATGGTCTGTACTAGACCAGACATTGCCTAAGCAGTGGGAGTCCTGAGTCAGTTTATAACTAAACCTGGAGGGTTACATTGGGATACAGTTAAGAGAGTGTTTAGAAATTTGAAGGATACATCAGAGTATTCCATATGCTATCATGGAAACTCTTCTGGAGCTCCACATTCAGTTTGTATTTGTGGGTTTGTGGATTCAGATTGGGTAGGTGACATTGACAGTAGGAGATCCACCAGTGCCTATGTGTTCACTATGTTTGGTGGTGCCATCATTTGGATGATTAAGAAACAACCTATGGTTTTTTTGTCCATGATAGAAGCAGAGTACATGGCAGCTACTCATGCTTGTAAGGAAGCCATTTGGCTTAAGAGACTGTGTTTAGATATTGGTGTTGATGTAGGACAGATTATAATTTGTTGCAATAGTCAGAGTGTTATTTTCATTTCGAAGAATCCAACTTTCCATGCCAGAACCAAGCATAATGATATGCAGTTTCACTTTGTTTGAGATATGGTAGAGGATGGAAAGGTAAGTTTGGAGAAGGTAGATATAGTAAAGAATGTTATTGATGCATTGACAAAACCTGTGGGCATAGAGAAGTTCAAATGGTGTTCAAAGTCTATGGGCCTCTTGGCCTATCGCAATTAATTCTTGTTATTTCCTTTGGATCTTACAAGGTGTTTGAAAAGTGGGAGAATGTTAGGAATAAGGTGTCTCAACCTTGTATATTTCCTTACACTTGATATTTCCCAAATGTCAGCACTTTGGACAATGTGTAAGGTAATCATGATTGAAATGGTTATGACAGATTCCTATGACGGTCATTAATATTTGTAAGAGCTAATTGTGGAAGTTTGATGATGGGTGAAGACATACAAGACCTGTGGAAACTAATCAGTTGAGTATTGTACACTCTTCTATAATCATGAGCTTGGGGTTCCTATTTTCTTAGAGAATGGTAAAACCCTAATACGACTACCTATGGAAGTTGCCCTAAAAAGTGAAGCGCATGATATAAGAATTTTTTAGGGTCGTGAATTAGAGAAAAGTAAGTGTATTGTTGGAACATTTTTTATGCTACCAAATTTGTCTTCAAGTGTCGATTATCTCCTGAAAGAACTTGCATTGCAAGTGTATTGTAAATAGTATTAGTTTTGATTAATACATTGTGCAAGTTTTGGAGAGCTGGGGTTTTTTACCGAAAGGTTTTCCCTAGGGTAAACCATTGTGTCATTCTCATTTTTCTATATATGCATGTTATTGTATTATCATTCTGTAATTGCTAAGGGTTAAATCTAAATTTGCATGATCCTCTTCTTGAGAGTGTAGCGTAGGGAACTATTTTCTACACTCTTAGTTTCCTTTCAAATAGGAACCAAGGCTTGTTAGAAGAGGTGTCACATTTTTTCTGGACACATCAACAATCACATTGTATCCTATTATCAAAGAATTTTTTTCAAGATATCACTCACATACCCTTTTGGTTAGAGACCAATAACCTGACCTCAAATGAGGAATAACCCATATGATTTTTACGTCAATCTATTTCCCGCATATGAAGAGGAATGAAATCCTAACTACTATAATGACACAAACTCTTTTTTCTATTCAGAAAGTTTCCCAAAAAAGACACAACCACCCACCGATGCCTATATGCTTCACAGTACCCAACCTCAATATCAACTATCACAAAATCTTAATGTCATACCATAATCTAGAGTAGAATATAAAACCTACAATAGATCATAAGTGCCTACATCAAAATCCCAATATCAAAGTCCAACTAATATATTATTTACTAGGCAATAAATACAATAGTCTAATGTCAAAAATATGCAACCATTATAAACTAATATCCTCATGCAAACTTAGTTTCAAGACCTTCAAAAACAGCATCAACCAAAGTCTTACACCAAAAAAGACTTATTTCCATACCATTTTGATCAGTTGAGCTATATGCCTTTGATCACATGACATGTCAATGAACATCCTTTTATTTCTTCTAATCTACCACCAAGGATTTCTGAAGCAAACAAAATTGCAAAGATGTCATCCTTTGGACATCAATAAATCATAATCAATAAGTGATACAAGAGCATCCAGGGTGTAAGAGAAATATTGCATCACCCCCCAAAAACAATGAGGAGAGAGAAAGTGATGAAAATGTAATAAAAGAAAATAAAATAAAATTATAAAGTTACTTTTGCAAATTTTCATTTATCAAGGTGCATAGGTGACATTTTATAAGTTTGTGGAAAGTTCCTATTTAATAAATTTCTTTAGGCATTTATTAAATTACAACATGCATTAAATATTTTTAGCAAGGTAGTTGCACCTACCTTTTATCCCACATTTATTTTATTTATAATCTCTTGGGTGAGAAGCAATATATACACTCATGAAAATCAATTGTAACGGTTGTTGGATTTTTTGTAAGTTCCTCAAGAAGAAAGAATTATATCCTTAAGAATTTTTAAGCTTGTGTACTCTAGTTTGAGTATTTGAAAGCCGAATTGGCTAATGTTTGTAAAAGTGGTGGAATAGTTATTTCTAATGGAATAATAGAGATTCAACATTTTCTCTTGCATTTCTTAAGTTGTTCTTGTGTTATTTTTGGGTTATCTTTGGAGAGTTTTTGTAATGATCTCATATTGTAAGAAGTTTTAGTTATCTCTTCCAAGAATTTACAAAGGATTTCATCCTCTAGCATTTAGAAGAATTGTCATCACCTTTAAGTATTATCAATCCATAATTTGTTAAGAAATTCATTCTCTCTTTGCATCCATGTTTTTTTTTCTGTCTTTGGTTATAAATTGGTAAGGGTAGTGTGACCCTTCATTAAGTGACATCAGAGTATAATTTCATGAGTGTGTAAAGAGATCATAAAACCTAAGGTAGTTTAGAACAGGAATATGGTTGTGGGTCTAAGAGATAAGTGAGAAAAAATGTCGAGCCATGAAGGAAATGTGGTTTGATAGAAGAGGGCTTTAGAGACCTCCAAAGACAAATGCAAGAAATAAAAGAGAAGCTACAAAGAGGAGAAAATATTAGAGCAAGAGATGAATGTAGGGACAAATCTGAAGAAGAATAACAGTTTGAAGAAGACAAAGAAGTTGTCAAAAATCATGACGAGGATAGGTCTTTGAGGACCATTTCTAAGATTGAAAAGAGGCCAAAGATTGAAGTTTCCTCATTTTCTAGAAATATTAATCTAGAAGAGTTGATTGATTGGATCAATGATATGGAAATGTATTTTGTGTACAAAGAAGTAGATTATCTTGAGAGAGTTAGGTTTGCAAAGGCCTAGCTGAACATTCATGCTAGAATTTGGTGGAAAGATGTTTAGTGTGAGAGAAATAGAAGAGAGAATAATAATATAAAAAGATGGACTCCAATGGTAGACAAGTTGATGAGAAAATTTATTCCTCTTGTCTATGAGCTTGATTTGTTGAAGAAAGTGCAAAAGTTGAAGCAAGCGGTAGAATCCTTTCAAGAGTATATAGAAGATTTATATAGAGTCCTTATTAGAATTGGTCATTCTGAAGCTAATAAGGAGAAGCTTACTTATTACATACATGGATTCAAGCCTAGCATTCTATAACACTTGATAACAGTATGAATGTCTACCATTGAAGATGCATATCAATTTTCTTTGAAGGTACAGGAAAAACTAAACAAGAAGTATGAAAAAAAGAAAAATGGGAGAGGTCATGGTGGAAAGACTAGTGGATGATCTTATGGAGGCCAAAATGAAGATCAGAAGAAGAATGGTGACTCTAGTAATAGTAAGAATTAGATGGGAAATAATTTCTATCACCATCATGTTCAAAATAACAGTGAACATAGAGGAAGAGGAAGACGTCAAGGACCAGGAATAGGAGGTTTTTGTGGAACATGTTTCCAATGCAAAGAGGACGGACATAGATCCTATGAGTGTTCCCAACATCAAGGAAGAACAAATAGGAGACCGGAGAGAAATTCATAAGTTGCACATGTAGATGAGGATGTCAAGTCTTCACATTCGGAAAATGTTGAAAGAGGAGATGTTCTTATTACCAGAAGAGCTTTAATAAGCATGTAATACAATGCAAACATGAGAGGTACTACACTAGAGGCAAAATATATAATAGTTTAAACTTCAGAGGTACAACAACATTTCATGCATCATAATTACATCGATGATTTTTAAATAATGATATCTCAATCATCTAGGCTCATTTATTTCAAGAAAATATTTTCATTTGTGGTATAATTTCATGCTCTTCATAATGGCATGGGGGTTTTCCAATTTTTGTACAGGGATTTTTTAGAAAATTGTAAAATCTCTATTTTTGTATCTTTGGATGTCTTGTTTGGGATCATATGAACTACTTCTTAGTTGCAATAATTTTTTAAGTACATAATTTTTATATACTTCAGAGTGATGTTATCAATCTATAGTGGTTATGATCAGAGATTGTACTTTTAGCAGATTCCTTTGTTTGAGTTTTTTTTTTCATTTTTAATGCATATATTTTTGTTTGATATTTTACAAAGTGATCTACATCTTGTTGGAGATTTGATTCTAAGTAGTTGGTTGATTGTATGTTTTTCATTGATGACAACATATAATATATAGTTGTAATTCTGTATGTACTTATCATAATGATGACATGAAGACTTGCGTGGTTAGATACATGTTGTTGACATGTTTATTATGTTATGTTCATACATACAGATCCAGATATGATGTTTCAGTGAAGTTATGTAATTCTATTATTGGCAATTACAGTTATGGAAGTGTATCTGTTTAGGGCCGACATATGTAACATGTTTCTTGAGTTGCACCTATCTTCAGGATATGCATGTATATTCATGATTAGTTATGAGTTGATGATGTTCATCTAAAGTCACCAAACATGTTTCAAGAAGATTACAAAGTTAGATTTAATTTGGTGAGGCCCACTTAGTGAAGCATCACGTCTATTCAGTTTTACTTGTGCGGTTGTAATTATGCTTGTGTGCTTAGTAGATCCAACAAGGATGTTATGGAGAGTTGTCTACTTTGAGGAAGATACTTATAGTAAGTCATATGTAACACGTTGAGTGTGAATGATATGAAATGTGAAGAAAGATGTACAGAGCAGATTATCAGAGTTGGTTCATTCATCAAGAGTCTATGTGAAGAATCAGTGAAAGATTGCAATACACTGGAACTGATCAAGACAGTAGGTCTACTCTATAGTTCATCATCAAATATAGTGCATATCCGTTATACATAAGGTTGTAGCCTTCACCATCAAGCAGTGAGCTTTTGGACAGTGAGTCCACCACCCCTAATAGGGTTATTTTTAAAAGACTCCTAATAGGGTTCGACCCTTAACCAAGTCACTATACTTATTGCATTGTAAAGTACAACTCCTAATAGGGTTGAAATTCTTCTAACAGGGATTACTATAAACAAGTATAGTTCATTGTGGGTGTTAATTCCCACTAGGGTTTTTACCATTTGGTTTCCTCGTAATCAAATTGTGTGTTGTGTACTGTGTTATCTGATTAAGCATTTACTTTATTGTATTCTAAAGTTAAAGAAGTAAAGTTATAGATAACTAATTCACCCCCCCCTCTTAGTTATCCTTTGGGACTATTCTAACAATTGGTATCAGAGCCAAGTTCCTTGGAGAAAAAGACTAACAGCTTAAGGTAAATCAGATGTCTTACTTCAGAAAAGAAAGCCCTAAGTTTGATGGAGAAAATTATCTGGATTGGAAAAACAAAATGATAACACATCTACAGTGTGTTGGCTGAAATACCTTGCAAAGGATGATGCTACTAATAGACAAAAGGAAACATTTACCAATAATGCTATTGCTAAAGAAGCCCTAATTAGTGCCTTATCCGACAGTGAATTTTTTGAGATCAAGAAAATTAACAGAGCATATACCATATGGAAGTACATAGAATATATGTTTGAAGGAGATATTCAAGCAAAGAATGCACGCAAGAAGACATGGAAAAAGAAATACAATAGTCTTGAGATGTTACCTGAAGAGAACATTAGACCTTACAATCAAAGGATAAATAAAGTATTCTCTAGAATCAGAAACAATGGTGGAAAAATATCAGAAGAAGATATAATGGACAAGTTGCTAACTACTTTAACATCAAACTATGAGAACAAGATAAGTATTCTATGGGGGAGAATATACTCTGGGGGAGTATATACATGGAACAATAACACAGTTAGAGGAACTACAGTAATTTAGAGAAGTCTTTGTTGAGGATATTGAGAAGATTGTAAAAGAAAGAGGACACCATGAATAGAGGATGTTTTTGGTATCATATGTTGCCATCAATGTCAAAGGGGGAGATTGTTGGAGATTTGATTCTGAGTAGTTGGTTGATTGTATGTTTGTCATTGATGACAACATATAAAACACAACAATAATTCTATATGTACTTATCAGAATGATGACATGAAGAATTGCATAGTTAGATATATGTTGTTGACATGTTTATTATGTTATGTTCATACACGTAGATTGAGAATAATGTTTCAGTGAAGTTATGTAATTCTATTATTGGCAGTTACAGTTTTGGAAGTGTGTCTGTTCAGGGCCGACGCATGTAACGTGTTTCTTGAGTTGCACCTATCTTTATGATATGCATGTGTATATTCATGATTAGTTATGAGTTGATTATGTTCATCTAATGGCACCAAATGTGTGTCAAGAAGATTACAAAGTTAGAGTTAATTTGGTGAGCCCGACTTTGTGAAGCGTCGTATCTATTCAGTTTTACTTGTGCGGTTGTAATTATGCTTGTGTGCTTAGTAGAGCCGACAAGGATGTTATGGAGAGTTTTCTACTTTAAGTAAGATACTTATAGTAAGTCATATGTAACATGTTGAGTGTGAATGATATGAAATGTGAAAAAAGATGTACAGAGAAGATTATCAAAGTTGGTTCATTCATCAAGAGTCTATGTGAAGAAGAAGTGAAAGATTGCAATACATTAGAACTGATCAAGATAGTAGGTCTACTCTATAGTTCATCATCAGATATAGTGCATATTTATTATACAAAAGGTTGTAGCCTTCACCATCAAGCAGTGAGCTTTTGGACAGTGAGTCCACCACCCCTAACAGGGTTATTTGTAAAAGACTCTTAACAGGGTTTGACCCTTAACCAGGTCACTATACTTATTGCATTGTAAAGTACAACTCCTAACAGGGTTGAAATATCTTCTAACAAGGATTACTATAAACAAGTATAGTTCATTGTGGGTGTTAATTCCCACCGAGGTTTTTACCACTTGGTTTCCCCATAATCAAATTGTGTGTTGTGTACTATGTTATCTGATTAAGCATTTACTTTGTTGTATTCTAAAGTTAAAGAAGTAAAGTTATAGATAACTGATTCACCTCTCGCTTCCCCCTCTCAGTTATCCTTTGGGGCTATTCTAACAGGTCTACTATAGTGTGATTGTAGAAATTTTTATCACTAAAATGGATAATCTAAGGAATATAGTTAATATTTTATTTATTATTTAATAAAAAAATTTAGTGATAAAATGCTTTTTATTAGAAGTCAAAGAGGTTTTTAAGTGTCCCTAAAACTCTTTAATAGATTTTTTTGAAAGGATATGGAACACTCAAATGAATAGATACTAAAAATAGAACATAACAAAATGGTAAGTCCCAAATCAACAAAACTGAGCAGCCTAAAAGACATGAATAAATAAAGAACAACTTGCATCGTTAAGAAGCCTAAGCCCCTATAAATAATATAAATGATTTTCAACGACTCTCTTAACTTTGAACAAAATTCAAAGGTTTTTCTAAGATACCTTAACTTAAGCTGTGGTTTTAAAAACCCTCCCATAAACTCACTAACAAAGAAATACACCACCTATTATGCCCCAACATCCTCCACATGCATGAGAGAATAATCAACCTCAATGCAATCAATAAATGATGAAACTAGCTAGCACATTAAAAAATCCTCCATATTTCCTGTGATGAAGGTCTCCACCTCAATAAGAAAAATCTCCACATCTAAAGAAGACATGAAAAAAATAACCAACGAAAGAACATAGTAGGATCTCAACAAAATATTATCCAAGGAAAGGACTAGAGCACTCTAAAAAAATTTAAGAAAAAAAATCTCCTCCAAAACATTAGAAGAGATCCTTAACCAAAAATACAACACTAAATATGGCCTAGACAAGGTCATGGCAATCAGATTTAGGCCAAAGGAAAAAACCAAAATCAAAATGGGTGTGAAGAAGGAAACGACATCCATACTCCAAGGAATAAAACCTAAAGAGAACAAAAAAATCTAGCTAAAGTGAACACCAAGGTAGTCATCACATTCCAAACTATAAAAAGGCTGAGAGAAGAAGTAAATCAGCCCAAGAATTTCTAGCCAAGACCTCACAATAATAGGACCAAGAGAAGCTCCCAAAATAGAGGAAAATCCCCAATAGGAGAAGAAAATAATTCTATAAGCCCCAAAATAAATGAAACCACCATGGATGAAAAGATAAAAGAAAAGGGAAGAGCTTCATCCATCACAAAATTTTCTTCCACATCTTCACCATGCATCACAAAGTAACTAGAAACCACTCTACCTCTAGAAACCACTCTGCCTCTAGAAACCCTGGCATCAAAAATAATATAGGAATCCCACAATGGCTCCATGAATTATAGTCATATCAAAGGGAAAAACCTTTGCAGCTTTATTAATCTCTACCAGTGACTCAAATCCACACCCCTTCAATAATAAAGAAGGGAAAAACACACATAGGGAGCATTGGAATCAACCTCAACATCCATAACAGCCTCATGTGACAACATAGAGAACATAAAAAATAGATACTCCTACTGCCACTAGTCAACAAAAGTGTTGTAGTAAACCCCAAACACATATGGAAAAAAATAGGTCTTGAGCCATGCTACAACTAATGACATACAACTGATTGAATGTTTGAAGATATTAAGTTGATCACTAAAATGCAAAAAGATAATGCAAGACATTAAATCAGTTAATGGATTGTATGTCATGGATGTCAACTTGATATAATCTGACCGATTATATTAAAAGTGTAAAAGATCCTCGAGAATCAAAGAGATAAAGATTATGCTTTTAGTAATGCATAAGAGATTAGCATTCACTAAGTGATTGCAAACACTGACGGGCAGTGCACCCCAATGGACTAAGAAACCCGAAAGCAAAAGTCATAGTGATGCTTGAGCAAGAAACCCGACAAGCATTACCAACGAGAAGAATCACAACAATTATTGATGAGAAGAACTTCACAGTGATGCCTGATAGATAGACAACCCTGACAAAGATGCCTAAGGAAAACTGAAGTATTGACCAAAGCTATCAAAGATTTAATCACCGAAAGGAACTGAAGTTTAGAAATGACAAAATACTTAGCTAGAAAGAGATAAAGATAGAGTTAACTGGTTGTTAACATTGCTTTGATTGAGAAGTTAAAGAGAGAGATAAGTTAAAGATTTAAAGTTGTTTAATCTAGTTGTCAAGGAGAAATGTACAGGATAAAACTGAAGTAAATCTTTAAAGCAAGACTGGATAGAATTGTGGATCACATCAAGAAAAAGAATATCAAGAAGTGAGAAACGGTGATATAATGTCTAGAAAGATACAATATAATTCATTACGAATAGGGGGAGTGAATAGATAAGAAGGATGCTGGAGAGAAATTGATGAAGAATAACTTCATACAGTCCTGATCAATCAAGATGAGGAAAGAGCTAAATATTTCAACAGAAACTGAGCAATAGAGAAGTACAACATCACTAAGAAGAAATAAGTGGAGCAAAAGCATTGAAAAGATACATTGATCAAAAAGGTGTTATGATCTTATAATAGATCTCAAAATATGCAAGTCTAAGTTGTATGTGTGAATAGATCATTTACTATTTCAGTTTAACTGTTGATTTAGAAAGTCTCTTAACTGAGCAAGACTTAACAATCCTTTCTATATTGAGATACATCCCAAGGAGTATTAAAAATTTTGATCATGAAGATAGCATGAGATGCCAGATACCATTTGACAAACTAGGGTTTGGTCATAGAATGTAGCATAGAGTTTCCCTATATCAAGTGACAAACTATTCTATTTAAATCCTCTAGCAAGGGCATACCTAATAATGTGTTTATAACCTTTAAAAAGTTTGGCTCTTCACCAAGCTCACTCAGAAGAGTGAAAATTTTGGGTTATCGGTCCCAAGTGGTTTTTCCCTTAACAGGGTTTCCACATTAAAAATCCATGTGTCAATGTGTTTATGAGTCATTACTTTAGTTTTTTGCATTACACATAACTAATTCTAGATTGATCGGTATACACTAAGAAATTCACTATTTTTTGGTAAATGAAAGACTGCTAATCATTAAATAGCAAGAATAATTTTTAACAGTGAACTCCAAGAAGAAGTTATTTGTTAAGATTATTTTAAGGCATTCATCTTGTAGGACTGAAGATAACTAGAGGCTTAATATTGTGGTACTAAGTTTTTGGGTTGATTTATTGGAATATTTTTGAGGCCACTGATTCACCCCCCCTCTCATTTATTCTAATAATTGGTATCAGAGCTTGTGTGCTTAGAAATGGAGTTTAACATCTCAAGAAAAAGATCACAAGATGAACAAACAAGATGTCCCCAAGTTGAATAAAGACAACTTTGCATCATGGCAAAGTAGAATAAGAATCCACCTATCAAGTATTGGTAATTATGTTACTCAACACCTAGATACTGAATATGTGTTTCCTACAGGACCTCACACACTTGAGCAATTGAGAGAAAAGCATGAACATAATTACATGATGATAGAACTTGCTTCTGCACTCTCTGATGTTGAGTTTTAAGATGTCAAAACCTACACCTCTACAAAGAAAATGTGGGATAATTTGAAACTGGTACATGGAGGAGATGCTAATGTACTATGAACCAAGGCGGAAAGCCTAAGAGGGAGAAAATAAAATCCTAAGAAGGAGAAAATATCACTTAGTATTGCTGCAGAATCAAAGAGGTAGTCAATGCTATCTAAGGATTTGGAGGTGTACTTGAAGAAGAGACAGTGGTAAGTAAAATCCTAAGAACCTTACTGCATGTATATACTATTAGAGTATTTTCTATACAATAAATGAGAGTAGTTGCAAACAATACTATTACTCTAGATAGTCTGATTGGTAGACTAATTTCATTTGAGATGAATAACTTTGATAACAGTGTCTTACCATCTATAGAGTCTGCATTCAAATCTTCTTTGAAAATAAGTAAGTCAACTCATAGACACACTATGAGGAATGATAGTGAAAGTGATAGTGATGACCAAGGACTTGATGAGATTAAAGCACTAATGGAAAGAATATTGTAGAGAGGAAAAGGTAGATACAAAGGTAAATTACAACTTGTATGTTTTAATTGTAAAGAGGTTGGACACTTTTCTGCAAGATGTCCTAAGAGAAGAAAAGATGATAGAAGTAATGATAGAACATATGAAAAGAATTTTGACCAAGGTTGTAATAGAGATTACTGAAGCAACCAAAAATATGACAAAAGAGATACCCAATACTAAAAGGACAAAGGGAAGAAAGCTTGTTACCTGGATGAGAACAGAGCTGATGATACTGACACCGAATCTAATGAAGACATTGAGATGGTATTTGTAGCCATGAAGGATGATTTAGATGAAGAAGAAGAAAGGTATGTAGAGACTGCACTCATATCTAAGGTTAGTAAGAATGATGTCTAGATTATAGATAGTGGCTACACTCACCACATGACCGGTGATAAATAAAATTTTTAAACTTTTGAATACTATAATGGTGGATCAGTAAGAATGGGTAATGACACACCTTTTCTAGTTGAAGGTAAAGGAACCATAATGTTAAATAACCTGAATCAAATGTGAAAATTCTTACTGGGTAAAAGGACTTAATTACAATCTATTGAGTGTGTCACAGTTGAATAACACAGGTCATCGAGTAGCATTTGAGAATAAAAAGGAAAAGATCTTTAATGAATCAAGAAGGTTGATCGAAACTGGTGAACAGACAAAGGGTAACCTTTTCTATCTTTATGACATTAACACAACTTGTTTAATGGCTAGAAACAAAGAAAACATGATAAAGATAAGCAACAAAAGCAAAGTAAGAGGCTTAGCGAGCATGTCAAAGCCTGAGCATATCATGTCCAAGAATTGTCAAAAAGGTAAGATGACAAAGTCTAGTTTCAAGAGTAAAACCCATACATCTAATGCAATTCTAGAATTAGTACATACTGATTTATGTGAACCCATGAGGAAAAATAGTTACTATGGTGATAGGAATTTCATTCTCTTTGTAGATGATTATTCTATAATGATGAGAGTTATGTTCTTAAAAGATAAATCAGAAGCATTCAAGATGTTTAAATGATATAATGCTATGGTAGAAAAAGAAAGTGGTATGGAATTGAAATGCTTAAGATCAGATAGAGGAGGGGAATTTATTTTTGATGAATTCACTAACTATTGCAATGAGCATGGAATTAAAAGACAGGTTTTTGCACCAAGAACACCATAGGAAAATGGAATTGTTGAAAGAAGAAACAAATCCATTATTGATTGTGCAAGAACACTGATGATTGAGAAAAATCATCACTCAAACTTTCTAGAGGGAAGATGTCAGTACTGTTGTCTACACATTGAACAAAGTACAATTGAAGAATGACACAAAGAAGACACCCTATGAGATTTGGTATGGTTACACACCTAGTGTAAGTTACTTCAGAATCTTTGGTAGTCAATATTATAATTTGAAAGATGAAAGAAATGGAAAGCTTGAATCCAAAAGTGATGAAGGTATCTTTATAGGGTATTCCACCAAAACAAAGGCTTATAAATGTCTTAACAAGTCCTCTAACAAGATCATTGAAAGTGCAAATGTGAGAATAGATGAATTTGCAAAAAAGAATGATAAGGAAAGCAGAAAAGAACTAGAAGACTACAATAGGTTTGTTTACACTAAAGAACCTAACACTCTACCCAAGCAACAGTGTATCATTCCTGAGCAGCTAGAACATTGCACCCGAGCATCAGGCTGCAATTACCAAAAATTAGGAAAATACTCAATATGATGTTATGAGCGATGGAGATCATAATGAAGGTCAAGATAATGATCAGAATGATGGAAAAAGAGGTGAACCAAAAATTGCCAAGTATTTTCAGAAGACATCATCCACAGAATCATATCATAGGAGACAAGAAGGCTGGAATGAGAACAAGAAGTAAGTCACCAAACACCAGATGTTTACTTTGTGATTTTGAGCCTAAATTTATTAATATTGCACTTGAAAATGAAGAATGGGTCAATGGTATGAAAGAAGAGATAGAACATATTAAGAAGAAGAGTACATGGACATTAGTACCGAGACCACATGATAAGAATGTCATCGGTACCAAATGGATATTCAGAAACAATATGAATGAGAATGGACAAGTCACAAGAAATAAAGCTAGATTAGTATGCAAGGGGTATGCACAAGAAGAAGGTATTGATTATGGTGAAACCTTTGCACCCATTGCTAGGATAGGAGTAATAATATTACTTTCATTCCTAAATGGAATACTAGAAGAAGAGGTATACATTGAACAACCAAAAGGGTTTGTTGATCTAAACAAGAGAAAAATGGTTTGTAGACTACATAAAGCCTTGTACGGATTGAAACAAGAACCTAGAGCCTGGTATGAAAGACTTCACTCCTATCTCATAAGCATTGAATTTGTAAGAAAAAATAAAAACAACAATCTATACTTAAAAGAAGATACTGATGGTAATATTCCCACTGCTAAAATATTTGTTGATGATATCATATTTGGGGGTAATGAAATGTTATGTAAATCCTTTCCTAATGAAATGAGAAAAGAGTTTGAAATGTCTACATTTAGGGAGATTAAATTCTTTCTTGGTCTACAGATTCTTCAACAAGATGCAGGCATATATATCACTTAGTCCAAATACATCAAGGAAGTGTTGATGATATTCAAAATGGAAGATTCCAAACTAGTTGGAACACCTATGGCGACTGAATGTAAGCTGACAAAGGAAGATAAGTCAAATGAGGTAAATCAGACTCTATATAGATCAATTACTAGCAAACTAATGTATGTTGTTCATACCATGCTAGATATAGCATATGCAATTCGAATAGTTGCAATATTCTCTGCTAATTCCAAAGAATTACATATGAATGTTGTCAAGAGAATTCTGAGATATCTAAACAACACTAAGGACTATGGCTTATGCTATAAAAGAGAAGGAAAATTTGAGCTTCAAGTCTGTACTGATGTTGATTGGGCTAGAAACATAAATAACCAAAAGAGCACAACTAGAGGAGAATTCTTCATGGGTGACAAAATTCTCACATGGATCAACAAGAAGCAATGATGCATCTCACGGTCTACTGGAGAAGTAGAATATGTGGCTACAGCTACAAACTGCTCAAATATTGTATGGATCAAAAAATTACTGGAAGGTATGAATATGAAGATTATTGAACCAGTGATTATCTATTTTGATAATACCAGTGCAATTAAGATTTCCAAGAATCCAATCATGCATGCTAAGACTAAGCATATAGCAATCAAGTATCACAACTTAAGAAAACAAGTGCAAGAAAAGAAGTAATACTGGAAAATATTCAATCATACGAACAATTAACTAACATATTTACCAAGCCATTGCTAAAAGATACATTTGAGTACCTGAGATAGAGACTAGGGGTCCAACACTTGTCTATCAGTTAGTAAGCTTACTAGGGAATTGCATTAGCCTCTACACAAATCAGAAGATCATTCATGTTGATGCAAGCACAGAGATGGACTACAAAGATAAATCTATACACAGCAAGGTACATACCTACACCAAACACCGAAGTCATTGTATTGCTGATGGATAGGGAAATTCAAGGAGTATATTATAAAAAGGATGGAAGAATTGTTTGGAATTGTTGTCAAATGGAGAGATTATATCATTATCCATGGAGAGAAGTTCCTAAGAATTAAAAGGGAGAGTTAATCAATATCCAAAGGGAGAGAAGTAACATGAGGGAGAGAATACATACTAAGGGATAGATTTTTGTGAAAGGAAAAAAGAAATGATCAAGGAAAGGAACAGTCAAGGAAGAGCACATATCAAAAACTGAATCAGAAGTTGATACATCTATTTAGTAAAGGGATTGAATATTGAAGAAGACACTCTGCAAGAAACAAATCTAAGTTATATGAGCTTACCGAGAGACAGACATTTGTATTGGTTATGAAACACAAAGATTTGGGAGAGATGGATGAAATACACTTGATATATTTCATATTAATATAGTGTGATAATGTAGTGTGTTGCCATCAATGCCAAAGGGAGAGATTGATGACATATAAATGATTAAATGTTTTAAGATATTAAGTTGATCACCAAAATGTAGAAAGATAATGAAAGACATTAAATTAGTTAATGGATTGTATTGTCATTGTTGTCAACTTTATATAATCTGATCAGTTATATTCAAAGTGTCAAAGACTTCAGCGAATCAGAGAGATAAAGATTATGCTTTTAGTAATGCATAAAATATCAGCATTCACTAAGTGACTACAAACATCAATGGGTTGTGCACCTCGACAGATAGAGAAACCCGAAAGCAAAATTCATAGTGATGCCCAAGCAAGAAACCTAACAAGAATACCAACAAACAAAATCAAAAGCATTACCAACGAGAAGAACTTCACAGTGATGCCCAACAAATAGAAAACCCTGACAGAGATGCTTGAGGAGAAATGAAGTGTTGACCGAAGCTATCAAAGAGTTAAACACCAAAAGGAACTGAAGATGAGAAATGACAAAATACTTAGTTGGCAAGAGCTAAAGATAGATTTAAGTGGTTGTTAACATTGTTTTCATAAAAAATTTAAAGCCAAAGATAAGTAAAAGATTCAAATCTATTTTATCCATTTGTCAAGGAGAAATCTACGGGATAAAACAGAAGTAAATCTTTAAAGAAAGATTGGCTAGAATTGCGGATCACGCCAAGAACAAGAAAATCAAGAAGTGAGAAATGGTGATATCATGCCTATAAAGAGACAATATAATTCATTATGAATAGGGGGAGTGAATAGAGAAGAAGGATGTTTGAGAGAAACTTATGAAGAAAAAATTCATACAATCCTGATCCATCAAGCTAAGGAAAGAGCTAAAGATTTATGTGGACACTGAGCAACAGAGAAGCACAACATCATGGAACAAAAAGAAGTGGAGAAAAGGAACTAAAAATATACATTGATCATGTAACATATAAAATTGTACATCTAAAATGTAGGGATAAATAAGATGTCCCCCTTTTATCCTTAGATACACAAAGGAAGGATCCAAATTGATCAACCCCAAAGGAAGGATCAATGCGTAAATGAATCCATCTTTTGTAAATGAGAGAAAAGAGGAAGATCTTAAATGCCCTTTTATAGGAAATAATGTGTGATAGATTTAGAGAGATTGAAATGAATAGGAGGGAAGTACTAACCTTAAAATGTTATAGATCTGAAGAATGTTGTTTTTGGGTATCTACCCCAAGTTTCTGGAATATCTAACACTAGATCTGGAATAGAAATATAGAGATGAACAAAACCCAGAAATCATTTTTCATTCTGACACAGTTCTGATTTTGACCCTCAAGTAAATGTCACCATTGACCCATAATTTCAAATTATGACCTAGGTAAGAATCGACCTCAAAAGTCTCTGACTGAAAATCTATTTCCAGATTCTGAAAGTTTTATGAAAAGGGTATCTGAATCTGCACTCTGATCTACTTTTCTAAACATGTACCTGCAATAAAAATGGATTTGTTTATTGGGGGAGGGGTTTGCATTGGTCATACCCTAGTTTGGAATTAACCTCAAAGTATAATTGAAATTGCATAAGTAAAACAAAGTAAATGAACCAGTTCACCTTTCTTGTAGAAGCCCTTGTGCTGGATTCAGATTTGTGGACCCACAAGTATGCATGCACCAAATGTTGTAGAATATAGAATGTAGAATGTATGATGTCTCAAATCAATTTCTTGTAGATCTTCAGCACCAATATTGAATGGATCTTTGAATAGGAAGAGGCTTGGAGGAATGTGGATGGAGAAATCTTCAACAAGAGGGCTCCATGGAGCTTGAATCCTTCAATGAGCACCAATGGATCTTCTTAATGAATTGAGAACTTGAGAAGTGCTTGAATGCTTTAGAATGGATGAATGCTTCAATGGCTTCTTGGCTTGCTTCAAATGTTTCTTCTTCACCTTTTGATTTCACTCTTCAATTCTTTGATAGTTGATGATCATGGTTATAGAAAATGAGAGGAGAAAGCTTCCTTATATTGAATCTAGGGAACAATCTTCTAGAGAGGCCTATATAGGAGAATTAAATTCCAATTATACCTATACCCATAGAAGAGAACCTATATTAAATATAATTTAATATTTGTTTCTCTGAAGACCAAAACAGCCGACCCAAAAGTGGGAATTAACTCTTTCCAAAGCCCGACATCCAGAAACCCTAGAAATCTGGAATTTGGACCATAGGTCAAAAAAAGGTCAATTCTAACCTAGGTCAAGGTTGAGGTCGACCTTGACCCAAAAAGGTCAACTTTGACCCTGAGATCAAAGTCCCATTTTGCAGTTTGGAGTGTCAGAAATAGGCCAGAAAAAGTGGGAAATGGGGCAGAACATGGGGAAAAAGCTAGATCCAAGTCAGAGACCCATTCAAGGCACTTGACATGACCCCAAACCACTTACTTAGAAGGATAAATGAGTCTACAATGGAAGTGCTTCCATTTTCTAACTATACATTTAGCCCCCAATTTAGCAAGAGTATGGATTCAATGTAAACACTCGGTAAAGGAGATCATGAAGAACATATAATCTTATTGAAATCAAAAGGGACAAAGGAATCCTCAAGTCCTCAGGGACTTAAGTATTTATCAACCCTAAGATTATGATAAGAGAGACATCACCAGTTAAGGAGAAAAAGAGAGAGGGTGTGATTACCTCATCCAATGAGAACTTATGTCCCATTGTGAACCACACAAGGAAATAGTGCAACTAGAAAGATGGAGTTGAACCACCTAGTGAATGTGGCTACTCACTAGTCAACCCATCAGGGAGATCCAGTCTTAAGGACACCTTCTAACCTTAAGGGATCAAAACATTGTAAATTAAAATGGGAGGGATCAAAAGATTCGTATAAATTTAAACTGCAGGGATCAAGAGATCCTATAAGGTAAAATTCATAATTTAAGGATTAGTCTTTAATCCATAAAGGGAAAAGGTTATAAGTTTTGAAAATATTTTGAATGTGTGTGTGTGGAACAAGTGAGTAGAGTGTATGCCCCCATGTTTAAGTCATTGCAAGCACTTTAACATGAGCAATGGCTTTAACAGAAACATAAACAACTCTACTGATTACATTTCCACGATGAGATGCCCCCAAATGAAGACAAATCAAGGGAAGTAACACATAAACATACAAAGAAAATAGAAGGGATCTACCCACTGTGGGGTCACTATGATCATAAGATAACATGTATATATAAATATGATATTATTGCAAATGAATTGGCATCATTCCCCAAAGAAAGTAGAACTACAATCACAATGGAGGAAAGGAAACTCAAGAGTTACAAAGAAGACTCTTTTTGGACCACAACATGGAGAGAAAAAAGAATCAGTACTACCATGTCGCAGATCCAAGAAGACTATAGAAGGAAAACATTTATGAACAATAGCACAAGTAAAACATAACATTGAAACAACATATAGAAGAGTAAAGATACATATAGAAGAGTAAAGATACATATAGAGGAATTATACAACAGGTTTGATTCCTTTATCACCTTGCATCAACAAAGTAACAAGGGTCATATAAGAGAGTCTAACAAACATTTAGCAAACACATTACGAGAGAAGCACAATACCACATGCAAACATAAAAAGGGATGCCATGAAGGACAAGCCAATCAAGCACATCACCTACTCTCCCCATCTTAGTTTATATCATTTAGGGAAGGTGGGAAACTCACAAGAGGGACTATATCCAATACCATAGGAATAATAGCCAGTTCCAAACAAGGATCCTCTTGAGAATCGTGTTGCTTGATACTAGGTGTAATTATCAATTGAGCTAAAAGCATATGAGGTAAATTAGTATCAAGATCAATGGTCTCATATTCATCACTAAGATCAATAGGATCATCAAGAGTATCCTCCTCATCAAGATTAATTAAAATAGGATCTAAGATGCAAATAGGATGATTATACTCATTCATCTTAACATCATTATGAACATTAACTTTTTCCAAAACATCAGGCATAGGTTGGTCGAAAGAGGGTAAAGAATTTTGAAGAATAAAAGCATGGGCCCTAGAATTAGCTCTACGCTTCTTATGACGTTCATTAGCAGATTTGTTATGTTTTTCTTTATTTGACACATGTTAAGAACTAGGAGGAATAACAACTAGTTCCTTCAAAAGTTCTATAGGAGGGTTGGTAGGACTCGCATTAGGCTAAGAGGCGACACTGGGAGGTTGAGTAATAGAGCTAGCTATAATGGATAAAGGAGGTATAGAAAGATTGGGGAAAAGACCACGGTTAAGATCAATCTGAGGCATGCTTAACTCGACAATCTTGTAATGTTTATAGGCTTGATATGAACAAAAACATTTGTCAGGGTGAGGAGGACATGAATCTGGAAATGAAGGCCAAAAGAAATCAAGAGTAGTACAATCTCTAGGCCTAGAAGGTTTATACAAACTATGATTAATCATTTTCACTTTTACATTATGAATGAACTTAAGAAATTTATGAATAGGAGAAGCAATAACATGCATAGCAGTTATCCAAGGTAAACCAAAATTGACTTGAAATTGATCAGAAGTAGGAACAAAAATGAAGGTAGTATCTACAACTTTGCCACAAAGTTCAACAGACAAGTTAATAGAACCAAGTGCAGGATAGAGAAAATCATTACAAGTTTGGATCCATGCATTAGATGTATCATAACAATCACGTTGTAGATTTTTCATAAAATGGTTTTCCTCAGTAATAACATTTATTAAAGATGTAGAATCAACAAGACAACCACGTGTAGGTATCTTAGAAATCCTAGCATAAATATAAAGGGGACCATCAAGAGCCTTAATAGTCTCAGCATCATCCAAGGTAATTGTGAGTTTCCTAGGTCATTTATTCTTAGTTTGTTTCTGACGTTTAGGTGGAACTTGAAGTTGAAGTGGAGGTGAAGGATCTTGAACAGTAGATTTAGATGAAACAATGCCCTCCACATGATTAACAATGTGATTAATATCATCCATCTTTGAATCGTAAACAATATCACCAGAATATGGTTGAGTGATGGTATTAGTATCATGTGTAGGTAAAGGATTCGTATAGATTTGAAGTTTTTGATTAGGAGGAGAGATATATTTTTTCCCATTACCATCAAAATTATCAACAGATAAAGCATTAGAATCATTTAAGTCTTGAACTTTATGCTTTAGAGAATAACATTTTTCAGTATCATGGCCATTCTGGCGATGGTATTGGCAAAAAGATTTAGAATCAAATGATTTTGATGCTATTGTGGTAGGGAGAAGAGGTCGAATAGGAGGAAAGGTAATCATCTTAGCACTTAAAAACCTACTCATAATATAATGCAAAGATTCAGAGAGAGGAGTAAACACATGATTCATACAAAAAGCAATGGATGTAGAAGTGACATTGTTAGATGCAACAACAACTTGATCAACAACCGCATTTGTCTGTTTATTAATCTTGACATAGTTGTTAGGTTTATGAAACTTATTAGGATTAGGAGAAGTGTCACTCTTATCAAGTAGAATAGGAGCCATTGGAGTGTAGCTCTCAAATTGACTTCTTGTAATTGATAATGATGAAGTGTTGCACAAAGTTGTTGAAAAGAGGTAAATTCAATAAGAAGAATATTATCTCTAATATCCTTTTGTAAAATTGAAACAAACATATGTTGAATATCAATATCAGGAACATAATAATAAATCTTAGGATACAAATGCTTAAATCTACCAATAAAATTAGTCAATTTTTTCTTAATGTTTTGTTTACAATGCATTAAATCAGGTAAGGACACTTGCAGACCAATGTTATTTTGAAATTGTTGGGAAAAGTTATTAGCATTAGCAAGTTTAGGAAAAGAATCAATAGAATAAGGAGGTAAAGAACAATACCATTGCAAGGCCTTATCATGAAAATTCCTAGCAAATAGCTTAGCTGAAATCCTATGGTCATGAGAATAATCACTACAAAGTATTTGAAATGTTTTAACATGAGTAACAGGATTGCCTTTACCATTCTAATTCTCAAGATGAGGCATATCATCTTTCTAAGGGACAATAGCACGAATAATGTCAAAGGATAAAGGACTACCCATGTCACATGTAGGAATGTTAAACTTGGATTAGGGTAAGGATGCAAGTTATTGTTGTAAAGATGACATAGTTTGAGACAAACTAATAATTGTGGAATCATTAGAATAAATAGGTGGCATAGAAATATTAGGAACATTAGGAAAAGTGTAGAAAGCGGTAGCAATGGAAGACACAATCAGTGGAACACTTGGAAACACAGTTGGAAGGGGATTGGAATAAGTAAAAGGCACACTATGATATGAAGGTTGTGTGGTAGGTAGAGATACTACTGGAACACTCATGAGAATAGATGAAATTGGGAGAGATGTAGTCATCAAAGGAGAAGTATAAGTAGCAATGCTAGGTAAAGGAATAGAAAAGGTCCCTCACTAGTGACAGGAGGAGTGAATCCTAGATCTTGATCCTCTTGAGCTAAAGGTTTAACAATCAAATACACAATATGAGTGATACCACACAATATATTAATACCTTGATCACTATCATGAAGGAATTTCTTAGGATCCTTTATAGCTTGGATAGAATCTTGATTATGGTTTTCTTGAATAAGTCAATTTCCCATTTTATCAAGTTTTATTGAAAGTTTTTGTACTTGTTTAGGAGGAACTCTTAAAGCATCATCCTCATCATGAGATGAGTGAGAAGAGTTATGCTCCATAGAAGGATTGGAATCATGAGTGATCAAATTTTCATCCGGGATCCTAAGGAAAGGAGAGGAAGACTCAGGATCAAAGGATCCCATAAGTCTACAGCTTATTTTAACCGGGATACTATAAGTAGGACTAGAAGTGGTAAAGCTCATACACAATTGTAATGCAAATGAACTAATTTAGGAAACACAAGATTTTGATTTTTAATTTTTGAAATGTAAATTCAAGAACATGCAAGATCTAACATAAAAGTGTAAATCTAACACCAAAAATGAAAGAGTTGTCTATCAAGGGTTTACCAAAATGTAACATATAAAATTATACATCTAAAATGTAGGGATAAATAAGATGTTCCCCTTTTATCCTTAGATACACAAAGGAAGGATCCAAATTGATTAACCCCAAAGGAAGATTCAATGCATAAATGAATCTATCTTTTGGAAATGAGAGCAAAGATGAAGATCGTAAATTTGCTTTTATAGGAAAGAATGTGTGATAGATTTAGAAAGATTGAAATGAATAGGGGGGAAGTATTAATCTTAAAATGTTACAAATATGAAGAATTTTATTTTTGAGGGTCTGAACTGAGTTTCTGGAAAATCTAAGACCGAATACGGAATAGAAACGTAGAGACAAACAAAACCAAAAAATCTTTTTCCGCTCTGACACAGTTTCAATTTTGACCCTCAAGTCAATGTCACCATTGACCCAAAATTTCCAATTTTGACCTAGGGTAGAATCAACCTCAAAAGTCTCTGACTAAAAATGTGTTTCCAGATCCCAAATTTTTTTTGAAAAGGGTATCTGAATCTACACTCTGACCTGCAGTTTTGAACCTATACCTGAAAGAAAAATGGATTTTTTTGTTGGGGGGGAGGGTTTTGCCTTGGTCAAACCCCAAATTTGGAATTAACCTCAAAGTATAATTGAAATTGCATAAGTAAAAAAAAATAAATGAACAAATTCACCTTGCTTGTATAAGCCATTACGGCGGATTCAAATCCGTGGATCCACAAGTATGTATTCACCAAAGAAATGTAGAATATAGAATGTAGAATGTAGGATGTCTCAAATAAATTGCATGTAGATCTTCAACACCAATCGTGAATGGATCTTTGAATAGGAAGAGGCTTTGAGGAATGTGGATGGAGAAATCTTCAACAAGAGGGCACCATGGAGCTTCAATCCTTCAATGGCCACCACTGGATCTTCTTGATGAATTGAGTGCTTGAGAAGTGCTTAAATGCTTGAGAATGGATGAATGCTTCAATATCTACTTGGCTTGCTTCAAATCTTTCTTCTTCACCTTTATATTTCACTCTTACAATATTTGATAGTTGATGATCATGGTTAGAGAAAATGAGAGGAGAAAGTGACCTTATATATGAATCTAGGGCACGATCTTCTAGAGAGGCCTACATAGGAGAATTAAATTCCAATTAGACCTATACCCCTATAAGAGGACATGTATTAAATATAATTTTATATTTTTTCTTTGAAGACTGAAACAACCCACCCGCAAGTGGGAATTAACTCTTTCGAAAGCCCGACATCCAGAAACCCTTGAAATATAGAATTTGGACCCTATGTTAAAAAAGGTCAATTCTAACCTAGGTCAAGGTCAAGGTCAAACTTCACCCAAAAATGTTGACTTTGACCCTGAGCTCAAAGTCCCGGCTCATAGTTTTGAGTGTCAAAAATAGGCTGGAAAAAGTGGGAAATGGGGCAAAACAGGGGGAAAAAGCCAGATCCAAGTCAGAGACCCACTAAAGGCACTTGACATGACCCCAAAACACTTACTCAGAAGGATAAACTATTCTACAATGGAATTTCTTCCATTTTCCAACTATATAGATCAGAAAGGTATTATCAGCTTACAATAGATCTGAAAATCTATAATTCTAAGTTGTATGTGTGAAAAAATCATTTACTATTTCAGTTTAACTATTGTTTCAAAAAATATCTTAACCAAGAATGACTTAACAATCCTTTCTATATTGAGATACATCCCAAGGAGTATCAAAAAGTTTGATCATGAAGATAGCATGAGATGCCAGATACCATTTGACAAACTAGGGTTTGGTCATATAAGGTAGCATAGAAATATCCGATATCAAGTGAAAAACTATTATATTTTAATCCTCTAACAAGATCACACCTAACAGTGTGTTTATAACCTTTAATAGGGTTGGCTCTTCACTAAGCTCACTTCAGAAGAGTGAAAATTTTGGGTTACTGTTCTCAAATGGATTTTCCCTTAACATGGTTTCCACATTAAAAATCCATGTGTGAATATTTTTATGAGTCATTACTTTAGTATTTTTCATTACACATAACTAATTCTTGATTAATTAGTATACACTAAGCAGTTTTACTATTTTTCGGTAAATGAAAGACTACTAATCGATAAACAGTAAGAATAAGGTTTTATAGTGAACTCCGTGCAATAGTTATTTGTTAATATTGTTTGAAGGCATTCATCTTGTAGGACTGAAGATAACTAGAGGCTTAATATTGGGGTACTAAGTTTTTGGGTTGATTTATTGGAATAATTTTTAGGCCACTGATTCACCCCNCCCCCCCCCCCCCCCCCTCTCTCAGTTATTCTAACAACAACAACCTGACAATGAATAGAGAACCTCTACCAAAGAGAACAATAGTATCATCATCATCTTCATCTATAAAATATCTCTATCCTCCCTTCGCAACTCTGCTACCACCCAAAACCCTAGGTCCACTCCCACTCCTCCCACCTTTCATTTTTTCAATTGTTAGTTATAAAATGTTTATCAAAACCTTTAACAAAGTTTATTTTTTTTAATGAGTACTTTGTTTAATAAGTAAATTTGGAAATACAATTTTCTGATACCCTATCAAGCCCATAGAGGCAAACTATTATCTCTTTTATGTGACATACACTAGGGGATACTTTTCTTGTTTTGTTAGAAACATCACAATTAGAGACATATATAATGGTTAGGTAGTTCAGGAATATTTTTTGGTGTTTTCTTAATCACATTTCTAGATTTTTTCACTAATGTAATCTCTTGTATGATCTATATTAATAATACAATATCACGAAGTGCCACATAACTTCATTGTACTTTTTCATTGTTTCTTGATTTGATGTATTCCTACTGTATTTTGTAGGGCTTGACCTATGTTGTGATATTTTCTTTATGTCTCCAATATATAACGTATATAGTTTAAGTAACCAACCAAATCTCATACAATTTCCTGTATGCCCAATCTTCATCATATTGTACTGAGAGATTCATCACAATTTCTTCATCAAAAGTGGTACTTAGTTTTGTGACACATTTACATTGTTGGTTTAACATTGAATTTATTCATTCCTAAGGGGAGGAATGTTGATCAAGCTCATTAGACCCTCTTTTTAGGAGATATAATAATTATGGGGCCTTCATCATCTCTCTTATTATTCTCTCTCAGTGGGGAACTTTTTCCTCACATGAGGTTTTGTCTTTCTCAATCATCATTGAGATCTTTTTGTATTTCCATCTCTTTTTTAGGGAGGAGTTTTTTCCACTGGGTTTCCCCCTTTTCTCTGTTTGTGAGAGATTACATTTCATTTGTACATGGGTACCTAAAATGGCTTGGTAGTTAGAACCCATATTGCATTATGGGCACACATTCTCCCTAAGTTGCACGTAATGGGGTTTTTGGTCTTTATAATTATTACAACTAGTAAGTTAGTTTCCTAGGTTCTAAACACATATGTTGCAATTTACGTAGGGACTACATAGTAATTTTTCCACTTTTGGTGGTGTTAGAACATTATATTTTTCCACATAAAGTGGAACTTTCACCTTTAGTTCTCTTATCATAGTGTCAGTGTGTTTAATTATTTTATCTAGTAATTTATTCTCCTAGGTTCTAATTGCTGTAAATATGTAATATTTTCCTTGATGTCAAACTTGTTTGAAGAAGTATTGGTAGAATAATTCTTAAAAGGACAATACATCGTTAGACCTATTGGTATCTTGTATATTATATTATATTCAGATCAATTAGTTAAGTATGGATCATTACCATCATAATAGTAATTACTTGAATAGTGTACATCTTTTACATATGTGTTCCTTGAGTCCAAAATATGTTCCTACAATCATTTCTATCGCATTTTAGATACTACTATTAGGATGGTGTCTTCTCTTTCTACTATCTTGCTATGCTATGATCTATATACAAATTTATTTTAACTTGGTGTATGTTTATGGTAATATCACTACTTTTTAAGTGGTGTTTAGTTTTCTTATGATGAATTCTTTTCTCTTTTGATGGTCATAAGTTTCTTTTATGATAACTTATACAATTGTTTTTTTTTTAATTAGTTTACCTTTAGGGTAATATCACTACTTCTCAAGTGACATTTAGTTTAGTTCTGATGAATTCTATTAGTATATGTTGTTAGCATATGTTGCTTTATGATATCATTAATTTCATTCATCCCTAGTATGACATTAATGTATAGATGTTGTAATCATAGAAGATCAAGGTGATGATTGATGAAGAAGATTTGAAAATATTGAAGTTGGAGATTATTGATCTATAATAGCCATCTCCTAGTATTTTTAGAATGGTTGCTCTGTCAACTTGGTATAAAGTATTCTTGGAATCCTCCTAATATGATTGGTTACAATATGTGAAGAGTGATGGTCATTCTTACTCATGCATTATGTTTTTTTGGTGAATATTGATAGATCGTAAGTAATCTTTAGTGTTCTAAACTCAATATTTTTATTTATATTATGTTTCTTTATATCCAAACTTGTTAGTCATTTGGGATCACACTTTTGGTTTAATTATAATTCATATTTAAGGATATAATATTAATTTGGGTCTTGCCTTGGTGCATGGAGATACACATGTGTCAAAAGTGGTTTAGAGGATGTTCTTTATTGCCTAGTTCTACAAGATTCAATTTCCTATTCACACATTATATTTTGGTGATAGTCATGGTTGATGTGTGGATCATTAGATCTAGCTTAGAAGTGTGCATTGAGATATATTTGGCTCCTCTCATTCTCCTGAGGTGGACCACTTCATGTATCTTGGTTTTGAGTGGCCTATTATATGTAATATTATTTATATTGGTTAAGATTGGCTTGCAATAAAGCTTTTGATGATCTAGCTTATATTTAAGCAATGTAGTTCAAGGGTAGAATGTATGAGTGTGTAGTTGTGGTATTGATATACAAAAGAAGAGAATTGTTATTTGTTTATCAGAAGTCTGAGCCTAAAATAAATATATTTAGAAGATCCATGTGTTCCTAATTTATATTTAAGAGATTCCTCTAAAACTTATTATAACATTCATGTAATTTGTAGATGGCACTAAGTTTTTTGGTATATATTTTGTATCTTTCCTTGAGATAGTGAGTTTCAATTGTACATTTATTTTATATATTTATGTAAGGTGGTGAGCCCTAGTTGTGCAACTCTAGCCAATGACCCTAGTCATTGTAATAAAAATTATTTAATAGTGAGTTAGATTCTCACCATGGTTTTTCCCATCCTTATATTTTCTATATTTAAATATGGTGTTCTTGTGTTTATTCTATTTTTTTTACTTTATTGATTCATATATGGTAATTACTTAAGGTTATTTTAATCTTATCAAGATTTGAATTTAAGTTGACATTAAGGTCTGAACTAATTCACTCCCACTCTCATTCATGCTATGTGCTCAACAATTGGTATTAAAGACATGTTCCTTCTTTAGAAGCTTAACTGCTCAAGGGAGTTTTTATATGAAATAGGACTTTTGTTTCAAAGCTCTAAAGTTTGAAGGTACAAATTATACCTATTAAACTTGGAAAAATGGATATCCCATTTAGAATCCCTACGAAAGGGATCATTGAAAAGTATTGAAAAAGGTTATACTCTACCTCAAGCTCAACCATAGACTCCAGATGAGATCAAATTTAAAGAAAACAATTTGAAATCTAGGGTTTCTATTGTCAGTTGTTTGCATGATGAAGTATTCCAAAAATTCATTAGATTGAATAATGCAAAAGAGATCTAAGACAAACTAAGTAGAGTATATGAATGAGATCCAAAGAAAAAGAAGAAAAGGTGACAAATATAAAGCATGAGTTTAAAAATATGAAGATGGGTGATGATGAACTCATTTAAGCCTATATTCACAAAGTAAATGACATTGTGAATGTCATAAAGGTTGTTGATGCATCTATAGAAGAAAAGGAAGTTGTAGAAAAAGTATTGATGAATCTTGCTAAACCCTACAAATCAAAGAAACATGAAAATGAAGAAAGACGTGATTCAATGATCCTACACCTTGAATCAACTTATTGGATCATTAGTTGCATTATAAATTGTTGAAATGGATGAAATCAAGAAGAAGAGGAAATAAGCATTATTTAAAGCATTGTTCATATCCATATAAGAGTACGAAGAAGAGATGGAAGAGATTGAAGAAAATTTTGTAAGAAGGTTGATCAGAGGAAATAGAAGATGCAAAGCTACCTTACCTCTGAAATGTTTAAGTTGTGGTGAAATTGGTCATTATTCTTCTAAATGTTCTTATCAATAAGAATTCAAATAATATGATGATGAAAAGAGAAACAAAGATTATCCTTATTATAAAAGATAAAAGACATATAAGAGAGACAATGAGAAGAAAACACTATGCACTATGGAGAAACATTTATAGAAAATAAAAGCTTATGCACTATGGAGTAACATTTGATTGAGGATGAAGATAATAACTGTAGATACTAAAAAATGGTTTACACTTCTAGCCCCCATTTTTAACATGTCTTCTATATTAATTTTTTAATTTTTATCATTCACTAATATTGTTTCAATCTTCCATGTCATCATCACTGATTTTCATCCCTAATTTACATCATTTTCTAATCAATTCAATCTTTTGATCATGTCTAAACATGTTATTTTTCATCATCTATCATTTTAAACATGTCAATCAATTAATTCATCTTCTATAGGGGTGAATAACTAGTAATTTATCCCCTATTCTTAATTCCTAACAGGTGATAAATAAATAAATTTTTTTTATCCTTATGTTCCCCCTTTTCTCCATAATTACTTAATTATATTAATTAATTAATAGTCTAATTTAAATGTGGGAATTATTATTAATTTCCTATTTCTAATTTATATTTCTTTCTATTTCCTAATTCCTAATTTACTAACATGACTGGAATTAATTTAAAAATCAATTATCCACTCATTTCACTTTTCTAGTCTCCACTTCCTATATTCTAGCCTCCACCTCCTATTAATTAGCTTCCACTTATTGCACCTTCCCTTTTTCTTTTGTCATCATTGTCATAGTTTATGATAATTTTCCATTTTCCTTTCATCATAATTGTCATAGTTTATGACAATTTTTCCTTTTTTCCACTTGTCATAGTTTATGACAAATTTCTCTTTTTTTCACTTAATAATTTCTAATTGTGCATCGAACTTGTCATAAACTGACATAGTTTATGACAAATTTCATCTTTCAAATTTGCCAATTGTCATGGTTATTTACTATTTCGCTTTTCCACACTTAATTGCTAAATTTTTAATTCCTCTTCCAAATTCTATAAATTGAGATGAATTTCTCTCATTTTGCTAACCACATTCCTAGTATTCTCACCACCATTCTGTCTATTTTCTTTCATGAAATATGAGTGCATTTGTCAATTCAAGAGCTACATCAATTCATTTTGAGAAGAAACAAAGGACACAATTATTAAATTGGGGAGTTTTTCTTATAGTTTGCATATGTTTTATCTCAATTTATTTTGTGTTTGGATAAGTTGATTATGCATTATGTTTAGGGTTTGATGGTTGCTCTTATTATTCATTTTGACTCATTTTCCTATCCTACAATAACAAATCAGGTGAACAGTTTTTGTTCCTAGCTATGAAGGTCAGTGACAAAGAAAGAATTAAGATGATTACACTAACTTCTAAAGTAGAGTCTACTGCATAGATTATTGATCCGGAAAGCTCAAATGATATGATTGGAGACAAAGTAAAATTTATAACGCTTGAAAAGTATGAAAAAGGATCTATGAGATGTACAGAATAAAAATTTGCCTCTATATGTGGGATAGGAAGTATCTTAATTAATGGTAAGAAAAAAATCAGTGATTTCTACTATGTTAAAGGATTGGGACATAACCTATTAAGTAACATCAGATGTATAGTAAAGGTTATGAAGTTATATTTGGCAAAACTGAATGTGAAAGCAAAAACAAATGTTGGAATACTTGTTGCTAAATGTGTTAAACTAAATAGAAATTTCTATTACATAAGTAATGATTACCAAAATAAGTATTTGATGATACAAATATGCTAACTTGATGATGAATCTGGAAGCAATGTAAAATAAGATAAGATTTGGGTAAATATTGTTGAAGAAGAAGAAAATCAGACGTAAGAGAAACACACGTTGAAACCAAAAATAAAGAATCAAACAAAAGAAATACAAGTAGTAAAGCTATGAACAAAATTGACAAAGGACATAAATTAAAATTCAGAAAGAGGAAGAACGAACATTACAATCAGAAATAGAAAGTCATACAAATGAAATATAAACAGAAAAGATAGTAACAAAATTGACTAAATAAGATTGAGCAGAGGAAAGACCAGATGTAGATAAGCTAAAGAATAAGATGCCTAAAGACACAAAAGCATAGACTAATAAAAAGCCCAAAATTTATAGAAAGGATAAAAGAATAAGGAAATAGAAGAAGTGGATCTAGCAATAGGTCTATAATGAAATGAGTCAAGAACAAACCTAATCAATATTAAAACAATAAAGAGCTCAATAATTTCCCTTCTTCTATATAAATAAAAAATATATTTTCAAACTTTGTTGGGTAAATTCTTTTCATGCAATAAATATAGTTATAGAGACACTGATTATGGAAGTTGATTCATAAGTCAATCAGTTAATATAAAGTACTACTCTTGCAATAAGTATGCATACATGAAAACTTTTCCAAAGATGCTAAAACTTTTAATGTAGATTTTTATACCTATGATATATATGGGTACAAAGTTTTTAAGTGTAGGATAAAAAATAATGTTGGAAGAAGTAACAATGGGAAATATTGAATACTATGGGGAGGTTTGGTATATTACAACTACAACAAATTTTCTCATATTAAAAGTTTTCATAGAAGTAAAAGTAGATAAAAATGTGCTTTGCTAAAAAGGATCAACATCAATGGGGAGAATGAAAAGAGTCATAAATTCTAGATGAAAGAAACAAGCATAGTTGAAGAAAATGTTGAAGATCGATTTGCACCCTCTAGAGGTCCTAATTATTTCTTCTAACTGAAATACAGTGTATGTGGTGAGGGGGGAACAAAAGCGTAAAATTATTTTCCCCCGTCTTAGTTGCGTACTAAGTTTCTCTTAGTATCATACATTTGGATAATTGTCATTGAATCAGAAGATTTGTTACAAAGGATAAAAGTACTTTTTCAGAATAGCAGACTTGTCTCGCACATCTTCTTAGAGGAAAATTCAAAGATTTAACTTCCATTTCCTTATGTGAATTAATGCTCTCAAGGGGAGAAAGAAAGTTTGGTATGATGGCATGTTTCCCTTTGCCCTTGATGTCAAAGAGGGGGAAGTTTTAATAGAAATGCACAAGTGTTTCCATCAAGGACAAAGGAAGAGATTTTTGCAAATACGATTTTTTTCATTCATGTAAAACTTTTTGGAAGAAGTGTTGGTGGTAGACTTGTTACAAATATGATCTATTGGTAGATCTTTTGGTACCTTGTATGTACTATTGTATTCATATCACTCTGTTAAGTATGGGTAGCAGCAATCGTGATAGTAAGTACTTGAATATCATACCTCTTTTTACATATATGTTCCTTGGGTCCAGAAGATTTTCCTCCAAGCATTTATGTTGTGTTCATAATAATATTATTTTGATGGATGATTCTCTATCTACTCTCTCGGTATGCCCTGGTGTGTATAGAGTTGTTGTTTTGAATAGGTGTGCCTTCAAGGTAATATAATTGCTTGCCAATTGATGTTTAGTTTGGTTCTGTTGAGTTATGTTAATCTACTACTAATAAAAAGTTGCTTTGATGAAAGTATACAATTACTATTTTGACTTGTTGTACCTTCAAGGGAATATCATTAATTCTCGAGTGATATTTAGTTTTCTTCTGATGAAGTCTATTGGTCTGCTACTAATCAAAAGTTACTATGTGATGTCATTAATGCCATTCATCCCTAGTATCACATTAATGTCTAGATATTATAATAATAGAAGATTGAGGTGATGATTGATGAAGAAGATTTGAAAATGTTCAAGTGTGTTCAAGTGTGCAGGTTATTACTCTGGAACACCTATATCCTAGTAATTATAAAATGTGTTCTCTATTAGATTGGTTCAAATTATTCCTTGTATCCTCTGGATATGATTGTTTATAGTATGTGAACAATCATGGTCATGCTTACTCATACAATATGGTTTCTGGTGAATATAAATGGTTTTCAAATAATTTTTGATATTATATACTCAATATGTTTGGTTATATTGTTTTTTTGTGTATTTAGACATGCTACCTCATTTGGGATCACTCTTTTAGTTTCTAGGTCAACTTCACAATTAAGAATGAAATGTTAAGTTGGGTTTCACCTTGGTATGTGGAGATCTATATGCATCAAAAGTGGTTCAAAAGATGTTCTCAAGTGAATGGTTCTAAACGCTTCAATTCCATATTCACATGTTATGTTCTGCCAATGGTCTTGGTTGATGTGTGGACCATTGGATCTAGCTTAGAAGAGTGCAATGATATATATTTAGTTCTTCTCTTTCTCCTAGGGTGGACCACTTCCTGTATCTTGGGTCTAGCTTACCTATTTTATGTAATATTATTTATATTTGTTGAGGATGACCAATAGTAAAAATTTTAATGATCTATCTTATACTTAAGGAATATAGTTCAAGGGTATAATACATGAGTGTGGAGTTGTAGTATGTATATGCAAAGGAAGATAATTATGTATTTTTGATAAATAAAAATTGAGCCTAAAGAAATATATGTAGAGATAGTGTGTTGTTGATCACAATAATGAGCCACAAGAAATACATTTATAAGATAGAGTGTTGTTATTTTATTTTTATTATATTCCTCTCAAATATATTATAAGATTCATTCTACTGGATAATAGTGAGTTTTGTAGAAGATATTTTTGTAACTTATCCTAAGGCAATGAGTCTCAATTGTATAAATCTTTATTATCTTTATAGGTAAGGTAGTGAGCCTAATCATTATAATACAAATTACTCATATTGTGAATTAGATTCTCACCATGTTTGTTTTTTCTCATCCTTGATTTTTCCACGTAAATATGGTGTTCTTATGTTGATTCTTTTTTTTTGTTTTATTGATTCACATGTGGTAATTTATTAACGTAAGTTGAAGCTTATTAGGAATTGAATTAAGGTTTATATTAAGGTACAAACTACCTCACCCACTCCCTTCTCTCATTCTTGATGTGTGTTCAACACTAAATACACATAATTCTTTAGTTTACTTAGCGACTACATAGGAATATTCCCACTTTAGGTGATGTTATCATATTATGACTTTTCCACCTTAAGTGAGACTTCCACCTTTATTACTCTTATCACTTTATCACTTTTTTACATTTGGAGGGTGATCCACCTTTACTGTACATGTTTAATAAACCCATTTCCACCTTGGAGGGTGATCCATCTTTAATGAACATGTGATGCTCTGACTTTTCACCTTATATGGATGATAATTTTTTTCTTTGATTTGTATGTCATAAGATACCAACACTAATAAAAAATTTATGCACTCTTATATTCTCATCTTGGTCTATCTAACAAAGGGGTCCCCTCTATAATATCATTTAATTGATTCAATCTATGAAGTGAATTTAGTTATTCATTCTATTATATTTCATTACATTCTTGGTTAAAATACAGTTTCTTTTTCTATTAGGAACCTAGATCTTCTATGGCTATCTACATATGAAAATCTTGTTAGAATGATTTAGAATAACTAAGAGGGGGGAGAATTAGTTATCCTAGGTCCAAATGTACCAATTGAACTTTCAAACACTTCAACCAACTCAGATCCACTCAGTCTCTATAGCTTATAATCAATAATATAAACTTACAATTTACTATCCTAATGTAATCAACTTGCAGAATATAAAACTCTTAATAGTACAACACATCAAATAAAATTCACACAAGTATGACACCAGAATTAAACTTGGAAACCGAATATGGGAAAAACCACTAGTAACATGCTATCAATTTTTCACCCTTCTGAAGTGAGCTTTGTGAAAAGCCAGCCCGGTTAAGGATAAAAAATACACTATTAAATGTGCCCGATTAAAGGATTTGATCACCATATTAAAATTGAGCCTTGTTAGAGGGATTAGACCAGTTCATTAGAATTTCACCTTGATTAAAGGATTTAACAATATGACTGTTAGGTCAAACTTGTTTAAAAGGATTTTCCAATTGATACAATGATTAGAAAGTAACAGAAAATGGTGATCCAAAACATACAACTCACTTTTCAAATACAGATCCAATTATATCTCAAATGCTAATTCACTAACTGGCCTTCATTGTCATCTCTATCATTTAGGTCTTCTTGGAAATCCTTCAAGCAATCACCATTGTGTAGTCATGTACTACTCTCTTCATTCGTCTCTTCCATCTGCTTAGATTTTTTCAATCAACTAAATTAACCTCATAACACACACATATAACCTACAATTAGGTTAATCTTATACCTCTTTGATCACATAACTCAATCTATTTCTGCTTAATCATCATCATGGAGCTTAGGGTTAGGTCAGATCCAATGAATCAAGTTCCAACATTTTTTTTCACTCTTCCTTGTAGAATACATCCTAAATCTCCTTATTGAATCCATACATAAAATGGTTAAACATATATTAAATTCTGATTTAATTCTTCACAACAATTGTTTGTATCTTAAATACAATTCACACATCCCAAGAAAATCAACTATGTCAGCTGGGATCTCAAATATTTATAAAACTATGATAATACTGACACTCGGTCAATACTGTACTCTGTCTCTTGGTCATCAGTAGATAACTCAATAGTTCTCTAACACTCAGAAAATACTGATTCTTGGTTAGAACTAAATTTTCTCATCATATAATGGCACTCAGTCAACACTCACATCACTCAACAAAAACTGCTTGAACTTATGCTTCTTAATCTTCTGCTATGTTACTCGGTCAAGACTAATCATGTATTCATCCAAACCTATTTGGAAATAATGGGAAGTATGTACTGAGAGGGGAGGGGTGAATCAGTATCCCTAAAATTTTTATCTCTTTTAACCTTTACCCATTTAGTAATCCATTGTATTACCAATCATTTGTTCTATCCTATCTTTTTGTAAGTTATATCAACTCATAAACTTAAAAAAAATGTAAACATCCATAGAATCATTCATGAAATGTAATGACTCATGACATAAGATATGGGAATGTAGAAAAACCCTGTTAGAAGGTAAAAACTGCGGTGGGGATGGCACCCACAAAAACTTCACTATCTGCAGTTTGGAAGGGGTCGGTAAAGGCTTACAATTTTTATCACTTTTGATGATCTACCATGTTAGGAGTATTATGTGGAGACTAGTTAAGCTCTACTCTATTAAGAGCTTTGTCAACACTAATTAGTGTGCACTCAGTTAAGAGATTTACAAACGCTTGTTAGATCCACCTTTCTTGAAAGGATTTCTTCTATTTTATACACTTGTTATAGTGTAGAAAAAATACTCATTGACCTAAGTGTACACAATCTTCAATTATTGATTAAAAATCTATTAAAATCACATGTACAAAGTATCACCTAATGTGATTTATTAATATCTTTATTTCTCGGTAGCCTTGATTCTTGGTTCTTGATAATCAAATTCATCTTTTGTTGTTCTTGCTTGAAACTTTTAGTTTGATCCAAAGATGTGCTCCTTGGCTACTATCATCCTCACACCCCTCTTGAAATGAATGATTATACATCTATTTATACAATAGATTGATCTAATTTAGTTTCACGTATTACAAAGATAACTCTATGATCAAAGGTTTACAACTTGACCTTGATCTCCTAGTTAGCATGTTTTTTAATCAAAAGAGTGATTAAAACAATTACAATTATCTTTCTTTCCTGTTAAGAAATGGTTTTAAATCAAATCTAAACTCTAAATATAAAACATATAACTTTTTTATCTAACATGGAAGTCAGATCCACTTTTCTCAGGATATAACTAACTTTCAGTGTCTAATGCTCGGTTTTCTCTTAAAATATTTTGGTCTTCCTTTGTTGAACTTTCTATCAGGTTCCCTTTCTCTTTTGGGTTCCTCTCTTTCCTTCTCTATGGTTTTATAGTGCAACCTACTTGTCGGTTTCCTTTGTATCATCTTCGGGTTGCACTTTCAGTTTACACTGTAAAACTTGTGTCATCGGGTTTCTCTTGAACTTAACACTTTCAGTCTGAACTGAAACCTATCTTTTTGTGTAGTGTAACTGATGGTTCAAAAACTGTTTCCCTTTACATACTAATGGAAAAAATTATGTCATCAATCTACCCCTTTGACATTAGTATCAAAAACTAGTATGTGCAAAATACTAAAGTCTTCAGTATGTACACCATATGTTTATCTTAGTCATTTTTATGACTCCCCCTATGTATATGCCAGTATAGTATATGTATGTACATGTACCTTGCCTATATACTATATTCCTTTTTATATTATACAACATTTTCCCCCTTTTTATATATGTTGTGTACATATCTTTTTCCCCCTTTTTTGATAGTAAGGGAAAAGGTGTATACTTACAACTTATCAAAAATATGGGAATGAGAAGTCTGAATATCCTCCATCATTTTCTTCCATTTCTCCTTCATATGCTCAAGATCCATGTGCTCTAGTGTAATCCTAGCATGCATATCATATATGTTGTCTGCTATAGACATCTTGGGGGTGGAAATTAACTTTCTTGCTAAAGTAATGTGTTGTTGTAGAAGTGTGAGGTTTGGTAAGAGTTGAGCCTGTATCTTGGTAACCTCTTCTCTAAAATATGATTCTACTTCCCAAATTTCTTTTCTTAACCTCTTGATTTCCATTATCTTGTCATGATGCAATTTGATTGCATTGTCATTTGTAGTTAGACATTTGGCACTTGCATTTAGATCTGAATCAATCTTTGAAATCTTATCACTATTATCCTTAGTGAATTTCTCCAAAGTGCATAGACTTTGAATTAAGGAAATAGCTTAACTAATGATTGGATCTAATTCATTTGTTATTTCTAAAAGCTTTACCTTATTTTCTGCCACTTCTTGGCTGATCTTTTCTGTCAATTTACATTAGAACTTTTGTTCTGCTCATTCTTTAATAGCCCTTTCTACATCCACATTTTGAGTTATGATTGCTTCGGTGAGAACAGAAAGTTGATCTAGAATGGGGGCATTGTGATCAATAGCAAAGTTAGGAACTATTTGTCTTAAGATGTCTCTTGTGGTTTCCAACACTAGAGAATCTTTGTGTTCTTTTCTAAGCTTTTCATGCATTTCTTTCCTTTGACATATCTTTGCATATTCTATAAGAGATTCATAGTCCAATGTGGTTGGATCACACTTTTTTATTTCAATGATTTCATCAAGCGTGACTTCCAACTTACTCTTCTTGGTTTTCTTCTTCTTCTTTCGTGATGTACCTATATGCAAAACCATAGAAAGTTTTTATGCTTGGTCTGATGTGTTGGAGGATTGTTTTGGAGGTGTTGTGCCTTTTTCTTCTACTTAGGGTTTTCCTTTCAGTTGTGTGTGGACATCTCCTCATTAACCTTTGATGTAACTACAACATCTCCTTTGGTGTTCTTAGGAGTGGTATCAATTGGCTTAGCTTGTTAACCTTTCTCCTTTTGCGCTTCATCTGTATCTTTCATTTGTGTATCCTTTTTGGTGTGATCTCCATATTTTTGTGTGTGATCTACATTTGTAACATTTTGATCTCTAACGATGAATACATGTTCATTGGTTGTATCTTTCTCCTCATCATTACCCTTATCTACTAGTATGCTTGCATCTTTTTTAGGTGACTTCTCCTTCTTCAAGATAAAATTGATAGCTTGTATAAATAATGGTATCTCATTTGGTGTGTCTACCTGTGTATAATATGTAGTAGTGTCCTATTTGTCAGTTTGGTCTTGGACAACAATGACATCTTCATCTTTCTCTACTTTATCTATAGGATCTGCTCTTGTAACATCAATGATTGTATTATCTGGCCATGTTTCATCTACAATGTCCATATCCTTGTTGGCTTTTGTGTTCAATGATTCTTCATTAACATCCTCATCAGTAATAAGAATATGTTTGGGGCTCTGTTTAGCCTGATCATTTTTATTTTTTACTTGTCGGTAAGAGCTATTTGTGGCTTGAGACTTGTATCCTTTTTAGGTATATCAAGTATCTTTCTCCATTCAACCTCATTCTTCCTTTCTACCTCAAGTAGATGTCCTTGAAGCACATGGTAGGATCTTAACTTTGGTAATAATCTTTTGGAGCGTTTCTTCATCATTTCTTCAATATCCTCCATTTTAGATTCGGGAGGAATGACAGAAACTAGGGCTCTTTCCCTAATCTATATCTCAGAATGTAATGAAAATATCCATCTTGCCGACATTCTATTCAAAAGTTATTTTGGCATATTATCTACCAATTTTATTGGAACATATTTGAATGCACACATCATTGTGATAATTTCCTCTTCTATTTTATTTTAATCCTCGGGATCCAATGTTAGCCATTTCTTAATCTTGCGATCATTTTTTATACCTGATTTCATAATAGAAGCACATACCTCATCAATTGTAGAAGGTATTATGTTCTTGATGGCTGTTATAGATTGTTCATCCTTTTCAGTGTCCTCAATGTCTTCCCTTGTTCTGAGGAACTTTCTTCTTTTTGTTGGCCCTGTTTTCCCTATTTGTGGCCTTATTTTGTAGGTCCTTACTTGAACTTTCTTGATTGGTGAAGGACTTGCATCCTTTGTTGTCTGGCTCCTGGTCCTAGTTGCAATAGTAGTCCTTGGTTTCTTTGTTAGTGGAGGAGGTGGTGTATCAGACTCTATGGACTCTGAGTCACTCTCCTTCTCAGGTTCACCGATGGGTGACTAACCCCTAGTTTCTTTAGTCTATTTTGTTTCCTCTTCATTCACCGAAAGATTTTCCTTCAAAGTCTTAACCATTTTATTTTATTTCTATCAATCATTTTCACAACTAAGCCAAATTTTACCCTTTCTTTGGCTTCCTCATAAGTTCCAAATTTAGGTTGTTATTTATCTAATGGTTCATTTATCAATGCCTCAATAGCATTTGATGCTTGATCTATGTTAACCTCATAGTCAAGTGGTGCCAACCATGTTGTCCTGGGTACATCTAGCTTGATGTAGGTGTAATCATTGTCCACCATAAAATAAATATCAGTTTTGAACTTTTCTACTAACTATTCTAGAATCCTTACTCTCTTCTGCATTCTTTCTTTGAATCCAGCAAAGTATTCATCCATGACTGATTTGAAATTATCTCCTAATGATTTGAGGAACTTACTAATATGTTTGGTCACTGGTACAGTAGTGTCCCATTTGACATTGCCTATGGATGGGAAGGATTCTTGGAAATAGAAAAAATATGCACATGATGAGTAAGCCAAACTTACATGAGTTGGAATTTGCAGTCCTTATTGTCTTCATATTCTCATCCAATTGCCTTAGCAGAAGTTCTGACAGATCCAACTACAAACCTTTCTTGACAATTTTGTATGTTGTATCCACTACTCCAGATGTAATATTGTTCATACGGCTAGCCTAAAAAAAAATTATCCTAAGACACATGCTCCGAATCTCATTTCATCATCTTTGATGGTGGATACCTTTAATCCTCTTCTATCCCATGCTTCTCCTGTATTATTTTTAATGTCATCTTTAGGTGGGTACTTTAGAGCCTTTACTTTATTGGCTATGGGATAACTGGTAACAGGGTGTATAACATCCTTGGTTATCAGTTTTGGCTCATCCAGCCATATCTTTTAGTCATGTATCCTACTCAATACTAACCAAATCCATTCAGTTTTGAATTCCTTCAGGAATAATATGGAATGTCTGAGCCCTTTTACTTCAATGTGCTTATTCTCTTCTTTTATTATTCCATCATTATTAAAAATCCTTTTTAAAGCTTTCTCAACTTCCAAGTCTCCTATTTCTACAACATTGTAGTGAATATATGCTCGTACGTCTTCAACAAGGAAAACCCTAGCTAGTATACTGGAGAATGCACTAGCGTTGTTAAGTTCAGAAGCAACCTTGGGAAATATCTTGTAATGAGGTTCTTCACAAGTGGAATTCTTGATTATATTGACCTTATTCTTCTTATCATTCTTGATCTTGGAGTTTCATGACATAGTTTCCATCATTTTAGATTTTAGGGCTTTATCCCATAAGTGAAAACTGAGTTCTCAGTGATTGATGTTACTTACCTCAACCCTTTTTCACTACTGGGAATCCTTTTGAGTGTTGTGAACTAGGTTGGATTCTCTTTGCAATCTAGTTTCTTTGTGCTCTAGTTTCTCTCTATTTCTTTGCTCAAGTCTTTATGTGAATAATGAAACCCTTCTACCATCTATTTATAGACTTTTCCCTAAGTCATGTCATAAATGCTCAACCACTTCTCAATGTGTGAAGATGGAGTAATTGGGTGATACATAAATAACATTCTCGGTGAGAAGGCAATGCTTTAGGGTAACTGTCAACTTGTTACTTTCACCGATAGATTTTGGTATATGGCGAAGACAATATGTCAACTTTCATGATTATTGATGGATCTTAGTATAAACTAGCAACTTAGCTTTTTATGTGTTAACCAATGATGCTTGGTAAGTATAGACAACTTATATTTGTATTCACACTGATGATGTTTGATAAGTATTAACCGATGATATTGAATTCACAGAATTGTAACAAGTAATATAACTTGGTATAATGTAGTTCCATACTTACTTGTTCTACTTATGTGGGGGTGGTGTTGTCACCAGATCCATTGGATAAGGTGTAACCATTTGCATTGCTCAGTCCATCTTCATCAGTTTTTGTATCTTTCCTCCATATTTTGTTTCTCATCTTCTTGATGTCTTCAATGGTGTTTCCATTTGCAAAGGTGTTGGTCTCTGTCACTTGGTCTCTACAGTTTTTCTTTTGATGATCAAATTTATGACATTGTAGATATGCCATTCTGAGGTTAGTCCAGCTCCTAGACTTTCTTTTCCATTGTCTCATGCAGTTTGGAGCTATGTGTCCAAATCTTCCATATGTTGTGCAGTTTGCCCATGTATTGTAATGCCAAACACATTGGTTATTGAATCTTTTTAGTTGATAGGCAGTTTCATTTTCTTTAGGCTTCCATGCTTGCCTTTTCTTCTTCCAGCATTCAAGAGATGTGTGACCATGCATTTTGCAAGTAGGAAAATATTTGTCCATGTAGGTTTCCTTCTTTGGTTTTTTCACCTTAGATTTAGATTCATATTCTTTATGTCCTTTCTTATTACATTTATAACAAATTCCTATGAATGAAGGTGTAGATTTAGGAATACCTTTCATTTTTCTTCTGCAAACATTTGATGCATGGCCTAGCCTTCCATAGTGATTGCATGTCAGCTTTCTTGGTCTTGGATTTGCATAGATGTTCTTTGGATCAGCTTGGTTTGGTTATTCTCCATTCTTGGTATACCCTAGTCTGGTATTATTGTTGACTCTTCTTTTTCCATCTAAAAAATCATCCATCCTTTTGGTGCTTTCTTTAGCTCTCTTGATAATTTCATTATGTTGTTGTTGAATTCTCACTTCATGGTTCAACTTTTCATTTTCTTCTCTTAGCTCACCGAAAGCTTCTATTCTTTGAATGAGTTCTGTATTCATTTTGTTTGCCTCTTGACTCATAAGAATAATATGATTTTTGATCTCATGATGATGTTCTGTAAGTCTTTATTTTTGACTCTTTCTCTTGTAGCTTTTTAGTAATCTTCCTTATGTCATCAATAACTAGTGTTCTTTCTTGCTTAGCTTGTCTAGAATTGTTCATGACATCAATCATTCTTACCATCTGTGTATCTTGACCTATTTGCAAAGATTTCACTTGTCCAACTAGATTTTGATTGATTTCATTTAAGATTGTGATGCTTTCTTCTGATGTGTCTAATACTTTGCTTGTTGTAGATCCTAAAGACTCAAATAGATCAGGTATCTCTTCCTCTTGGTAGTCTGTTTCATTACAGCGAGATGCCATAATATTTCTCTCATCTTGATTCTAGCTTCTTTATACTGCTCATAGTGTTGGAAATAATCAAGACTAGCCAAGTTACTGAGAGGGGAGGGGTGAATCAGTAACTCTTAAAACTTTAAATCATTTCTGCACTTGTATATACTTGACCATTCATTTATCTAATCTACTGCA
>MU228207.1:245013-258807 GCA_018584345.1 Thuja plicata
ATACAAATAAATAAAATAAACTTATTCCTGAGTCGGCCATTCATAAGTAAACAAAATATTACTAAGTCGGTAGAAGCTCGGGTTCCTCAAGCTGGCTCGGCGATCTTCTGATACTCGGCATCCACTATAATACTCGGCATCGTCATGCTCTCAGTAAGAGTAGAAGCTCGATCCATACTAGTCCTGAAGTGTAGCTTGGAACTCGGTAGCCGTTGGTGACTCGGTAGATATAGTGTCACTCGGTAACCGCTAGTGACTCGGTGGAAATTGACTTCTCGGTTGGCTTCAACTGATGGCTCGGTAGTTACGGTGAAGCTCGGTGACTACCGTCTACTCGGTACATGTTTCTCTTCTCGGTAAACACTGCTATACTATTCATATGCTTGGTGACCACTGTTCTTCTCGGTTTGAATTGTTTAACCGCTGAGCTTTACAAGGTGATTACTGAATGCTCAGTATAAGCTGTGGACTGAGTGATGAGCTCGGTAAGCATTCAGAATCGAATAAGTGTTTTCACTGATGACAAATATAACATAATTCCAACACATAGAAGATATGAATTTCTAGCTTCTCATTCTCAATAATCTTTTCAAGCTTGTACTTCTCCATTGTATGATATTTTCTCTTGAGTTTTTAAAATTTTACTAATTAAAAGATCTAGCTCTGATATAAATTTTTGGAAATAATGGGATGTATGAACTAAGAGGGGAGGGGTGAATCAGTACCTCTAAAACTTTTATCTCTTTTAACCTTTATCTATTTAGTAATCCATTGTATTACCAACCATATGTTCTATCCTATCTTTGTGTAAGTTTTATCAATTCATAAACTTAACAAACATGTAAACATCCATAGAAGCATTCATGAAATGTAATGACTCATAACACAAGATATGGTAACATAGAAAACCCCCATTAGAAGGTAAAAACTACAGTGGGGATGGCTTACAATTTTGATCACTTGTGATTATCTACCCTATTAGGAGTATTATGTAGAGATTGGTTAAGGTCTACTCTATTAAGAGCTTTAGCAACACTCTTTAGTGTGCACTAGGTTAAGAGATTTACAAAGGATAGTTAAATCCACCTTTCTTGAAAGGATTTCTTCTATTTGCTACACTTTTTAGAATGTATACAAAAATAATCTTTAACCTGAGTGTATGCAATATTCAATTGTTGATTACACATCCATTAAAATAAAGTGTACAAAGTATCACCTAATGTGATTGATTATTACCTTTGTAGCTCAGTAGCCTTGATTCTTGGTTCTGTATAACCAAATTCATCTTTTGATGTTCTTGCTTGAAAATTTTAGTCTGACCCATAGATGTGCTCCTTCGCTACCATCATCCTCACATCCCTCTAAAAATGAATGAGTACAGATCTATTTATACAATAGATTGACCTAATTCAGTTTCACGTATTACAAAGAAACCTCTATGATCAAAGTTTTACAACTTGACCTTGATCTCCTGGTTAGCATGTTTTAAATTAGTTAGACTAATTAAAAGAATTAAAATTATCTTTCTTGCCCCTCAAGAAATGGTTTTAAATAAAATCTAAACTTTAAACATAAAACATAATTGTTTTATCTGACGTGGAAGTCAGATCCACTTTTCTCAGGATATAACTGACTTTCGATGTCTGATGCTCAGGTTGCTCTGAAAGACTTTCGATGTTCCTTTTTTGAATCATCTTTCAGGTTCCTCTATATCATCTTCGGGTTTTACTTTCAATTCACACTGTAAAACTTGTGTCATCAAGTTTCTCTTGAATTTAAAACTTTCAGTCTGAATTGAAACCTATCTTTTGGTGTAGTGTAACCAACAATTAAAAAACTATTTCTCATTGCATACTATTTGAAAAACTTATGTCATCAAACTTCACTTATAAAATAAGATAAAAATATATATATTACCTTTTCAAGGTGTGATCTCATCAAGTACCCATTTTAATTTCACATAACTCAACCATTTGACCAGGTCTTCTTGTTATGTCTTTGAAAAGAAGAAAATAGAGTGGGTCTCTAGATAGGGTTTTGGAAAATGGGGATTCTCACATAAAAGAGTCCCTATGCCTCCATTAATCATCTTACATTTAATTTTAATTGATAAGGGGTGTAAATATATAAATGATTGCAAAGGAAAATGGAATAAAATACTTACCTCTGAAAAAGAACCTACAGAAAACCCTGTCATATGGTCTCAGAAACTGTTGATTTATCTACTCTTAAACTGAAACTACAAGATCTACAAAACCCATAAAAAAATTTTTGTTTAGATACAGTTTCGATTTGTACCCTCAAGTCAATGTTGACATTGGCCAAAATTTTTGATTGTGCCCTAGGGCTGAATTGACCTAAAAATTCTCAGACTAAAATTCTATTTTCAGATCCCAGAAGTTTTCCAAAAAGGGTATCCAAATCTCCATCCCAATCTGTTGTTCCAAACCTATGCCTACAAGAAAAATGGTTTGTTTGTAGAGGGGAGGGGTTTGCCTTGGTCAAACCCCAGTTTTGGAATTAAACTCAAATATATAATTGAAATTGCAGGAATAAACAAAGTAAATGAAACAATTCACTTTGCTTGTGTAAAAGGTCCTTGTGGAGGATTTGAATCCTTGAACCCACAATTATGGATGCACCAAATGGATGTAGAATGTATAATGTAAAGGGTAGGATGTCTTCAATCAATTTCTTGTAGATCTTCAACACCAATCTTGAATGGATCTTGGAATAGGAAGAAGCTTGGAGGAATGTGGATAGAGAAATCTTCAACGAGAGGGCTTCATAGAGATTGAATCCTTCAATGGCTACCAATGGATCTCCTTGATGAAGTGTGTGCTTCAAAAATTCTTGAATTCTTGAGAGTAGATGCTTGCTTCAATGGATTATTTCTTTCTTCAAGTGCCTTATGATTTCATGGTTAGAGAAGATGAGAGGAGAAGGCTTCCTTTTATAGCAATATATGGTACAATATTCTAGAGAGGCCTACATAGAAGAATTAAATTCACATTAGACCTATACCCGTAGAAGTGGACCTATATTAAATATAATTTAAGAATTATTTCTTCAAAGAGTGAAACAGCCGACCCAGAAGTGAGAATTAAACTTTTTCGAAGCCCGAGATCTAGAAATCATGGAAATCTAGAATCTAGACAAAAAGTTAAAAAAAATTTGATTGTGACCTAGTTCAAGGTTGAGGTTTACCTTGACCTAGGTCAAGGTTGAGGTCAACCTTGACCCAAAAGGTTGACCTTGACCCTGAAGTCAAGAACTTCAAGTCTGCAAATCAGGGTGCCAAAAATAGGCTGGAAAAAGTGGGAAATAGGGAAAAATAGGGGAAAAATCCAGATCCAAGTCAAAGACCTATTCAAGGCACTTGACATGACCCAAAACCACTTACTTGAAAGGATAAACCAGTCTACAATGGAAGTGCTTCCATTTTCCGACTATACATTTAGCCCCAACTTTAGCAAGAGTATGGACTCAACACAAACTCCTGGTAAAGGAGATCATGAAGAAAAGATAATCTTATTGGAATCAACAGGGACAAAGAAATCCTCAAGCCCCCAAGGTAATTAAGTCTTCATCAACCCTAAGATCATGATAAGAGAGATATCACCATTCAAAGAGAAAAAGAGAGATGGTGTTATTAGCTTGCCCAGTAAGACATGTGTATCTCACTGTGAACCACAAAAAGGATAGGATGGACCACCAAGAAAGAACTTGATAGTCACCCCCATAAAGTTGTACACCTTCTAGCAGCTTTGTGCATGTATGTAGTGTGTCTTCTAAAAACTTTTATGAATTACCCATGGATCCATATCTTTATATCACCATGGAATACATTTGTAAAATGTCTATCTCTTCAGGATTTAGAAACTTATGTGTGTTACCTTCTGAGGATTCAGCATATTGAATTGTAATTGAATATGTATCTCTTTAGGATTTAGAAACTTATGTGAATTACCTTCAGAGGATTTAGCATGTTGCAAAACAAAAAGTTAAAACAAATGTATAATATAAAATGAGGGAGGCCGTATGTATGCCCCCCTCCTTAAGATGACAAAGTGCATACTAGTTTGACATGTTAAGGAAAGAAAAGAAAAAGGATAAAGCCTTCTTCAACAAAAAGATAATATCCATAGAAAACACCCATTCCAAGCCAAGAAGGTCACAACTCCTATGAGGCCATGGAAGAGACAAATGCAAAGAGATATCATGCAAGAAGTGAAAAATTTACCCTTGTGAGGGATAGCACAATATTCAATTTCCAAGGTGAGAGATTTATCAACTAGGGAAACCCAATGTTAAACAATGAAATAGGTTATAATCAAGGACATAGATCCTCAATGCAAACTAAATTTTCATGTATTTTGGATATCACATAATAGATAGATACTTCTTAACCAAGGGAAAAGTGAATCCCAGAAAGACAGAAAAGAAGGAGATTGCATCCTTTCCCCCCAAGCGTAGGAACAAGGATGAAAGGGGGCCTATTATATCACTCACAGCACTATGCAAGGCAATGAGGCCCCAAGCAGTAGGCTAACATTGTTTACATAATGTGTAGTTCAATAATAGGAACATAAATGTTATTTAGAGAAAATATGATTGAAATACAACTCATTGCCACATGTTAAATAAATAATTTTACTATCAATGAGCTGCCTAATCTTATAATGTAAAGCTTGACATTAATTAGTAGAGTGATCATGAAATCTATGATAGAAATAAAAAGGAAGAGTCTTCAAGTGTGGACTACATTTATTTTTGGGTTTAGGTCTAGCAACCATCTTAGCATGAAGGAGTTTAGGCAAAAGAAATTCTTGGTCAAATTCCTTCATAGGTTCATCATGTTTTGAAGTGTTATTTGAGATGTTGGTAAAATATATATGTTGTTGAGGATTAAATCCCAATCCATAACAATGCTTATGCCCCCCATTCTGTAAGGGCATTTGAATTCCTTGTTTATGCTTACCACATCCTTGACTATGGAATCATTTTTTAACTAGTAAATGATAACCAAGACCATAAGGAGAAGCCATATCAGAAGGATTCAATGGAACTTCAGTAGTCACTATGTCATTACTAGTAGGTTTGATAGATTCATAGTGGGTAGAAGCAGTGATAAAATTATTATGAAGGGCATTAGATGTAGAAACAAAAACTCATTGTTCAAACTCTCTTTGTTGCTTCATAAAATCAAGATCAGAAACCTTATACTCTCCAATAAAGATAAGATTAAAATCAAGGGTTCCCCAATCATCTCCAAGAAGAGAATTAGAGGAAGAAGGATTACTATTAGGGATAGAAGTATTGTGGGTTTGAATATTCAAACAAAGATTCGACGCATCAACTGCATGAAGTGTATACATCATGTTGTTGTGAATAAACTTGACTTTACAGTGAAGGGTCAAAGGAATAGCATGCATCTCATGCAACCAAGGTCTACCCAAAAGGAGGTTATAATTGAGGGTCCACGCATAACATGAATAGGTGTATTGAGAATAACTAGACCAACCTTAATAGGTAGCATAAGAATTCCCAAAGTTTTCTTTGGGATATTATCAAATCCACGAATAGGGATATTATCCGGTTTAATAGTTGAAAGATTAGCTTTAATCACTTTGAGCAGGTCCATGCTACAAATATTAAGCCCAGATCCATTATCAATCAAGGTCCTATGAATGATACTCTTATTGATAGTAACATCAACCATAAGGGCGTCATATTGATTCTGAACTTCTTTAGAAGGTAAATCCTTTTGAGTAAATACAATGTCAAGAGGACCCAGGGTAGCATGCATGCACAATAAGAAGGAATTGATGTTATCTTGATTAGGAAGTGGAGTGAGAAGAGTTTTTAGAGATTTTTGCAAGGCTTCATGGTAGGTAGGTGAAGTTTGAAGAAGATCCTATAAATAAATCTCGGCAGGGGTATTGCGCAATTGGTTTATCAAATCATACTCCATGCTAGGAAGATAGGGTGGAGGAGGAAGAATGTGTTGAGAAGGTGGTAAAGATGTAGGAACAACTAGATTAAGTTGAGGGTTATTCCTTATATGATAAGCATATGAAATGGAATCTATGTTATCAAAGAAATCCAAAGGATATCTGGGTTTACCCTTGATAGTAATGCGAGGACAACCTTTAATAGTCAACAAGGGTTTTGGATAAACCATGTTAGTTGTCTCAACACTAAAAATAGATTCACAAGAATGAAGAAAAGAAGACATCCTAGGAGGAGATGAGGTAAGATCTTGATTCTTCATAAGATCATCACTAAGATGGAGAGCATTAAGGGAATTCATATCATTCTTCGCTAATGCCTCATCACTAGAAGGAATCCCAAATGGAGGTAAATAATCTATAATGTCTCCTTCTTTCTCTAAAATTTCTTCACAATGGGAGTGTGTTTTAGAAAAAGTGTTACCATCATGTATGAATATTTCATCCATTAATAAATCATCTTCTTGTACCAAAGCTTCTTCACAAGGAGGGGATAAATCAATGTCTTTATCCAAGAGTTCATCCCAAATAGGAGGATCATCCACAATGGCTTCATGAGGAAGAGAGTAATCAACAGCCAAATCTAAAGGTTCATCCCAAATAGGAGGATTATCATCCCTATCAATAAAAAATACTGTAGGAGTGCCTAAAGCTTGATCCCTAAAGGAGAAATAATTATATTCTAAAGTTGGCTCATAGAAAAGACATATATTAGCAGAAGAATTAACATCAATCCTTAACTCATCTTTATGGTAAAGGTCAATTGAAGAGGTTGTAGAGGAGGATAAAATAGGAATAGGATCAATGGAGATCTTATCCGAACCATTTTCATCCTCACTTCCATGTACCTCATTAGGGGATCTATCTTCTTTCACAACAAAAGCCTCATCAAAGTATTCAAAACAAAAATCATACATGTTGAACACAAAGTAGCATTATAAGCATGAAAAATGTAAATGTTTTTGTATTTTTAAAGAAATTTTGTGATTTTTATTTATTTTTGAAATATGGATGCAAGAGCATAAAAATAGATCTACTTTTAAATTCATGTAAGATCTAACATAAAATGTAAATCTAACACCAAAAAGAAAGATTTGTCTATCACGGGTTCACCAAAATGTAAAGAAGAAAATAGAAGGGATCTCTAGATAGGGTTTTGAAAAATTGGGATTCTCACCTAAAAGAGACCCTATGCCTCCATTAATCATCTTACATTTAATTATAATTGATAAGGGATAAATCTGGAAATGATTGCAAAGGAAAATGGATTAAAATACTAACCTCTAAAAAAGAACCTATTGAAAACCCTATCAGACGGTCTCAGAAACTGGTTATTTCCATGCAATTGAGCTAAAATTGCAAGATCTACAAAACCCAGAAATCATTTTTTGTTCTAACACAATTCCAATTTGTACTCTCAAGTCAATCTTGACATTGGCCAAAATTTCTGATTGTTCCCTAGGGAAGAATCGTCTTAAAAAGTCTCAGACCAAAATTTTGTTTTCGGATCCCAAAAGTTTGTCGATAAGGGTATCCAAATCTCCATCCTGATCTACTGTTATGAATCTGTGCTTGCAAGAAAAATGGTTTTTTTTTGGGGGGGGAGGGGTTTTCCTTAGTCAAACCCCAATTTTGAAATTAACCTCAAATATATAATTGAAATTATAGGAATAAACATAGTAAATGAAACAATTCGCCTTCCTCATGTAAAAGGTCCTTGTGGAGGATTTGAATCCTTGAACCAACAAGTATGGATGCACCAAATGGATGTAGAATTTAGAATGTAAAAGGTAGGATTTCTTCAATCAATTTCTTATAGATCTTCGACACCAATCTTGAATGGATCTTGGAATAGGAAGAAGCTTGGAGGAATGTGGATGGAGAAATCTTCAACAAGAGGGCTCCATAGAGCTTGAATCCTTCAATAGCTACCAATGGATCTCCTTGATGAAGTGAGTGCTTGAAAAATTCTTGAATGCTTCATAGTAGATGCTTGCTTCAATGGATTATATCTTACTTCAAGTGCCTTATGATTTCATGGTTAGAGAAAATGAGAGGAGAAGGCTTCCTTTTATAGCAATCTAGGGCACAATCTTCTAAAGAGGCCTACATAGGAGAATTAAATTTCTGTTAGACCTATACCCTTACAAGTGGAACTATATTAAATATAATTTAAGAATTTTTGTTTCAAAGACCGAAAAAGTTGACCTTGAAGTGGGAATTAAACTTTTCTAAAGCCCGAGATCCAAAAATCCGAGAAATCTAGAATCTAGACAAAAAGTTAAAAAAAGGTCGATTGTGACCTAGGTCAAGGTCAAGGTCAATCTTAACCTATGTCAAGTTCAAGGTCAACCTTGACCTAGGTTAGGTTCTAGGTTGACCTTGACCAAGAAGGTCGACCTTGACCTTGAAGTCAAGAACTTCAAGTCTGCAAATCAGGGTGCCAAAAATAGGCTAGAAAAAGTGGGAAATGGGGTAGAATAGAGAAAAACTCAAGACCCAAGTCAAAGACCCATGTGAGGCACTTGAGATGACCCCAAACCACTTACTCAGAAGGCTAAACCAGTCTACAATGGAAGTGCTTCCATTTTCTAACTATACACTTTCCTTTTAAAATCTTCTTCATCAATCAATTGATATGGCACTTTACAAGATATCAATTGTTTTACTAGTTAAGGTTTGACATCAATTGCAATATAAAAATTGTTCAATTGTAGTTTCCAACAATCTCCCTCTATGGCATTGATGGAAAACACATGCAAACAAACAACATATGCAAGGTTCCCAAAACATCCAAAATTATGTTCTATAAACAAATTTTCATTTTTATTCTCTCTAATACAAATATTTCTCCCTCATGGATATATTTCTCTCTGTAGTTTATCTCTCTCTGTGTCTTCTCTAAATAACTCCCTCATAGTATATCTATCTTTTTGTTTCCTTATCTTATGTATATCTCCATTTTTTACAATAATTCCAAAGACATACATCTTCATCATGTAGATATCTCAGTGTTAGGTTTTTGAATTCTATGCTCTTTCTGTCATCTTTCTTATGATTGATCAACATCTTTTTCTTAACACTTCATAGCTTTAGGAAAATCCTAAAGTGTAACCACCTTTTGCATCAATTTGTCAAATATTCTATGTAATACATTTGATGCAACCACTCCATATGATCTTAGTTAGCCTCAGATAGGGAAATCACCCCTAATTTTCCTCTTAGATACTCATGAGCATCCTTAGGTAAAGCCTTAGTAAATACATATATGTCAATTGTTCCTTTGTATTAACATATTCAAGTCTTACTTCTTCATCTTGTACCAGTTCTCTCAAGTAATGATACTTGATAGCAATATGCTTTGTCTTTGTATGCATCACAGGGTTGTTTGAAATATTAACACCACTTGTGTTATCACAAAAAATAACAACTAGTTTTGTGATCTCTTCCTTCATACCTTTCAACAATTGCTTGATCCACATTATGTTTGAAAAATTCACTATTGTTGCGACATATTCAGCCTCTGTTGTAGATTTAGAGATATAGTTTTTTTTATTGCTTGTCCAAGAGACTAATATCTTTCCCAAAAAGAATGTACCTCCACTTGTGCTCTTTCTATCATCAAAATTACCTTCCTAATCCTCATTTGTGTAAACTTTCAGTTCAAACTTCTCATTCTTCTTGTAATATAATCCATAGTCCTTTGTTCCCTTCAAATATCTCTTAATCCTTTTCACTTCCATCAAGTGACTATCTTTAGGATTTGCATAAAATCTTGCAACAATCCCAATGGCTAATGCAATATCTAGTCTAGTTTGGACAACATATTCTACTTTTCCTGTCATTGATCTATACAGAGTTTGATTCACTTCAGTTGTCTCATTATTCTTTGATAGTTTTTGTCTAGTAGTCATAGGAGTACTTACAAGTTTGGGGTCCTCCATGCCAAAAAATTCAAATATCTCCTTGATATACTTAGCTTGTGTAATGTAGATACCTTTCTTCATTTGATATAATTACAAACCAACAAATAATTTTATCTCTCCAAACATAGACATCTCAAATTCAGTTTGCATCTCTTTTGCAAATAATTGGCATAAAAAAATTTTGACCTCCAAATATGATATCATCTACAAATATTTCAGGTAACAATATCCCTTTACCTTTTTCAGACTTTAATTATAGATTATGGTTGTCATTTGTCATTTTAAATCCAATCTCGACTAAGTAATTATGCAATCTCTCATACCATGCTCTAGGGGATTTCTTCAATCCATAAAATGCTTTATGTAGCTTGCAAACCATATTAGTATTTCTTGAATCTAGTATTCCATTCAGAAATGTTGATTCGACATCCATTTGATATACTTTGAATCCTTTGTAAGTTGCATAAGCCAACAAAGTTCTAACTCCTTCCAATCTTGCAACTATGGAAAATTTCTCACCGTATTCAATGCCTTCTTCTTGTGCATAACCTTTGCATGCCAATCTGGCCTTATTTCTTATAACTTCTCCATGTTCATTCAGCTTATTTCTAAATACCCACTTTGTTCAAATTACATTCTTGTCCTTTGGTCTATACTAGTATCCAGGTTTTTTTCTTCTCAATTTGTTCAATTTATTCATTCATGGCTTGTATCCAATCTTGATTACCTAAAGCATATTTCACTGACTTTGGATCAAATTCACATAATAAACATGTCTAATTTTTCAATTTTCTTCTTGTCATGACCTCTGAATCTTTATCTCCAATAATTTGATCTGGTTTATGATGTCTTCTTACATATTTTTCTAATGTAGGCTCTGGTCTTCTTTTCTCTTTTTGTTCATCCTTGGATTCATCATCAAAGTTAATTTCAAGTTCATTTAGTGTCTCTTCTTCTTCCTCAACAGTTTCCTCCTGATGCTCGGCAATTTTTTTCTATACCTCAGCATTTTCTTGTTGTTTCTTGACAACATCATTTTGTTGTTTCACAGCTCCTTTTTCTGGTTCTGGCACACTGGTGATCTCTCCTTCGTTCATATAAATGAAAGATCTGTAATCTTCAGGTTCTTTCTTTCATTCCACTTCATTCTTTTTTGCATATTCATCAATTCTAACATTTGCACTTTCCACAACTTTGTTAGTGTTAGAATTCAAACACTTAAATGCTTTGCTCTTAGTGGAATAACCTAGGAATGTGCCTTCATCACTTTTAGCATCAAGTTTTCCATTTCTATTGTCCTTCAATATATAATATTTTCTCCCAAAAACTTTGAAATATTTTACATTAAGTGCATAATCATACCATAACTGGTGTAATATCAATACCTTTTTGACTTACATACTCAGTTCAAGGTATAGACTGTTGTAATTACAGCTTCTCTCTAGTGCTTTTGTGCAACATTCTTTTCTATCATCAGTGTTCTAACACAATCTATTATTGATCTATTCCTTCTCTCGGCTATGCCATTCTATGGCAGAGTCCTTGGAGTAGACATTTGTATTTTAATTCCTTTCATTGAAGAATAAGTTAAACTTATTTGATATAAACTCTCCTCCTTTGTCAGATCTCAGACATCTCAATTTCTTACCCGTCTCTTTTTCAACTTTTGCCAAATACCACTTAAACAACTAAAAAGCATTAGATTTTTCTTTGAGAAGCATTACTATCATCATTCTAAAGTAATCATCAACAAATAGTATGAAATATTTATCACCTCGGTAGCTTTGTACACCAATAGATCCACAGAGGTTAGTATGAACCAATTTCAAAACATTATCAGAAGTATAGGTTTTTCTCTTAAAACTAGACTTTGTCATTTTTCCCAAATCACATTTCTTACACATAATATTATCAAGTTTCTTCAATCTTGGTAACCCTCTTACTCTTTTCGTCTTACTAATGTTTACCAAATTGTCAAAGTTCATATGACACAACCTCTTATGCCATAACCATATATAATCATATTGTGCCAAAAAACATGTCTCATCAGATAAATCTAGATAGAACAAATTACCTTGTGTCTATTCTCCACTTCCAATTATATCACCAATAGCACCAAAGATTCTAGCTTTTTTGTGATGAAACTCAACTCAGTATCCAAAAGTATTCAACTGAGCATCACTCAACAAGTTACTATATAGTTAGAAAATGGAAGCACTTCTATTATAAACTGTTTTAGCCTTCTGAGTAAGTGGTTTTAGGTCACGTCAAGCACCTTGAATACGTCTTTGACTTGGATCTATCTTTTTTCCCTATTTTGCCCCATTTTCCACTTTTCTCCGACCTATTTCTGACACCCTAAACCGCAAACTGATATTGTTGACCTCAGGGTCAAAATTGACCTTTTTTGGGTCAAGTTTGACCTCAACCTTGAACTAGGTCAAGGTCTCCCTTGACCTTTACCAAGGTCACAATCGACCTTTTTCTAGCCCAAGGTCTAGATTTCAAGTTTTTGAGGTTTTCAAATGTCGAGCTTCAAAAAGAATTAATTCCCGCTTCTAGGTCAGCTGTTTCAGTCTTCATAGAAACAATTATTAAATTATATTTAATATAGGTCATCTTCTAGGGATATATATCTAATTGGAATTCAATTCTCCTATGTAGGCCTCTCTAGAAGATTGTACCCTAGATTCATATATAAGGAAGCCTTCTCCTCTTATTTTCTCTAAGGCAAGCACTTGGTAACCATGATCATCAACTATCAAAGACTTAAGAAGTGAAATATAAAGGTGAAGAAGAAAGATTTTAAGAAATCCAAATATTCATTGAAGCATTCATCTATTCTCAAGCATTCAAGCACTTCTCAAGCACTCAATTCATCAAGAATATCCATTGGTATCCATTGAAGGATTCGAGCTCTATGGAGCCTTCTTGTTGAAGATTTATCCATCTACATTCCTCCAAGCCTCATCCTATTCAAAGATCCATTCAAGATTAGTGTTGAAGATATACAATAAATTTATTTGATACATTCTACATTCTACATCCATTTGGTGCATACATACTTGTGGATTCACGGATTCAAATCTACCACAAGGGTTTCCATACAAGCAAGGTGAATTTGTTCCTTTACTTTGTTTTACTTATGAAATTTCAATTATACTTTCAGGTTAATTCCAATACTGGGGTTTGAACAAGGAAAATCCTTCCCCCCCAACAAAAAAATCATTTTTCTTGCAGGGACAAGTTCAGAACAGTGAGTTGGAGTGCAGATTCGGATACCCTTTTTCAGAAAACTATCAGGATCCAGAAATAGATTTTATGTCAGAGATTTTAGGTCAGAATCAGAGATTGGTTCTTCCCTAGGTTAGAATTGGAAATTTTGGGTCAATGGTGACATTGGGGTGCCAGCAATAAGTTGAGTCCACTTTTTGGGCAAAAAGTGGAAGTGTTTTCCCTGATTTTCAAGTTGTCTATCAATTGATGTCAAAATTTGAGGCACTTAGAGATTGAATATCAAAAAAATCCACTAAAAGAAAATGTAGTGCTCAGAATATATTTTTCAAATATGTAATTTATTTAAATACCCACATAGTAGAAAATATATTTAGTACGCATGTTTAAAAACCTCTTTTTCAAAATGCCTGTTTCAGGACCATACCCCGCATGTGTACGGCCACCCTATTTTGAAGTAAATAAATGAATTATGCTAAATCCTTTTGGGGGAAGTTACCTAACACATCAAAGATTGGTCAGAATATATATATTTTTTTTTTAATTGAATATTTTTTTTATTAATTTTTAATTGACTATAAAGTAAATTTTCAAAACCTCTCGTGTACGACCACCATAATTTG
>MU228207.1:269120-280963 GCA_018584345.1 Thuja plicata
CTCAAAAACTATAAACATTAAACATTAAACATTAAATTAGTTAAAAACAATAATAAAAATTTTTTTTAAATAAAATAATAATAAAAAACAATAATACGTACCTGTAGTAGGAAAAATGGCAGCAGGGGGGTCGGTGGTAGCTCTCGAAAACGGGTACCCATTCAGATAAAAACGTGATCCCGTTTTGCAAATTGTAAAAATTATTTGCAAAACGGTTTAAAACAAATTTTAAATACTTTCAAAAAATGGGCACCCGTTTTGCTAGGGGTACCCGAACCAAAACGGGTGCCCATTTTGAAAACGGGCACCCATTTTATATTTACGGCTCGGGCACCCGAACCATAACGGGCACCCATTTTTCAAAAAATGGGTGCCCATTTCTGATTGCCAATTTTTTTGGCCGCGGACTTCCGCGGAATTGGCACTCAACTTTGTGCTTGCACCCATTGACTTGAGGGTCAAAATTAGAACTGTGCAAGATCAGAAAATGATTTCTGGGTTTTGTCTCAGTCTACTTTTATGTTCCCGATCCGGTTGCAGATTTTCTAGAAACTCAGTGCAGAACCCTAAAAATAGAATTCTTTAGATCTGTAACATTTTGAGGTTAATAATTTTCTCCTATTCATTTCAATTAAATATCTTAATATTTCTAAATATATCACACATTCCTTGCTATAAAATAGAATCTAAGGTCTTCCTCTTTATTCTCATTTCCAATCAACTGATTCATTTATGCATTGATCCTTCCTTTGGGGTTAATCAATTTGGATCCTTCCTTTATGTATTTTAGGTTAAAAGGAACATCTTATTTACCCCTTACATTTCAATAAACATTCTAATTACAAATGTAATATCCATTTCATATCTTACATTAAATGTAACAATCTTATTTCTTATGTTACATTTTGGTGAACCCGCGATAGACAACTCTTTCTTTTTTGGTGTTAGATTTACATTTTTATGTTACATCTTTCATGCATATTAGATTATCTTTCTTTTATGTTCTTTCATTTACATTTCAAAAACTAAAAATCAAATTCTTATGTTTTCTAAATTAGTTCATTTGCATTGCATTGGTGTATGACCTTTACCACTTTTAGTCCTACTTATAGTAACTCAGTTAGAAGAAGCCATAGACTTATGGGTTCCTTTGATCCTGATTCTACCTCTCCTTTCCTTAGGATCCTAGATGATAATTTGACCACTTATGATTCCAATCCTTCTATGGAGCATAACTCTTCTCACTCATCTCATGATGAGGGTGATGATTTAAGAGTTCCTCCTAAACAAATACAAAAACTTTCAGCAGAACCTGATAAAATGGGAAATTGGCTTATTCAAGAGAACCATAATCAAGATTCCATCCAAGCTATAGAGGCTCTTAATAAAGTTCTTCATGATAGTGATCAAGGTTTTAATCTCTTGCGTGGTATCACTCTTATTGTTCATTTGAATGTTAAACCTTTAGCTCAAGAGGCTCAAGATCTAGGATTCACTCCTGTCACGAGTGAGTGACCTTCTTCCATTCCTTTACCTAGAATTCCTACTTACACTCCTCCTTTAATGACTACATCTCTCCCAATTTTATCTATTCATGTGAGTGTTCCATTGGTATCTATACCTACCTCACAACTTTCATATCATAGCATAACTTTTACTTATTCCAATCCCCTTCCAACTGTGGTTCCAAGTGTTCCACCGATTATGTCTTCCATTCCTGCCACTTCCTACACTTTTCCTAGTGTTCCTGATATTTCTATGCCACCTATTTCTTCTAATGATTCCACAATCATTAGTTTGGCTCAAACTAAGTCATCTTTACAACAACAACTTGCATCTTTAACCCAATCCAAGTTTAGCATTCCTACATGTAACATGGGTATTCCTTTATCCCTAGACATTATTCGTGCTACTTTCCCTCAGTAGGCTGATATGCCTCATCTTGAGTATTACAATGGTAAAGGAGATCTTGTTCCTCATGTTAAAACATTTCAAATCCTTTGTAGTGATTACGCTCATGACCATAGGATTTTAGCTAAGTTGTTTTCTAGAACTTTTCATGATAAGGCCTTGCAATGGTATTTTTATATACCTCCTTATTCTATTGATTATTTTCCTAAAGTTGCTAATACCTTCATCCAACAATTTCAAAATAACATTGGTCTGCAAGTTTCCTTAACTGATCTCATGCATTGAAAACAAAACATTAAGGAAAAATTGGTTGATTTTATTGGTAGATTTAAGCATTTGCATGCTCATATTTCTTATCTTGTTCCTAATATTGATATTCAGCATATGTTTATTTCAAATTTACAAAAGGATATTAGAGATAAGATTCTTCTTACTGAACTTACCTCTTTTCAACAACTTTGTGCAGCACTTCATCATTATCAATTACAAGTGAGTCAATTTGAGAGAAACACTCCAATGGCTCCTGTTTCAGTTGATAAGAGTGATGCTACTCCTAATCCTAATAAGTTTCAGAAACCTAACAACTATGTCAAGATTAATAAATAGACGAATGCAGCTATTGATCAAGTTGTTGTTACATCCAACAATGCAACTTTTGCATTCATTGATTTTTGTATGAATCGTACATTTACTCCTCTCTCTGAATTTTTATAGTCTATAATGAGTAGGTTGTTAATTTCTAATATGATTAACTTACCTCCTATTCGACCTCTTCTCCCTACTACGATAGCATCAAAATCCTTTGATTCTATATCTTTTTTTCAATACCATCGACATAATGGCCATGATATTAAAAAATGTTATTCTCTAAAGCATAAGGTTCAAGACTTAATCGATTCTAATTCTTTATTTGTTGATAATTTTGATGGTAATGGGAAAAATTTATCTCTCCTCCTAATCAAAACCTTCAAATCTATATGAATCCTTTACCTACACATGATACCATCACTCAACCATCTTTTGTGGATATTCTTTATGATTCAAAGATGGATGATCTCAATCACATTGTTAATCATGTGGAGTGTGTTGTTTCATCTCAACCTACTATTCAAGATCCTTCACCTCCACTTCAACTTCAAGTTCCACCTAAACCTCAGAAACAAACTAAGGATAAACAACCTAGCGAACTCTCAATTACCTTTGATTATTCTGAGACTATTAAGGCTCCCAGTGGTCCCCTTTACATTTATGCTAGGATGGCTAAGATACCTACGCATGGTTGTCTTGTTCATCTCACATCTTTAATAAATGTCATTACTGCGAAAAACCTATTTATGAAAAACCTACAACGTGATTTTTATGATATATCTGATACATGGATCCAAACTTGTAATGGTTTTATCCATCCTTCACTTGGTTATATTAACTTGCTTGTTGAACTTTGTAGCAAAGTTGTAGATACCTTCATTTTCATTCCCACTTTTGATAAATTTCAAGTCAAATTTGGTTTTCCTTGGATAACTTCTATGCATGCTATTGCTTCTCCTATTCATAAGTGTATTATGTTCATTCATAATGGAGAAGTGAAAATTATTAATTATAGTTTGTATCAACCTTCTAGGCCTAGACATTGTGCTACTCTTGACTTCTTTTTTCCTTCATTACCTAATTCATGTCCTCCTTTCCCTGATAACCTTTTTCATTCATATCAAGCCTATAAACATTGAAATATTGTCAAGTTAAGCATGCCTCAGATAGATCTTAACCATGGTATTTTTCCCACTCCTTCCATACCTCCTTTATCTATTGCTACTAGCTCTATTACTCAGCCTCCCAGTGTCGCTTCTCAGTCTGCTGTAAATCCTACTAATCCTCCTATAGAACATGTGAAGGAACCAATTTTTATTCCTCCTAATCCTCAAAATGTGTCAAACAAAGTGAAGCATAACAAATCTTCTAATAAACTGTGTAAGAAGCATAGAGCTAATGCTAGGTCCCGTGCTTCTATTCTTCTAAATTCTTTACCTTCTTTTGACCAACCTATGCCTGATGTGTTGGAAGAAGTTAATGTTCATAATAATGTTAAGATAAATGAGTATGATGATCCTATTCGCATCTTAGATCTTATTTTAATTAATCTCGATGAGGAGGATACTCTTGATTATCCTATTGATCCTAGTGATGAATATTAGACCATCGATCTTGATACTAATTTACCTCATATAATTTCAAACCAATTGATAATTACACCTAGTATCGAACAACGCAATTCTCAAGAGGATCCTTGTTTGGAACAGGCTGTTATTCCTATTGTATTGGATATAGTCCCTCTTTTGAGTTACCCACCTTCCCTAAATGATATAAACCTAGATAGGGAGATTAGGTGATGCGCTTGATTGGCTTTTCCTTCATGGTATCCCTTTTTGTGTTTTCCTATTGTATTGTGCTTCTCCCGTAATGTATTTTCTAAATGTTTATTAGATTCTTTTATATGAACCTTGTTACTTTGTTGGTGCAAGGTGATAAAGGAATCAAATCTATTGTACAATTCCTCTATATGTATCTTTACTCTACTATATGTCATTTTCATGTTATGTTGTACTTGTTCTATTATTCGTAAATGTTTTCCTTGTGTAGTCCGCTTGGATCTACGACATGGTAGAACTGATTCTTTTTGGTCTCCATGTTGTAGTCTAAAAAGATTCTTCTTCGTAACTCTTGAATTTTCTTTCCTCCATTGTGATTATAGTTCTACTTTCTTGCGGGAATGATGTCAATACATTTGCAATAATATCACACACACACACACATATATATATATATTTGTGTGTGTGTGTTATCTTATGATCATATCGACCCCACGGTAGGTAGATCCCTTATGTGTTCTATGTATGTTTATGTGGTATTTCCCTTGATTTGTCTTTATTTTGGGGCATCTCGTAGTGGAAATGTAATTAGTAGAGTTGATTATGTTTCCTTTAAAGTCATTGCTCCTGTTAAAGTATTAGCAATGAATTTAACATGGGGGCATACACTCTAGTCACTTTTTGCACACACGCACTTTTCAAAATATTTTAAAAACTTAAAATTTTTTCCCTTTATAGATTAAAGAATAATCTTTAAGGCATGGATTTTTACCTTATATCTCTTGATCCCTCCAGTTTCAATTTACCATGTTTTGATCCCTTAAGGTCAGAAGGTGTCCTTAAGACTGGATCTCCCTGATGCATTGACTAGTGAGTAGCCACATTCACTAGGCAGTTCAACTCTATTTCCTTGTGTGGTTCACAATGATACATAAGTTCTCATTGGGCAAGGTAATCATACCCTCTCTCTCTCCCTCTTTCTCCTTAACTAGAGATGTCTCTCTTATCATGATCTTAGGGTTGAAAAAGACTTAACTCCCTGGGGGCTTGAGGATTCCTTCATCCCTTTTGATTTCAATAATATTATCTGTTCTTCATGATTTACTTTACCAAGAGTTTGCATCGAGTCCATACTCTTGCTAAAGTGGGGGCTAAATGTATAGTCAAAAAATGGAAGCACTTCCATTGTAGACTAGTTTAGCCTTTTGAGTAAGTGTTTTGGGGTCATTTCAAGCACCTTGAATGGGTCTCTAACTTGGATCTAGATTTTTCCCTTGTTCTACCCCATTTCCCACTTTTCTCCAGCCTGTTTCTAACACCCTAAACTGCAAACTGAGATTTTTGACCTCAGGATCAAAATTCACCTTTTCTAGGGCAAGGTTGACCTCGACCTTGACTTAGGTCAGAATTGAAATTTTTTTGGCCCAAGGTCTATATTTCAAGTTTCTGGGGTTTCCAAATGTCAGGCTTCCAAAATAATTAATTCCCGCTTTCGGGTCAGCTATTTCAGTCTTCAAAGAAATAATTCTTAAATTATATTTAATATAGGTCATCTTCTAGGTATATAGGTCTAATTAGAATTTAATTCTCCTATGTATGCCTCTAGAAGATTGTTCCCTAGATTCATATATAAGGAAGCCTTCTCCTCTCAGTTTCTCTAAGAAAAAGAACTGATAACCATGATCATCAACTATCAAAGACTTAAGAAGTGAAATCTAAAGGTGAAGAAGCAAGATTTGAAGCAAGCCAAATATCCATTGAAGCATTCATCTATTTTCAAGCATTCAAGCACTTCTCAAGCACTCAATTCATCAAGAAGATCCATTGGTATCCATTGAAGGATTCAAGCTCTCTGTAGCCCTCTTGTTGAAGATTTCTCCATTCACATTCCTCCAAGCCTCCTCCTATTCGAAGATCCATTCAAGATTGGTGTTGAAGATCTACAAGAAATTTATTTGAGACATCTTACATTCTACATTCTACATCCATTTGGTGCATACATACTTATGGATCCATACAAGCAAGGTGAATTTGTTCATTTACTTTGTTTTACTTATCCAGTTTCAATTATACTTTGATGTTAATTCCAAAATTGGGGTTTGACCAAGACAAACCCCTCCCCCTAACAAACAAACCATTTTTATTGCAGGGAAAGATTTGGAACAACGAGTTGGAGTGCAGATTTGGATACCCTTTTTGGCAAACTATCAGGATTCGAAAATAAATTTTTTTTTATAGATTTTAGGTGAGAATTAGAGGTTAATTTTTCCCTAGGTCAGAATCAGAAACTCTAGGTCAATGGTGACATTGATTTGAGGGTCAAAATCAGAACTGTGCTAGATCAGAAAAATATTTCTTGGTTTTGTCTGTCTCTGCATTTTTGTTCCAAATCCAGTTACATATTTTATAGAAACTCAGTGTAGACCCCCAAAAATAGCATTCTTCAGATCTGTAACATTTCAAGATTAGTACTTTTCTCCTATTCATTTCAATTAAATTTCTTAATCTTTCTAAATCTATCACACATTCCTTGCTATTAAATGGAATCTAAGGTCTTCCTCTTTATTCTCATTTCCAATTGATTGATTCATTTATGCATTGATCTTTCCTTTGGGGTTAATCAATTTGGATCCTTCCTTTATGTATTTGAGGTTAAAAGGAACATCTTACTTACTCTTTACATTTCAATAAACATTCTAATTACAAATATAAAATCCATTTCATATCTTACATTAAATGTAGCAATCCTATTTCTTATGTTATAGTTACAGTTTAGTCCTTCAACTGAATAGGCATTGTCACATATGATCTTATCAGTTGGTTTTATTGATCATTTTCCTTTCGCAGGACATGGTGTGTCATTACCAAACTTGACACTACCACCTTTGCAATAGTTTAAGGTTTCAAATTTAATTTTATCACCAGTCATGTGATGTGAGAAAACACTATCAATTATCCATCTAGCACCTTTACCCATATATGAAATAAGTGTAGTTTTCTCATCTTCATCAGAATCATCTTTTGTAGTAACATAAACAACTTCTATATCACTATCATCAGATTTATCACGTTCACTGTTAGTTTCTTCTTCAGCAATATAGAAGTATTTATTACCTTTTTCCTTATAGTATTTATTCATTTTGAAATCTCGATCATCCCTTTTTTCTTTATACTTTATTTCTCTTCTCTCATCCCTTTATTCCTATCAGGACATCTTGCAGCAATATGACCAACTTTGTTACATGAAAAAATATATTATAGGAAGTTTTCCTTTGAATTTTCCTCTTCCTCTCGGTAGTCTTCTAGCCATAAGTGCATCAAGTTCATCAAGATCTTTATCATAAGTATCACTGTCACTATTCACACGCCTTTCTTTTCCATTTCTTGACTTATGAAGAGTCAATTGTGATTTGAATGCGGAATCAACATGATTAGGAGTGAAATTATCAAAATTTTAAATTTTAAAAGTAGTAAGTCTACCAACTAGACCTTCCAAAGTTAAGTTTTTACCAAGAGTACATCTCAATTATTGTATAGAAAATACTCTAATATCATATATAGGAAGTAAGGTTCTCAGTACCTTTCTAATAACAGTATCATCACTAATAGTTCCATAAGCTCCTCTAATAGAATTTACAACCTCCTTAACTTGGCTACAATACTGAACAATAGTTTAACCATCTTGCATTCTCATTTCATCAAACTTACCTCTCAAGCTTTGAAATTTGGCTCTCAGTACATTTGTATCACCTCCATAGATAGTTTCCAGTTTATCCCACATTTCTTTTGCAATTTTTCAATCTTTTATATCTTCAAATTCAGGATAGCTTAGGGCTGATGCAATCTCTAATATTGCTTGGTTGTGCTCTTGTTTTTCTTTCATATGTTGACTTTTCATAATAGTAGGCACTATTATGTAATCATTTTCCCCATAGTATTTTGTAGTACCTCCAATCATAGCTACGTGTAGCTTCATCAAACTTTTCCATGCAAGGAAGTTCTCTTTGTTCAACCTCAGTACCTCCTTTGTATACATCTTGATCTTTAGCTTTAAGTACCTTCAAAATTTTCTCTACAAGTACCAAAATGCTCTGATACTAATTGTTAGAATGATTTAGAATAACTAAGAGGGGGGTGAATCAATTATCCTAGGTCTAGATGTACCAATTGACCTTTCAAACCCTTCAACTAAGTCAGATCCACTCAGTAATCCACTCGGTCTCTATATCATATAATCAATACTATAAACTTGCAATTTATTGTCCTAATGTAATAAACTTGCAAAATATTAAACTATTAATAGTACAACACATCAAATAAAATTCACACAAGTATGACTCCAGGATTTAATATGGAAACCCAATATAGGAAAAACTACCAGTAACATGCTACCAATTTTTCACTCTTCTGAAGTGAGCTCTGTGAAAAGCCAACCCGATTAAAGGTTACAATACACACTGTTAAATGTGAGGCAGTTAAATGATTTAATCACCTTGTTAAAAGTGATCCTTGCTAGAGGGCTTAGACCATTCCATTAGAATATCACCTTGAATAAGGGATTTTACAATATGACTGTTAGGTCAACCTTGTTTTAAAGGATTTTGCAACTGATACAATTGTTAGAAAGTAACATTAAATTGTGATCTGAAACATACAACTCACTTTGCAACTATAGATCTAATTATATCTCAAATGCTAATTCACTTACTGGCCTTCATTTCCATCTCTATCATTCAGATCTGCTTGGAAATCCTTCAAGTAATCACCACTGTGTAGTCTTGTACTGCTCTCTTCGACCTTCTCTTCCTTCTTCTTAGATTTTTCCAATCAACTGAATGAACCTCATACCACACACACATATAACCTATAATTAGGTTAATCTTATGCTTCTCAGGTTAGGTAGCTCAATCTATTACCTCTTAGTCATGACCGTAGATCTTAGGGTTAGGTCAGATCCAATGAATCCTTCCACCATTTCGTTTCCATATACATTGTAGAATACATCCTAAAACTCCTTCTTGAATCCATATATAAAATGGTTAAACATATATTAAATTCTCATTTAATTCTCTATAACAATCATCCTTATCTTTAATATGCTTCACATATCCAAAGAAAATCAACTATGTTGGCTGGGATCTCAAATATTTCTCAAACTTTCATAATATTGACACTCGGTCAATACTGTGCTCTGTCGCTCGGCCATCACTAGATAACTTGGTAATTCTCAGACACTCAGAAAAAAGTGATGCTTGGTCAACACTAAATTTTCTTGGCATATACTGGTATTTGGTCGACACTCGCATCACTCAATACAAACTTCTTGAAGTTATGTTTCTCAATCTTCTCCTTTGTTACTCGGTCAAGACTAATCTTGTAGTCATCCAAACTTCACTTAGATTTTAAGATAAATAATATATTACCTTTTCAAGGTGCAATCTCATCAAATACCCATTGTAATTTCACATAACTCAACCCTTTCACCAAGTCTTCTTGTTATCTCTCCTTTTCAAATCTTCTTCATCAATCAATTGATATGGCACTTTACAAGATAACATTTGTCTTACCAGTTAAGGTTTCACATCAATGGCAATATAACAATTGTCTCAATTGTAGTTTCCAACAAATCTTACATCTTTATTTAACAAAGAAATAAATATTTTGGAATAAAAGAAAGTTGTAGTTTGTCAACCATTTCTCTATTCATCAAATTATAAGTAGATCTGACATCTATGATAATGGGTGAACCCACAATAGTGGATTACACTTTTTTGCCTGAATAGACACTGAACTCTACATTTTAGAAAAACCTTTCAGATTCGAATGCATATTGTGGTTAAACTGTTTGAAATCAGAAGATGAAGTAAACTAGATTCTTTTAGGAATTTTTTGTCTAGATTATAAATATTTTTTTATTTTTTCTTTCTAAATTGATTTGAATGGTTTTTCTTTCTCCCACAAAACTGGTATGTTGTTGAAAATGTCATTTTCAAAGAGTTACAGTGTTTTCATAGAGAATAACTTTTTTTCTTTAATAGATATTGTAAATGTCCAAAATTGTCCTTATATTAATTTAATTAATATTCTCATAACATTATAGTTAATTTTAATTAATTATATTTGTTTTGATTAAGTAAAAACAGGTTTTACAAGGACCCAAAACCTTTACAAAAACCAAAGAGTACAACAGGTTTTACAAGGACCTGCAACCTAGAGTTTTAAAGATAAACAGTTTAAAACATAAACAGCTATGCCAAAGCATCAAAATAGGAAGGAACAGAAAAACATCATTTCAAACAAAAAAATTCCCAAAGAAACAACAGAAGACAGCAGGGACAGCAAAAAACCCAACCAGGAAAGCAAAAAGAAAAGCTACATCTCTTTTACCATCTCCTCAGCTTCGAGGACCATGATTTGCATGTTATTGACCAAAGTTTTCAGCTCCTCTGTTTCTTTGTCCTCCTTAGGACTCTTTTTCTTAGCACTGGCTCTGGTACGCAATCTCGGTCCCCTATTCTCCACTATACTGGTGTCTTTATCCTTGTTGATCCTTTCCAGTTTGTCCATAGGAATTTGCGCATGACCACAGTAAGCTTTTAGGCTTATGAGACATTGTTCCCCTATTTTTTAAATAGATGCCTCTAGTCTTTTAACTTTTTTGTGCAAACTCTTAATTTCTTCATCCCTGTTATCCTTTTCCATCTTGTCTTTAATATGTTTGATTTGTTTCTCCATGGTTTCCACCTTGTTGGCATACTCAAACTGAGCTTCCGAATTGCCAACAACATCTTTCATTTCCTTCAGACACTCAGCCACAGGTTTTTCCCCTATCCCCATTATGTTGAGAATTTTCATGTCCTCCTATGTTTTCTCAACTTGATTTTTCAAAATAACCTGATCACTATACATGGTATTAATCAATCCAGAAAAATCTTTGATTATACCTTTATTGTCTTTCTTAGTATGATCCCCTTTTTCCAGATTATCAGGATATTCCTTGAACCCAGAATCCCCATTTTTATTCTGGTCCAAAAAATCTTCCCCCTTCTGAGTATCAGTTTTCAGCTCCCTAGTTTTGATCAATGTGTCCTCTTTTTCATTATCTCTATTATCTATATCCTTCATCTTCCTCTTATTAGGGGTATTGTCTTCCTCGTCAGAGGTAAGAACAATTCTTTTCCTGCTGGTGTTATTATTTTTGCGAGTATCCTTCCCCTCTACTCTTTTCCTTTTTTTACCCTCCTTTTTAGTTGTTTCATTATTTTTCTCAGTTTCAGAATCCCCAATCTGGGTATTCATCTGTTTCTTCTTTTTATGAACAACCCCAATTTCAATCTCAGTTTATGAATCAGCAGTTTGGGTTTTCTTCTGAGTTTTCATTTTGTCTTTTTGTTTTCTACTATCTACCTCCCATTCCTCATCACTTTCCTCAGTTTCTAACCCTTCATAGCTATTTTTCTTCTTCTTTTTAGGATTACCCCTTTTCTTATTTTTAGGAGTAGAGAAACCTCTTGCCTCTCCTTCACTTTCCATATTTTCTTCAAACATGCTATATTCCTCCTCCCC
>MU228207.1:292159-302876 GCA_018584345.1 Thuja plicata
TAATGCTGCACAATTCAAAGCCATGATAGGGAACTTAGCCGCACAAGAACATCTAGTTTTCACTGATAAGGACTTTAGTGGTCTTGATCCTCATCATAATAAATCCCTCCATATAGAAGGCAAAATCCGCTCGACAAGAGTCAAACGAATCCTCATAGATGGTGGATCTGGCTTAAATTTGTGCACATTGAAAATGATTTGTAACATTGGTCTTTCTGAGGACCTCATTGATGCAGACAAGAGAATTACAATAAAGGCTTATGATGATCGAGAACCAGAAAGAAAGGGTTTGATCACATTGCCCTTGCAAGTGGGCCCAACCCTAATTGAAACTATTTGCCATGTACTGGATCTAGATCTACCTTATAACATCTTTCTAGGAAACCCATGGATACATGCTATCAAAGGTGTACCCTGTACCTATCATCAGTGTCTGAAGTTCCCACATCACGGTAGAGAAATCACAATTCCTGGAGATCCTAAGCCCTTTCAATACTGCAAAAGATTGGAAGGCAAACAAGCTAATTATTGTCCATTGAATGAATTTGGTAGACACTCCAATCAAGAAACCACATCAAAAACATCAACTGAGGAACCCAAAGGAAAGGAAAAAGTCACCGAGGAAAAAGCTACTGAAGATAAACCCTCCTCATCTGAAGCAAAGACAACATTTATAGATCAAGGCATGGAAGACTTTAAATTTGAAAGTGCCTTATGTATTGGGCAACTCCCCTTGTCTCCGAAGTCTTATGGGAGACCATCACCATTACCCCTCTCTAAGGATAAAGCACTTATGCACTGAAAGTCAACTATTTTTGAACATTGGGGGTCCTTATCAGATGAACACATGGAATATAGTGTCCTTGATTGGCTCTATAATGATGAAGAAGAATGACCAGTAACTTTCCCCAAAGGAAAGTATCCTAAAGTTACTCCTATTGTTGAAAACATGGGATATCATGGTACTGGTCTTGGAGCTAATGAAACAGGAAAGAAGAAGATCATAATAGCTAATGGTTATCCTAAAGGACATGGATTGGGTTCCGTAGAAACCAAGACTAACTTCGCTAAGGATTATTGTTTAGCTGCCTCAGGTTCAGACACTAAGGAAGAGTTCTTCAAAATTTCTTTCCAATACATTGAAGATGACCTAACTAAAAATAACCATGTCTTCATTATTACCCAAGCTAACCTTTCATCACCTTGTTTACCCCTCACAAACCCTAAATTAATTGACTGGGATCAGCAAGACTCACCACTAGCTTTGGACATATGCAATTCAAATGAGGCAGTTTTAGCCCTCTTTGGACTTAAGAATCTCCGAGAACATGAACATCATATACACTACTGTGAACAAGCCTACTTTGGTAGCCAAGTCAACTCTCTCAGTCACAAAAATGGAAAAGAAAATAAAAATTGAAAAAATGAAAATACATCCTCTTGTGAAAATCTCTCACAAGCACCTAAGGATGAAGAAAAAGACAAAATAAAGGATGATTCCTCAAGTGAAAACCTTTCTGAGGTGCTAGAGGAGGGAGAGATTGAATTTCCATTTATATCATTAGAACTAGAAGTGTCCTCTATGATCATTGAAGATACTATTCCAATCAACCTCGGCAGAGAAGAAAATCCACATATCATTTACATTGCAGCTTCTCTCAGTGACCAAGAAAAGAAAGACATGACAACATTCTTACATAAGCACAAAATCAACTTTGCCTGAACCTACAAAGACATTCTCGGGCTTGATACAGATCTTGTCATGCATCATCTTGTGGTAGATCCAAATGCAAACCCTGTCAAACAGAAGCTTCGCAAGATGCATCCTCAAGTTGCATTAGTAGTCAAAGTAGAGCTTCAGAAGATGTTGGATGCTGAGGTAATCAGACCAATTGACTATCCTGAATGGGTTTCTAATATTGTACTATTAGGCAAGCCTACTAGGGGCATTCATATCTAAACTAATTTCAAAGACCTCAACCTTGTATGTCCCAAAGATGATTTTCCACTCCCTAATATTGACATTATAGTGGATTTGACAGCCGAACATGCAATGTTGTCACTTATGGATGGATTCTCAGGTTATAATCAGATTAGGATAGCACCAAAAGACTAGCACAAGACCACATTTACAACACCTTGGAGCACTTTTTGTTATCAGGTGATGCCTTTTGGTCTTAAAAATGCTGGAGCCACTTATCAACGAGCAATGACTACCATCTTTAGTGACCTTTTGCATGTCATCATGGAAGATTATATGGATGATCTTTTACACAAATCCAAAACAAGGGAATCACATATTCCTATCCTTACCACCATCTTTGAGCAACTGGAGAAATATAAGCTTAGGCTGAATCCCAAAAAGTGTGTCTTTGGGGTACAATCTGGTAAGTTGTTGGGATACATTGTATCATGTCGTGGTATAGAAGTTGATCCAAAGAAAGTGAAAGCAATCCTAGAAATGCCACCACCCAAAACATTGAAGCAATTACATAGTTTACTAGGCAAACTACAATTAATCAAAATATTCATGTCACAGCGGGATGACAAAGTGCATTCATTCTCCCATCTTCTACGCAAGAGTATCAAGTTTCAGTGGGATTATTTGTGTGAAAATGCATTTGAGAAACTGAAAGGTTATTTGGCTAATCCACCAGTGTTGGTGCCACCTGTTATTGGTCGCCCTATGATTTTGTACATATCTGCTATAGAGGTTGTGTTAGGAGCCCTCCTGGCACAATTAGATGACACCAGCAAAGAGCGAGCAATTTACTATCTTAGCAGAACTCTTATTGGCTATGAGTTGAATTATTCCCTAATTGAAAAAGCATGTTTGGCCATTGTTTTCTATACACAAAAGCTCCAACATTATATGCTTAATCATAAAATTCATCTTGTTGCTAAAATTGATCCACTCAAGTATCTCTTGGCACGCGCTGCTCTTACTGGTCGTACAGCAAAATGGGTCATGATTCTTAGTGAGTTTGATATTGTTTATGTGGATCGAAAGGCCATTAAAGGACAAGTGATTGTAGATCAGTTAGCTGAAGCACCTATTGACACTAAACACCCTCTGATCATAGATTTTCTAGATGAATCTATCTTAAATCTTGCCCCAAGTCCACCATGGAAGCTGTATTTTGATGGATCCTTCACTCAGAAAGGATCAAGGGTAGGAATCTTGTTTGTTACACCAAAAGGGGATCTCATCCCTAAATCTTTCAAATTACAATTTCCCTATACCAATAATATTGGAGAATATGAAGCCCTTGTACTTGGACTTTGACAAGCCATACAATGGCAGATTCTCACTCTATTGATGCTTTGTGATTCACAATTGGTTATCAAACAAGTTATGGATGAATATCAAATGTAGGATGACAAGTTGCTTCCGTATTGCCGAATAATTGAAGATCTCAAGACACATTTTACTGAACTAACAGATCCCTCGCACAAAAAACAAAGTAGCAGATGCTATGGCAATAATTGGGTCCCTGATCACTATGCTAGAACATAGCGCACAGTGTGAGGTCCTTGTTGAGAATCCTACAGTCCCTACCTATGCCAAATTCTGAAATGGCATGTGAAATTGCTGATCCCAATTCCCTGTGGTACCAAGAAGTGTATTCCTACTTGCACGATGGACATATCCCACTTAATTTAACCACCAATCAATGTAAAACCTTCATTCGCCAAACTTCCTGATACACAATCCTCACTGATACCCTTTACCAAAATCATTTTGATGAAACTCTTTTAAGATGTCTGAATTATGATGAAGCACAAACATCCCTAGAGGAGGTACATCAAGGAATCTGCGGGGCCCATTCTAGTGGACTTATGTTGGCCAAAAAAATTTTATGCATTGGATATTATTGGCCTACTATGGAGCAAGATGCCTACAACTATGTGAAGAAATGTGTACCTTGTTAGTAGCATGGCGATTTGATACATGCTCCCTCCCAATCACTCCAACCCACCATCACCCCTTGGGCCTTTTCATGCTGGGGTCTCGACCTTGTTGGCCAAATTTTCCCTAATTCATCCAATGGTCATAAATACATCCTGGCTTCTACCGAATACTTTACCAAGTGGGTCAAAGCTGTTCCTCTCACCTACACTACTGGAAAATAGATTTTGAAGTTTATTCTGAACTATCTTATCTGTCACTATGGCATTCCTCAGGACATTGTTACTGATAATGGAGGACCTTTCAAGAACAAGGATGTCACAGAGCTATGTAGGAAGTTTAGCATTACCCACCATACCTCTTCCAAGTACTTTCCACAAAGCAACGGTCAAGCTGAGGCTACGAATAAAACCATTCTCCAAATCCTCAAGAAGACAGTCGATGAAGCTGTCCATGATTGGCACCTTCGCCTCAATCCCTCCCTTTGGGCTTACCGCACCTCCATTTGAACCCCCACGGGAGCCACTCCCTTTTCCCTTATTTATGGTACTAAGGCTATTCTACCCTTCAAAATTGAGCTCCCTTCCCTCAGAATCTCTCAGAAGAACCTATTGTCCGAAGAAGAATATAGAGTTGCCCGCTTGCAAGAGATAGAACTCCTTGATGAGAGATGCCTCAATGCCCTAGACCACCTCCGCATGTATCAAAATCGCCTTCACCTTCAGTTCAACAAAAGGATCAAACCTCATCAATTTGAGGTTGGTGATCTTGTCCTGTAGCATAACATGAAGAACCTCCAGAACTATGAGAAGAAAGGTAGTTTGATCCTAATTGGCCGGGTCCCTTTATTGTTATAGCAAAGTATGGTTTAGGCACCTATTAGATTTCATCTCTAGAGGGAGATCCACTCCCTGATCCTCTAAATATTTTACATCTCAAGTGCTTCTATGCTTGATCAGTTAGTAGTCCACTGTACAACAGAAATTTTTTTTAGAAAAGTAGAAAATCCCAAAAATATTCAGAATATTCAAAAAGCAAAAAAGTCAGAAAAAATCTAAAAAGCATAAAAAATACAAAATCTTGAAAAGAAAAAATCAAAAAGAATGAAAAAAATCCGTCCATATGTGAAAACCACTTCGGTGGTGCAATGGATAAGTACCATGGTGAAAACCTATTTCAGGCACCATGTGTAGTCAGATCCACCATCAGTTTCTGCCATTTTTCTATCTAGCTTGCATTGCCTCTCATAATAAGTGTTGTTACCCATCTTTGTACAGTTATTCCTTTCACCATCTTCTCATTTTTGCAATAATGATTCCTGCATGACTGAGCTTACCAAATCACAAAACTAAGCTTTGTTCTAGACACAGTGATCGCAAAAATTTAACATCAAATCAGCAGACAGATTGACTTTCCTAATGATCATTCTATTCACGAGTAATTGCTAGCGAATTTCCATTTTCTATCAATCAATCTTTGGCCCATCAGGATGAATCCTTCCGGTGTCGGCTGTTCTATCAATCTTCACATCAAAATTGTTCATGGAAAGAACTTTTGGACTGAATGACCACTTGGTTAAGATGCCTTTTTGTTTCTTTTATCTTGTGTTTTACTATGTCCTTATTGCGACAGCCTCGGTATTTTATATCTTGGTTTGTTATGGTGAGTATCTAGTACAATACATGTCTTTTGTGGTATGATCTGCTTGTCATAGTTTTCTAGTGCATTTATGTTTTGATATTCAGTTATGACTATGTATGCCTCACTGGGGGTAGGATTCTTGCATCCTAAATCCCTTAAAAGATATGGGTGTACTACGTCTCCTCATGAGTAACATTTCATAGCTCTCATCATACCTGATATCTCCCATTCTTGTTCCTAATAATCTATTTGTTTGAGAGTCTATTCCACACAAAGGAACCATGTCACTTGTGTTTTCTTGCACATGGTGCATAACTCCTTTTGCAATATCAAACTAGGGTGTGCTCTCCAACATTAACACGGTATTAATCCCACTATTCTCATGTAGTTAGTCTTTGCATAGTAGTTAGGTCATATTGCATTATGGTTTTTCTCTTGGCAAAGGTTTCTATTTATTCCCCTATCCAGTCACCTACGTGATTTTATCAGACTTGTTGTGATACACACAAAAATAGTGTCCTCATTAGTCTTTCATCCATTGCATTCATTAATCATTAATCATTTGCATTGTTCATTTCCGTTCATTAATCATTAATCATTATACATTTGTCTCATATTACATTATGTTCATTAATCATTATCTTTAGTCATTATTCATTAGTTCCCTTAGTCATTATTCATAGCATTGTTCATTAGCTATTAATCATTAATCATTTGCAATCATTATTTAATCATTATACATATGTCTCACATTCCATCCATTTCATTCATTAATCATTAGTCATTACACCATTGCATTGTCATTATTTATTCGTTTCATATCATTTTAGTCTCACATTACATTCATTTCATTCATCATTAACCATTATATATTACATTATTCATTCATTTAGTGTTCATTAAATCATTTGCATTGCTAGTTACATTATCATTTTCATTAGCATTATACATTTATAACCATTTGCATTTGCATTCCATTAGTTGCATCCATAACATTCATTACAGTTTTTTTTCATTCCATCAAGCATCATATAAAACATTTATACATCATCCATACATGATAACATATAATCATTAACACATTATACATAAATCTGCATCTCATCCCTACATCACAAATTTGTCAATCTCATCATACATACATATATTCATCTCATCCTACATGTCAGTCATAAGCATCATATACGGTAAAGGTCAACATCATAAGTGCATCCATACATTTGCATATACGTCACATCATATAAGCATATAAAATCATCAAAGATGCATAAAAATAGAGTCCCATAGTCCAAAAATAAGTCCATGTATATATCTCAAAAATGTCATATCATACATCATGTGTCAAAAATGTGTCAAAACTGTGTATCCAAAAATCTAAGAAGAGTCATGGCGGTGGCTGTGATGGTCCTGCTCCCCTGTTGGGATGTGGCAATAACCCCACTAATCCATGTGATGCTCACCCAGTGCTCGCTGACTGTGTCCTCTCAGAGTATGCAGGCGCTCATGCCTCCTCTGGCACTGCTCCATAGTACAGTCCCATATAATATCTGGCCTATCGGCCTCTGCATCCTGCCTCTCTCTGAGCAGCCATGGCATCGGACCTCATCTAACCCACCCCTGCTGCACTGCCTGCCAACTGCACTATCTCATGGTCTCCCCCGTAATCCTCAGCACATCTACGTGCTAGATCTCGCTCTGCTGTCAGAGCTGCTATCTGTGCTAACATAGCTACCAGCTCCTCCTCCCGGTCCCCATACTCCTCAATCATGACAAACTCACCACTCTCTACCCAAGCCTATAATATGTCCAATGCCTGCTATGCACTGTCCCCTCATGTTGTCTCTGATGCCATCTCTCCCTAAATTCAGGTAACCTCTGCCTGCAGGCTACTAGCTGTAGCCTATGATGTGGCCAATAAACCCTGAACCCTCCCTAGCTCTGTCTGCAGGCTATCTCGCTCTGCCACAATAGTGTCATCTGTCTCCTAGGCTATGAAGCCCACTAGTGTTCCTTGTCCTGGTGGCAGTCCCTATGGTGGTGGTCCCTATGGTGGTGGCCCCTATGGTGGTACCCCCTGTAATGGATCCTGTACCTATGCACCAGGTATAATAGGCGGTTGTCTACCTGCTAGTACCTGCACCTATCCCCTCTGTCATGGTACTTCCACCCTAGGCCAGACTCTCCTCCCAGCCCCTCCATCTCCCCCATCATCATCATCATCATCTCCTAGTCCCTCTCCATCTCCTCCAGCCCCTGGCTGCTCATCTGCCTGCACTGCCTCTAGCACTATCAGTCTGATGGGCCTGTGTGTTTCCCACCACTGTGCATATGCTGGCAATACCCCTACATCCAGTAGAGACTCCCTTGCCCTCATCCAGGGCACCTCAATCATGCCCATAAATGATGCTTGGGCTATTCGAGGATCTGCACCTATCCCCCATACATTGCCTACCTCGCGGGTAACCAATGGATGTGGAAACTCGTCTGGTACTACCTCTTGTACTTGTCCCATCTATCTCCATACCTTAGATGGCATATATCACGATATCATATAAGTTGTCCTCCTGAATAGCCAATAGTTAGTCTGTACAAACCTCATATAATATGAGTCATAGAATCCATCCTCTGCATAAACCCCCTGCTATGGGGCCTCATGGCCTTAGGCCTCGCATCCTGCATAAGGAGCCCATACTATAGCTCCCATCTCATCCAATCTCCGCCGCCAGTATCCCACTGAGTCTGTGGCCTCATAACTAATCGATGGCCTATACCAATAGACAAAAGGCTCATACGCCGCCTGAGTCTCCTGGTGTCTGATCGGTCATGTGACCGTCATATGCTCCTAGGCCCATACCAGTAACAGTGTGCATCCAGGCCCTAGTGCTCTACCCCTACGGTAGGCGCACATATGCAAATCATAGTACAACTACCCAAGGATGATGTACCCCCAGCAGTATTGGTCACCATCCTCGACCATGTTTCTCAGCACTCGTGCCCAGCCTATTGGGAACCCCTTGCCTGCAAGATCAGGCATGAGACATCCCCCTATCAATCCGGCCAAATAAAGTTCCAGTCGCCATGGTCGTGGCTCCATCGTCATCACTCTCATCCACGACATCCACTACCATGTAATCGGCAGATTGGTGAACCTCTACCTCAGAGCCATCTCCATGTAGGGCTTTGATCCCTCCACGCAGTACTTAGGTATGACCCCCTGAATGGGCACTCTGTAAATCCTCCATACATCATGAAGGGTGATAGTTGCTTCCCCTGTAGGGAAGTGAAAGCTCGAGGTGGTGTTGTGCCACCTCTCTATCAATGTAGACATGAGTGCATTATGTGCTCAAAGATGTAACCAATGTCGCACGTGCTCTAAACCACAAAGCGTCACCACTCCCCACTCTACCACTGTCAGGTGCTACTCCAACTCCATCGTCACTAGATAACACTCCCTAGCTTAGAATGTGATAGTCTCCTTCTGCAGTCAGCACACACATGTCAGCATTCAGATAGCATGCTGGGGCATTGAAACATGTCCCAGGCCTATCTAAGGCATCAAAAAATGTTTCCAGACCCTTGTCTTTTCTCTTCCTCCTCTTTTATCTTCTATTTTTGGGTCAATTTACGCAAACAGTGGTTGACCCTCGCAGATGGAAAACTTTCATAGTCACCAGTCTGCAGAGCCGGCAGATCATCGTAGATGACAGTCTGCAAAGATGACAGTTTAGGCCACCGCCTCTCTTGCCATGCAGACGGTGGTGTTGAACATCACCATTTTTGCCGTGCATTCTTGTCTCCCCCATCTTTGTAGAGGGAGATTGGTTAAATCTTTGCCTGCGCAAATGACCATCGCCTGTCGGTCGTCTATGAAGACGGTGGTCTTTCGATCACCGTCTACACAGACGACAGACGGGAAATCGCCATCTGTGTTGCGCGCTCGTTTAGGGGCATTTATTGCACCTAACTACCTTTCAAAAATATTAAAAACATTAATGACAAGGTAGGTGCTTGACTACTCACCAGTGATCCTGCATCTGCTGGCCACTGGTGTACCCGAATGTGCTCCCCAAGCTGTGCCCACTCTTGTTGTGCTGCCATGGCTCTCTTCTTCTTCTCTCTTTTTTTCTCTTTGTGAGTGAAAGTGACTTTTCCATGGGCCCCTGTGGACTATTTATAGCCCCTTAGGACCCATTTCTTCCGTCGGTCTCCCTTTTTTCCCATTCTGGTGCCCGTTTCTCCTCTATTTTTCCTGGACATGCCATGCAATTGGTCTACTTTCCCCATTTTCTTGCCTTTTCAAGAAAATTTTATTAAAAAATTATATTTTTTCCTATTATTTTCTCGAGGGGGCACCCTCCTCCGCTCTCACTACCATAGGTTTTCTAAACCCTTTGGGGCATCTTATTTTCTTTTCTTTGATGCAACGTCACTTTCGACAATGCATCAAAGAGGGGCAAAATGTAGACGTCCAAAATCATCCTTATATTAATTTAATTAATATTCCCATAACATTATAGTTAATTTTGTTGATGTTTATAGCTTCGATCAGATAAAATGATCTTAATGTTATGAGGAAATAAATAATATATTAATATATGATGAAAAATTATATTAATATATATATTTAATTAAATAAACATCATATCGATTATTGTTTAATATTATTCTACATTATATATATGCATATTAATATATAGTAATAATGATATTATTACATATATTAATATACATATACAAATGTATATTATATCTGTCAATATAAATAATATTATAAACTCAATTCTAAATGCTCATTAATATCGAACTGATTAAATGATAGTTACCGATTGATATCGGTCTATAACACTAATGCATTTGATCATACCAATTATTATCGATGGTAATGGATGGCATCGTATGCATTGAACGGGTTATAATGTCATCACCCGCTGAGTATCAGGTTGTACTAAACAATTAATGAATTTTGTTTAAAGTATTATGACTTTGGTTTAATGTATTATGAGAACCGATTAATGCTATCGGGTAGTAAGGGACATAAAATTATAGAGTCATGTCTCCTCAAGGAGACATGTCTCTATAATGGCATGTCTCATACTTACATATATATAGCCTTTAGTTAGTTGACAAGAGACAAGTATATACAGAAAACAATACAAGTCTCATTTA
>MU228207.1:319242-356249 GCA_018584345.1 Thuja plicata
AAGAAAGTATATATCCAGTTAACAAATTCCAAGAAAGAAAGTTTTAAACCTATTCCAAGAAATGCTTTACATAAGTACAAATGTCCTTTTCACAATAGTAATAAACATTTACTTGCTGATTGTGTGCCTTTCAAATTATATGTTACAGATAGAGCTTCTTGTGGAATTATATCTTATTCCCGAGCGGTACTACAATTTCTCCATAATTTTGACATAGGGTATTCCCCTTCTTCTACAAATTAGACTATGTTTTCCCTCTTGTCTCTTAAACTGGGGGGCAAGAGGTATTCTATTACAGTCTTAGAGGATCCATTATATTCTTAGCATCAATGTGGCTTTGAGTATAATTGGTTATTCTCTTTGCATTATATCCTTATAACTTCCTACACTCGTGATATTCCTTCTAGGACTTTGTTTTGCAAGGATTGCTCTTATTCTTATAACTTTGATATAATTTGATATATCCTTTGTCGTCATCTCTAGGGGGGAAGGTATTATCTCCTTCTACCTCTATCTAAGGATCGAATTTCCTTAGCTTAGTGGCATTTGTTTATATTGCAAACATTATTTTCCTTATAAAGATCTATATTTTGACCATTGACACCTTCTTATTTGAGAGGTGAATGTCCTAGGTCATTACCTCTTCTTTATTGCACAAATTATGGTCTTTATAAACTCTTGCCCTTACTTTTTGGTTAGAGTTTTTTATCCTTCATTCCAAGATTCCTCATCCTCTTTATTTACAAGGAGCTTGATGGTTGAATCTTGGGTCCCTCTTGCTTCTTCGAAGATGACATTTTATCCTAAGCACTCCTCTCTGGTAGGGCTCTGGTTGATAAGATCTCTTCCTCTTTGAGGATCCTTTTTCCATAAGTGACATATCCATTTCACGATTATCTATGCTCTTAGATGTAAGGGTCAATACTCTTCGCTAAGATTATGGTATACATTTTTGTTAAGTTGGATATCTCCTTACCTTGTGAAGTAGGTACCCTTTCTTCTTCTTCCTTATCCTGCCTAGTGTGTAGCCATGATAAGGAGGGGGGCATATATAGGGTCTCCCTTGTATTATAATTTACATTTATTTACATTTTGCAACATGCTAAATCCTTGGAAGGTAACACACATAAGTTGCTAAATCCTGAAGAGACACGCATTTTTACTTTTATATTTGCTAAATCCTTGGAAGGGAACACACATAAGTTGCTAAATCTTGAAGAGACACGCATTTTTACTTTTATGTTTGCTAAATCCTTGGAAGGTAACGCACATAAGTTGCTAAATCTTGAAGAGACGCACATTTTTACTTATATGTTTGCTAAATCCTTGGAAGGTAACGCACATAAGTAGCTAAATCCTCAAGAGATACGCACCCTTTTTATTTTTACAATATGCTAAATCCTTGAAAGGTAACGCACACAAGTTGCTAAATCCTAAATGGACACGCATTTTACATTCCATAGTGATACAAGAATGTTGATCTATGGATATTTTTCAAAAGCCATCAGAAGACGCATTTACAATTGCAAGCACAGTTTATGGGTGAACCTGTTGGGGGCTCTCCTTCCTTGGTGATTCATAGTAAGATGGACATCTTACTAGGCGAGGTAATCACTATCACTTTTCTCTCTTTCACTTTCATGCTAGTAGGATTAGATCATGAAGCTATGTTATCTATAGTGTTGTTCTTGTCTTACTTATGTAGTCATGTATGTTTTCTATGATTGATCGCTCTTTATTTCCATATCTTTATGTATGTATGTTGAGTTAGAATACTTGGTTTGGGGGCTCATATCCCCAACTTAGTGATATTCTATCTCGTTGCAATCCACTAGGATTCTTTTCTTCCAAACTTTACCGTGAGCACATTTGATTTCCGTACTCCCGCTAAAGTGAAGGCTTAATGTATCATCTTAAAATAGAAGCACTTTCATGTTAAGAGCATTTATCCCTCCTTAGGGGATGTTTTTTACCTCTACCATATCATCATCCTGTTTATGCATCATCTCATGCTTCTGTGCTAGTTCAGGACCCTGATTGGGCCTATCAAGGCACCTCCTACCCCACCTGGCATATTTTCCAGGGGTTCTGACCCCCTGGGTTAGGGTCGACCTTGACCCTAACCTAGGTCCCCCTTTCAAATTAGGAAACTTGTTGGTTGTCGGGGCTCATCAAAAATTCAGTTTTCCTGCTTCCGGGTCGGCTGTTTCGGGTTCTGAAGCATTGATTCCTAAATTATATTTAATATAGGTCCTTTTCTATGGGCATGGGTCTAATTAGAATTTAATTATCCTATGTAGGCATCCTTAGAAGATTGTGCCCTAATTTCATATAAAAGGAAGCATTTCTCTCTCATTTTCTCTAAGTCTTCTAAGTGCAAAAAGCTCTAATCAAGATTTTGTCAAGAAGAAAAAAGGTTCAAGCATCCATTTCCAAGTTCTCAAGGTGTCCAAGTCTTCTTCTCAAGCATTCAAGTTCTCCATTGAAGATCAAGTATTCAAGCTCTAAAGCCTTTGAAGGGATTAGGTGCAAACATTCAAGATTCATCATCCAAACCCTAGATCTAGCCATCATGGTGGTGTGATCTTCCTTCAAGATCTCTCAAATGTTTTAGCATTTTATACCAAAGCCTTATCTTATCTCTTTCTTTCCTTCTTCTCAAAGTGTGCATATTCTCCCACCACAAGGTTGCATGCAACTTCAACATGGATGCGGAAATTTTTACATAGTCGTCAATATCTTCTATTTCAAAGTACTTCTTTAATTCTTGTACATACTCTAGAAATGAATTTGTGTTGATCTTACCTTTACATTTAGAAATATCAACTTCAATATTGTAACATTATCTCTTTACTAGCTTCAGTAAACCTCACTATTGGGTCTAAGGCATTAGTAACATTCCTACAAAGGCCATCATTCCTCTTGCCATTTCTTCCCTAATTCACATGGACTTCCTTCTAGGTCATTGCTGATTTCTTTGATACTAAAAATTAATGCAAAGATAACCTCAAAGTTTCCTTTGCCCTTGTCTTGAAATCAAACTACTCACAGATGCAAAAATAGATTATCACATGAATTGGACAAGTATAAAAAGAAGGCTAAGTACTCATGCAAATAGAGTCATACTCTTCAATCCCTTTCAAGAAACAAATACATAGAGCAAAAAACCCTATATCATAAATCACTCTCTAAAAAAATACCAAAACCATCACCAAAAATCTACCTCCCACCACCTATAGAGAAAAGTGAAAGGCAAAATTTGAATTAGTCCGAAAAGGAGAGTTACAAGTCAAAAAAGGGAAGAGCTAGGAAGGAAAAAAATAGGCAGGTAGTGGGCCTAGTTATAGGATTAGTTCTTCAAATGAGGTGACTAAATCTCATAAAGGGTCTCGTCTTGTATATAGAGTTTTTAAAATAAATATTGATGGTTTTTTACAAGGTAATCGAGGTCCCTATAGGGATTGATGGAGTTGGTAGAAATAGTACTAGATTAGTTCACTTAATTTTCTCTTCAATTATGGAGATTAGTACTAATAATCAAATGGAAGTTTGGATCATCATTGTGGTTAGGGAAAAAGCTAGTGAACTTGGTTAAAAAATTCTTACATGTGAGAAGATTTCATAATTTTGACTTCCCTTATAAATAATGAAAAATTTCTGAAGTCTTCTTTGTAGTTGACTTTGTATGTGGAGCAAATTCTTTGCACGTAATGAAATATTGATTCTATCTCTTTAATTTATTTCAAAAAAAATGAAATGTTGTTGCTAATTGTTTGGTTAAATGAATAATAATAACTAGAATGTTGTAGACCAAAGATCCCTATCTTAAGATCAGTCTCTTTAACTTCTAAAACTCCATTAGGATGATTTCAGTTGGCTTTTTATTTTTTATGCAGTGATTGCTGTTGAAAAACATTTGCATAATTTTTGCAGATGGAAAAATTAATATTTTTATCCTATTTGCTAATAAATAAACATTATACCTATGATCACAACCCACATGAAAAACATAGGGTGGACGATAGATAGATTATTCCGGAAGAATTGCCACTTCACTGTGCGTCCCTGACAAGTTGTCAAAAATATCAAGCGGAAGCATTTTCGTTCAAATTGCTTAAAAAAGACGAGTCATCAACAAATTTGTAATTTATTTGCGAAATTTTATAATTATATATGATCACAACCCACATAGAAACAGATGGAGGGGGCGATAAGATTGTTTATTCTGTCAGAACTTGTGTAATAATTGATTGGATAGTCTTGTTAAAGCACCCTTATGAAGCTACTCATTAGGTGGAAAATGGTGAGAATGTAAATCACTTGAATGTTTTCCTCATGTTGAGGTATCCTTGTCAGATGTTTATGCTGGGAGACAGAACGCCAAATACCACCATATATAAATGGTTGTGCTTCTGGATAGATGCACAGAATATGCAGATAGAAACAGCATGGGATCTGAGCTTGTTAACAAGTATGAGCCCAAAAGAAATACATTTATCGAATCTATTATAAGATTCATGCTACTGGATGATCGTGAGTTTTGTACAAGATATTTTTGTAACTTATCCTTAGACAATGAGTTTAAATTGTACAAGTCTTTATCTTGCTAGTAAGTTATATTATTCATATAGTGAGTTAGATTTTTATCATTTTTTTTCTCATTCTTGAGTTTTCCACGTAAATATGGTGTTCTTGTGTTGATTCTATTTGTTTCTTTTATTGATTTACATGTGATAATTGCTTAAGGTAAGTTGAAGCTAATCAAGGATTGAATTAAGGTTTATATTAAGGTACAAACTAGTTCACCCACCCTTTCTCTCAGTCTTGATGTTTGTTCAACACTAAATATACATAATGCTTTGGTTTACTTAGTGACTATATAGGAATATTCCTAATTTAGGTGATGGCATCATATTAGCACTTTTCCACCTTAAGTGAGACTTCCACCTTTATTACTCTTATCACTTTATCACTTTTTGACATTTGCAAGTCTTTAGTGGACATGTGATGCTTTGACTTTTCACCTTTTATGGATGATAAGTTTTCCCTTTGATTATTATGTTACAAGATAACAACACTTGTCATAATTTTATGCACTCTTATATTCTCATCTCGGTCTATCTAACAAAGGAGTCTCCTCTATAATATCATTTAATTGATTCAATCTATGAAGTGAATTTAGTTATTCATTCTATTATACTACATTACATTCTTGGTTAAAATACGGTTTATTTTTGCCATATTCATTCTCTTCTATTGTTGTTTTTTTCTATTAGGAACCTAGATTTTGGGTGGCTATCTACATAGGCAAATCTTACATATTTATTTAACCAAGAAATAAATATTTTCGAATAAAAGAAAGTTGTAGTTTGTCGACCATTTCTCTATTCACCAAATTATCAGTAGATCTAACATCTATGATAATCTTACTTACTTTTTCCTTAAATTTTCATTTCATTCGAAAGACAATTTTCCTCCTCCAACTAGTTTTGAAAGTTTTGTGTTCTTTTGATATTAAGGTTCTTCACAACATTTATTTTCCTCCAGACTCAATTCCATCTTCTTGTGACCAAGGTTTTTCTTCTTCTTAGGGCTACAATTACCCTATTAGAGTTTTCGAGGAAATTAATGCCCTTGAGGGCTTCATCACAAATCAAAAAAATTAATGACTCTATTCTCCCAAAGGTATTTGTCTACATCCTCCACCTCTAAAGCTTCCCTTTTGTCAAAGCTATGGCTTCACATTTTCATTTAGATATTCTTCTTTAGTAGGGTTGGAGGAACTCTCTCTTCCTCTTTTTTGATACTTATTAACCTTCTTACTCAAATTTTCCCTTTTTCTTTAGCTTCTTTTTAATCTTAAAGCATATTAATAAGTTTTATCTATCATAGATACTTTTAGCAATGTGTGCTCATCCTGAAGTTGAAACTTTAGTCCATTCACATACTCGACATCAACTTGTCATTCACTTTTTGTATATTTATTTAAATTTTAGCCCTCGTAAACTATTCAATATAAGCTTCTACCTATTGATCCTTTTGTTTCAAATTTTGAAAACAAATTGAACAATTTTCATTTGTAATCTAAGGGAAAAAGAAATTGATCTCTCAAATATTTTAGCATTTTATACCAAAGCCTAATCTTAACGTTTTCTTTCCTTCTTAAAGTGTGCAGATTCTCCCACTACAAGGTCGAGTGCAACTTCAACTTGGATGTAGAATTTTTTACATGCTCGTCAATATCATCCTATTCAAAGTAATTCTCTAATTCTTGTACATACTCTAAGAAATGCATTTGGATTGATCTTAGCTTTACATTTAGAAATATCAACATTTATCTTATAAATTTAGCTCTTTAAACCTTCAATAAGCCTCTCTATTGGATTTAAGGCATTAGCAACATTCCTACAAAATCCATAATTCCTCTTGTCACTTCCTCCTTAATTCACATGGACTCCCTTCTAGATCATTGTTGATTTCTTTGATACTAAAATTTGATAGAGAGAGAACCTCAAAGTCTCCTTTTCCTTTGTCTCGCAATCAACCTACTATCTATTTACAATTAAAAGACCATAGGAAATCAATATTCTAAAAAATTTAAAAAAAATTTAAAAAAATTTTTAAAAAAAAATGGATACTTTTATCCATCTCAAGACAAGATTAATCACTAAAATGGAAAAGATGCTCAAACTTGCAAAAAATAGATTACCAGGGGAATTGGTCAAAGGAACTATATAAAAAAAAGTTCAAATCATGCAAATAGAGTCATACTCTTCAATCCATTTCAAGAAAAAAATGAATTGAGCCAAAAAACCAATATCATAAATCACACTCTAAAAATATACCAAAACCATCACCAACAATGTACCTCCCACCACCTAGAGAGAAAAGAGAAAGGTAAAATTTGAATTTGTCCAAAAAGGAGAGTTGCAAGCCAAAAATGGGAAGAGCCTACAATGAAAAAAATAGGCAGTTGGGTAGTGGGCCTAACATTTATTCAATGACTATATTATTAAAGTTAGTTTTGAGTTATTCTAATATTCTTTTTATCCTAGTTCTAGGATTAGTTCTTCAAATAAGGTGAATAGAGCTCATAAACAGTCTCCTCTTGCATATAGACTTTTTAAAATAAATATTGATGGTTTTTCACAAGGTAATCTAGGTGTTATAGGGATTGATGTAGTTGGTAGAAATAGTACTAGATTAGTTCACTTCTTTTCTCTTTGGTTATGGGGATTATTACTAATAATCAAATGGAGGTTTGAATCATCATTGCAGTTATGGAAAGCTTGTAAACTAGGTCAAAAAAAGTTATATGTGAGATTGATTCCATAATTTTGGCTTCCCATATGAATAATGAGATTTTTCTAAAGTCTTCTTTGTAGTTGACTTTGTATATGGAGCAAATTCTTTGCATTTAATGAAATTTTGAGTTCATATCTTTTATTTATTTCATAAACAATAGAATATTATTACTAACTCTTTAGTTAAATAGAAAATAATAAGTAGAATGATCCTTATCTTAAGATCAATCTCTTCAAATTCTAAAACTCCTTTAAAATAATTTAAATTGACCAATTTATCTTTTTATTTAAAGTCTCTTACCATTTGTGATCTTGTATCCTCCTTGAATCCTCAATGTGAAGGGTTTATAATAAACCTAACTCAATTTTTATAATATAAACTTTAACGACCGTGATTGCCGTTGAAAAATCCTTTCCTAATTTTTGCGGATACAAAAATTAATATATTAATCTTATTTGCTAATAAATAAATACTATATGTATGATCACAACCCACATGAAAAACATGGGGTGGGCCATAGTTTACTCCGAAAAAATCGCCACTTCACTTTGCGTCCCTCACAAGTTGTCAACAATATGAAGCACTTTCGTTCCAATTGCTTACAAATGGCGAGTCAACTATAAGTTTGTAATTTATTAAGACCCGCGTAGAAGCAGGTGGAGGGGGTGATAAGATGGTTTATTCTGTCAGAACTTGTGTACTAATTGATTGGAAAAAAGTGAGAGTGTAAATCAGTTGAATGTGTTCCTCATGTTGAGGCATCCTTCTCAGATGTTTATGCTAGGGAACAGAACGCCAAATACCACCATATATAAATGGCAGTGGTTTTGGAAATGGAGCAGCTTGCAATAAACATGAAAGATGCACAGAATATGCACATAGATGCACATAGAATATGATTCACTTTTCAAACAGTCATTCAAGAATACTCTCCTGCTTCTTTCCTCTGAAATGTATGCTGATGACACTGATGGTTGTAATTCAAGCTGCTAGAGAAGACTAGAGAGATCTATTTGGAATTCGAAGGAAACTCCTCTGCGGGGAACGAGCTGTCACTCAGGGTGCAATGCATTGGAGTTGACGGGAAAACATCTCTGGCATTGGCTCTCTGTGATGATTTTGAGATTAAAGGTATTTGGGTTATGGAATTTCCGCCTTTGATGATAGTTTTTCTCTCAGATGGGTATTTAATCTTGGAAAACTATATAATACTGAAAACCCAGACTAAATTGGGTCATAGTTTGTAGGATTTCTCTTAGTAATGCTGATTATAGTACAGAGATTGAGTTTGTTTTCTATTAATTCTCTTAGTGGAGTGCTTCTTTGGTATCAGGCCAAAAGTTTTTTTTTGTAGAGCTTGTTATGTTCTTATTCCCAAATGTATTGTTTAATCTTTCTCTTTTTGTTTTCACACATCAATTTTTTTCTTCTAATCCATGTTTTGGAGTGACTGATATGAACCCTGCTTCTTTATGAATGTAGGGTTTTTCAGAGACAATGTGGGTTTGATCACTGTTTCACAATCTGCAAATTTAAAGGACGTTTGGCAATGTGGGTAAAAATCATCAGAACAAGAAAACCAACTCTTATGAAAGTGGAAGGATGATCTCTGGTCTAGAGCAGATTTGGACATATTGCTAGCTGAAGTGGAAGAATACAAAGACCTTTTGACAACCAGGGATATTCCACAGTTCCAAAACGTCCCTTTGCTCGACTTTATCAAATTGCCATTGCTTCAGCAGAATGACATCCTTTGCCTTTTCTGTTTATTGCATTTGGAATACATCAATTCCTAATTCTGCAGAAGAAGATCTAGTCAAGTATGTATTCTTCCTCAAATAGGGTTTATACATGTTAGCACATCACAGTCCCGTTCACTTGGTTTGTCATCAGTTGGCTTCATATAATTTCATTTAATTCAGCTCCAGCAATGGCAATTGATAAAGTCGAGTAGAGGTACATTTTGTAGGATCTACATCAACCATGAACAAAGCTAGTGGACAAATCTTTATCTTGTAGGTATCATGTTTCTAACATCATATCTCTGACCAAAGATTCTCCAAATATGGGTATCATGTTTCTAACATCATATCTGACTAGATTCAGACTAATGATTCTCTCAATATCTCTACTGACCAATGAATCATAGATGCAAGCAGAATATAGAATCAAAGGTGATTAGGAGTTTCTTGTATGGTGAACCCACCCAATATGGGACAGAGCAAATCACAAGCTTTTAAAAGCAGAACCTTATCAAACTACCATAAACAAAGGGTTTCTCAGATGTCTGGACACTTGTTGCAGGATGCATTTATAAGCTTGCTGGTAAAAACTTCAAAAATTTGACAAGCAATCTCAGGTAGTTTCCTATCTTTTATGTGTTAGGCTCAATATTTTTGTTTTTCATGTCACTCTTTCACTATCCTTAGCTGACTTGTGTGATTTTTGATAGCAGTCAATCCATATCTTATAGAAGTGCCTCAGATTTATACTTTTCTTAGCATGATGTAATCCAAGAATTTTCATAGCAGTCAACCCATATCTTATAGAAGTGCCTATGAGTTGCCAAGAGTATTGCTCATAGGAAGAGGTTGGGTATCCTAATAAGACAACATTTTCGCTGAAAAATGGGAAGACCTAAGCAATTAAACGTTCAACGCACAAACTGTATTAGTACAGTTAAAGCCAATTCGTATATCTGACCATGCCTACTGTGTTGTTGAAAGACTTAGGAGTCAACTGGTGAAAATGCATGATTTGTGTTTTGGATAAGTTTTGCACATTTTTCATGTTTAATGCTCAGAATGAGACCAACCTTACAAATGATCAGGAAATTGTTCTGATTTAGAAATATGGTAACACTTTTCTGGGTGTTATTTCAGAATTTTTCTCTTCTTTTTTCATGTTTTGAAGTATTCGTATAATTTTTTTTCCATGATTTCATGAAATGTCGAAACTTCTTGTAATATATCCATTTATACCCACAAATACATAAGGGCAAAGTAAGACAGAATTATTATTGTATTGAAGATTTCAATAATATTGAAAAATTTTATTGGGCTCAGTTTTTATTTTAACGAGTTTTGTTGAGTAAAAAAATTGTGCATTGTCAATGCTTTTCATAATTCTATGTCTACTTCATATTGTATATGTACTATTTCTATTATATAATGCATAACTATTTCTAAGCATATATGTATGTATGTATATTTATATCTATATCTATATTTATGTCTATATCTGTATCCATATCTATATCTATATCTATAGATATAATATTTTGATTAACACCTTCATATATGATTTATCTTTGCAAGTTCTATTAATAAATGTCAATAGAGAAAGATGGATTTTCCTAAAGTAGGAGCTCTTGTTTGTCTTTGATCCAATAAAAACTCTTTTCCCAATTTTTTAAATACTATAAGAAAATTAAAATTTCTATAGATATTCAATTACGGATCCAAGAGGGAAAGAATTAACGATGTAGTTGTCCTATATTTACTCATCAAGCTCGGGATATATATTATGTGTAAATGATTTGCAATAAATATCTATAGATTACCAATCATTTAGACTTGTTACAAAGCCTACTTTGGATATCTCCCTCTCTCTTGGTGTTTTTCAAATCCCTTTTCCTCCTAGCACATCTCTAAGAGCTAACAAAAACAGTGATTTTTATATGTTCTAAAAACAATTTGTGGGTTTATAGTGCTATTGTTAGCAAGGAGGGAACCCTATTAACCATTAAGTTCTGGTACATCACTATGCTCCCTTCTTTGATCATTTATTGTCCCTTTTTCATTATGAGTCATTAGAGTAGAATAACTTGTCAACTTTAATCCATATTGAGTTGGATCTGTTGGAATAATGGAAGAGTGAATCAGTACCCTTAAAAAAATTTTACAAATTAAACCTTAGTAGTCATTACTTGCATAACCGACCATAGTAGCTTTTCTACTTCATGCATGTAATATCATATCATAAATGTAAATGCATGTAAACAAACATTGAAACATTCATGAAACTCATTTACGCATAACACAAGTATTTGATAACGCAGAAACTCTTGTTAAAAGGTAAAAACTGTGGTGGGGATGAAACCCACAAAGTTTCACTATCTACATAATGGAATGTGATTGTTAGGGCTACAAGTTGTGATCACTTTTGATGATCTTACCCTATTAGGAGTAACATGTCAGACTTGTTAACTCTACTCAGTTAAGAGATTTTAGCAGCACAATGTATGTGTGCACTCGGTTAAGAGATTTACAAAAAGACTGTTAAGTCCACCTTGTGAAAGGATTTTATTGTTTGCTACAATTGTTAGAGAGTAACAAAATCTATGACCTAATTGCTGCAATCTCAAATTGCTTATTACATATACATTAAGTACATAAAATATATATCACCTCATTGTGATGGATAATACCATTGTTCTACTCAGTAGCCTTGTATGTAGTTCTTTATAAACTGAATTCTTATTTATCTATCCTTGTGCATGAAACTTTTTGTCTATCCATAGATTTCCTTGGAGGCTACAATCCTCATCGTTCTTGATTGCTTATTACATCTATATATTCAAGATTTTGACCTAATTAGGTTTCACACTTTTCTTGAAAAACTCTAAGATAAAAGGTTTACAACTTGACCTTGATCTCCTAGTTTGCATGAATACAATCAGTTAACTAATTACATCCATAATTAGTGTTTTTCTTGATCTGCAAGAAACGATTATCCAACTAAGGAAAAATCTATTTTAAATATTAAAGTGCTTTAGCTTATGTGTAGTTGAGTTTCGATTTCCTCGGTAAAATGTTGTCTCTCGGTGTAGACTAGTGCTCGGTGATGTCTTCGTAGACTGGTGCTCGGTGTTGTCTCTGTAGACTAGTGCTTAGTAATGTATTTGTAGAATGGTGCTCGGTGATGTCTCTTCTCGGTTCTCAAAACATTTTGGTGATCATTGCGCTCGGTGAATGTTGTTGCTCAGTGAGTGCTTTCACTTGGTGATCATGACCAACTGACCAAAACTGTCTACTTGTATACTAATGAAAACTTATGATCCATTATGGATTATCAACCTCCCCCTTTCACATTAGTATCAAAAACTGATATGTACAATATATACACCAAGTGTTGTACTTTTACAAGGACTTCCCCTATGTGCATGCCTCGGTATGTCGATACAATGTATGTACATGTTTCCTCTTTTTTTGAAAGTAATGACATTTAGATGTAGAACTTACAGCTTGTCAAAAATGTGTCAATGAGATTGTTGAATGGCTGCCATCAGCTTTTCCCATTTCTCCTTCAAGTTTTTTAGGTGTTGGACATGAGTAGAGTAACTGAGAGGGGAGGGGTGAATCAGTTACCACAAAAAAAAATCCAAGTCCCTTAGATGTCTTAAACAAATTTATCACTGTTACTCGGTTAACATAGATATTATGTTGTCACTCAGTTAACAAAGTAAATCTTAAGATATTAACTGTGATTGTCCTTTAGTGATTAAATGAAGAAACATAAAGCATAAATTAAATAGCATGTACATAGATAACCCCAAGATTTAATGTGGAAACCCAATATGGGAAAAACCACCAATTGCAACTAGTCACTATTTTTCACTCTTCTAAAGTGAGCCCTGTTAGGAGGGAACCTTGTTAAAGGTTACAATAACACACTGTTAGGTGTGACCCTGTTAGAGGATTTAATCACCCTATAAGGAGTGGCCTTGTTAGAGGTTTTCAAACACTTCAATATAGAAATGTCACCTTGTGAGAGGATTTACAAAAGACTGTTAAGTCTACTCTGTTAAGAGATTTAGATCAATGCTATAATTGTTAGAGAGTAACAATGGATTGACCTGTTCTGAGAAGCAACTGTCTTTGCTGATTCAGATCTCTGCTCTAGCTTTAAACACTTGAACCTCATTAATCAAATATTATATTGCAGCTCTGTATATTTTGTCCTTAATCAAAATCCCGTCTGATTCTCCTCCACACTTCATATCAAAACTTATATTTTGTTTCTCATTCACACACTCAATCCAAACTTGACCTTATATATATATATATATATATATATATATGATAAGCCTTGTCAAGTCAACCTGAATAACCTTTCAAATAATCAATAAACCTTAAGTCTTTCGGCTGCATATAACCAATTAAACATAAAGTGTAAACTATTGTTAGTCGGCTGACACTAAATATTTAAATCATTTAATACTAAAATCCTTGAATGCCCGACCAACTCTGTAATGCCCGAGTGAACTCGTTTAGAAATGAAAATCACTTTGGTCTTCTTCAATGCTCGAGAGAACTTGGCATTCACTAACTGTGCTCGGTTTCGGTATAGATATTTGTGTAAACATCAATGATAATACACAATTGAATAATTGTCATCAACAATCTTCCTCTTTGGCATTGATGGCAACACAACATGTCATAATACAAAGACTTTTAGAGAAACAGAAGTAAGGATAAAAAAAAAATTATTAATGTCCTTAGCTGCATTCTGATTCTCATCCAAAAACTCCCTCTGTCTTCACAATCTCTCAAGAAACTCTCCCTCTTACATGAATCTCTATTTCTGATAAAATTCATCCCTTTGTCATCAATAATCTCTCCTTTAATAATTTATTTTGGCATGACATCAATAAACTCTCCCTCTTTGACAATAAATACCAAAGACACTATCCAATACACATCTAATGAAGTTGTAATGTACTGATTCATATGCAATAAGCTCTAACAATCTGGATCAAAATGTTGAATCTATTTTGTAGCTTGGTTGATGCATCACTAAACTATGTTTTAGTGATCTTCGGTTAGGGGAATCACTCCTAGATTTCCTCTAAGATACAAAAATGCATCCTTAGTTAATGGTTTTGTGAATATGTCTACAATTTGTTCTTTAGTATTCACATATTTCAATCTTCCTTCCTTGTCCGGAACCAATTCTCTCAAGAAGTGATACTTTATTACAATATTTTTAGTCTTAGTATGCATCACAGGGTTCTTTGAAATTTTAATAGCACTAGTGTTTTAACAATAGATAATAAATAGTTCTTTGATTTCTTCCTTCATACCTGACAACCTTTGTTTGAACCATATGATATTTGAACAATTCACTGTTGCAGCAACATACTTTGCCTCTGCTGTAGAATGAGAAATGCAATTTTGTTTCTTGCTTGTCTAGGAGACTAACCTCTTTGCAAGAAATAATGCTCCACCAGTGGTGCTCTTCCTGTCATCAACACTTCCTTCCCAATCAGCATCAGTAAAAGTCTTCAAGTCAAAGTTTCCTCCTTTCTTACACCATAATCCATAATCTTCAGTACCCTTAAGATATCTCAAAATCCTTTTGATCAATAGTCATCAAATGATTCTCTCTAGGATTAGCTAAAAACCTTACAACAATAATGACTGCTAATGCAATATCAGGTCTAGTGTGAAAAACATATTGAATTTTACCAATCATGGATTTGTAGGTAGTATGATTTACCTCCTTTGAATCATCATCCTTAGATGACTTATGTCTAGTAGGCATAGGTGTCCCAACTAGTCTGGTATCTTCATCCCAAATTTCTTCAGTATCTCTTTGATGTATTTAGACTGAGTAATATAGATACCATCCTTCATCTGATGAACTTGTAAACCAACAAAGAATTCAATTTCACCAAACATAGACATCTCAAATTCCTTACTCATAGCTTCAGAGAATGATTTGCATAAATCATCATGTCCAGTAAATAGTATATCATCAACAAATATCTCTAGTAATAGTATCTTGTTCTGAGATCCTTCTTTGATGTACAAGCTACTATTGTCATTAGTTCTCTGAAATCCAATACTTATCAAGTAACCATGCAATCTTTCATACTAGGCTCTAGGAGCTTGTTTCAGTCCAAAAAATTCTTTGTGCAATTTGGAAATCATGTTCCTTTTGTTAGGATCTACAAAACCTTCAGTTTGCTCAATATAGACTTCCTCTTCTAGAATCTCATTTAAGAATGTAGATTTTACATCCATTTGATATACCTGAAATCCTTTATGTGCAGCATATGCCAAAAGAGTTCTGACTCCTTCAAGTCTTGCAACAAGAGAAAAATTTTCTCCATAATCAATACCCTTTTCTTGAGAAAATCCTTTACATACTAATCTTGCTTTATTTCTGGAAACTTCACCTTTTTAATTCATCTTATTTTTGAAAACCCACTTAGTACTAATCACATTCTTATCTTTTGGTTTAGGTACAAGAGTCCAGGTCTTGTTCTTTTCTATCTGTTCAATCTCTTCATTAATTTCTTATATCCATCTTTCATCATTCAATGCATCTTTAATAGTTCTAGGTTCAATTTCACTAAGAAAACATGTACCTTTGATTTTGTTCCTTGTCATTATACCTTTTGTCTAGTCTCCAATTATTTGCTCAGGTGCATGATGCCTTATGACATACTTTGCAAGTATAGGTTCCTTCCTCTTTGATTCTGGGCTTTCTCCACTATGTTCACCATCCTCAAATTGTTTTTGGTGTTCTTCTATCTGATACTCAGGTTCCACTATCTAAGACTCAGGTGCCTCTGTCTGTGAATCAGGTGCCTCTATCTGTGACTCGGTTCCCTTTATCTATGACTCAGTTTCTTTAGTCTGAGACTCGGTTCCCTTTGTCTGTGACTTGATTTTGACAGTTAGAAGCTTGGGTTTCATAGGTTGGAACAAGGTTTGTGCTGATGAACTTAGTGGTTAAGATGGTTGTTGTCTAATCATCATTGCATGTGTCTTAAGTATAGTATCAGGTTCATTATACACAAAGTTCATGTAGTCCTTGGGCTCTTCACTTCTCTATTCTTCATTTCTCTCTGCAAAGTAATCAATATTTACATGTAAAATTTCTATGACTTTATGAGTAGTATGATTCAAACATTTGTATGCTTTGTTTTTACAGAAGTAGCCTAGGAATATACCTTCATCACCTTTTACATCAAATTTTCCATTTCTTTCTTCCTTCAAGATGTAATGTTTACTTCCAAAGACTTTGAAATAATGAACATTAGGTTTATAGCCACACCATAGTTCAAAACGTGTCTTCCTAGTACCTTTCTTCAGTTGAACTTGGTTCAAGGTGTGAATTGTAGTGTTGATGGCTTCCTTCCAGTATTTGGTAGCAACATTCTTTTCAATCATCAAGATTCTTGCACAATTCATAATGGATATGTTCCTTCTTTTTTCTATGCCATTTTTTTGTGGTGTACCGTGGTAGATAGTTGTCTCTTGATTCCTCTTTCATTGCAAAATTCATTGAACACATTAGAAATAAATTCTCCTCCTCTATCAGATCTTAGGCATTTAAGTTTCTTTCCTGTTTCCTTCTCAACTCTGGCAAGGTACCACTTGAACTTCTGAAAAGCTTCTAATTTTTCTTTGAGAAACTTAATAGTCATCATTATGGAATGGTCATCAACAAATAGAATGAAATACTTCTCACCTGTGTAACTTGTTCCAATTGGTCCACACAAATCAGTATGCACTAATTCCAAGAGTTCCTTTGTATTGTAGTTCTTGCTCTTGAAACTAGTTTTGCCCATCTTCCCAATTTGACATTGTTTGCATATTGCCAAATCAGGTTTCTTCAAAATAGGAATACCTCTAACTCTTTTGTTCTTTCTTATATTAATTAGGTTATCAAAATTCACATGACACAACCTTTTATGACATAACTAGATTTCTTCTACTTGTGCAATAAAACATGAACTTTCATTGAGATCAAGATAAAATAGATTACCTTTTGTTTGCCTGCCAGTTCCAAATAGGTTTCCCTTACCATCTAGGAGCTTGGCCTTACCATTCATGAATTCTACCTTAAAACCAATGTTATTCAGTTGTGCCATACTTAGTAGATTACACCTTAGTCCTTCAACCCAATAAGCATTATCACATTTCATTCCTTCAGTTAGAGCAATAAAACCTTTACCTTTCACATAGCAGGGTTCATCATTCCCAAAACTGACACTCCCACCATCATAGCGCTCAAGATGTTCAAATTTAGTTTTATCACCAGTCATATGGTGAGAACAACTACTATCAATTATCCAAGTGTCATTCTTGCTAATATAAGAGTAAAGTGCAGTATTTTCATTATCTTCATTGTCTGAGTCATCATAAATAGCAATGCAAACCATTTCATCTTTATTTTCATCACTATTAGAATATTTAGCAATGTAAGAAGATTTCTTACCTTTGTCCTTGTAGCTTTTGAGATATTTCTTGCTTTTGTACTTGTTGAATTTTCACTCATCTTTGTCTTCCTTGTTTGGACACTTAGCAGCAATGTGACCAACCTTATCACATGAAAAGAAAATCAATGGTATTATTCCTTTGTACTGTCCTTTTCCTTTTGCAGCTCTCTTTACAAGAAATGCTTTAATGATCTATAGATCTTCATCATCAGAATCATCATCACCGTCAATGACAACCTTTTTTCTTTTCATCTTTCCAAGGTTTAATTTAGCTTTGAATGCAGACTCAAGATTGCTAGGATTAGGAGAATAATTTTCAAAGTTGTCCAACTCAAAAGGTGTAAGTCTTCCAACCAATCCATCTAGATTTATATCATTACTGCATCTCATCTCTTGAATAGCTGAAAATCTAATTGCATAGATAAGATGTAAAGTTCTCAATACCTTACTGGCCACTATTTTGTCTTCAATTATTCCACTGGCAGCTCTGATGGCACTGACACTTTTCTTGATTCTTTCACTGTACTTTGTAATGTCTTCTCCTTCTTTCATTTTCATCTGATCAAATTGAGCTCTGAGACTTTCTGCTTTGGCTCTATTTACATTGTCATCTCCTCAATAGATTTCATGTAGTTTCTTCCGCATATCATAGGTAGTAGGGAAGTCATTGACTTCATCAAATTTGGAATAGCTGAGTGAAGAAGCTATATCAATCATCATTATGTTATGATGCTTCATGTCCACCATCTGATCCATAGACATAGGTCTCAGTGGTTCCACATACTTTTGATCCAAGAATTACGAACCAATATCTCCAATAGTAGATAGATGTAGCCTCATCAAATCTTGCCATGTAGCGAACTTTTCTTTGTTAAGCTTGGGGATCTCCCTTCTGTAAGACATCTCTGATCTTTAGCTTAGGCCTTTAAACCTTACCTGAAAGCACTTAAAACCTTCCCTATAAGAACCAAATTCTCTAATACCATTTATTTGAAATGAGTTGAGTAATTGAGAGGGGAGGGGCAAATCAGTTACATAAAAAAAAAATCCAAGTCCCTTAGATGTCTTAAACAATTTTATCACTGTTACTTGGTTAACAGAGATATTATGTTGTCACTCAGTTAATAAAGTAAATCTTAAGATATTAACTATGATTATCCTTTAGTGATTAAATACAAAAACATAAAGTATAAAGTAAATAGCATGTACACAGATAATACCAAGATTTAATGTGGAAACCCAATATGGGAAAAACCACTAATTGCAACTAGTCACTATTTTTCACTCTTCTAAAGTGAGCCCTGCTAGGAGCCAACCCTGTTAAAGTTTTCAATAACATGTCTTTTAGGTGTGACCCTATTAGAGGATTTAATCACCCTGTAAGGAGTGGCCTTGTTAGAGGTCTTCAAATAGTTCAATGTAGAAATGTCACCTTGTGAGAGGATTTACAAAAGATTGTTAAGTCTACTCTGTTAAGAGATTTAGATCACTGCTACAATTGTTAGAGAGTAACAATGGATTTCTTGTTCTAAGAAGCAACTATCTTTGTTGATTCAAATCTCTACTTTGGCTTTAAACACTTGATCCTCACTAATCAAATATTTTTTTGCAGCTCTGTATATTTTGTCCTTAATCAGAATCCCATATGATTTCAGCTCCACACTTCATATCAAAACTTATACTCTTTTTCTCATTCACACACTCAATCAAAACTTGACGTTATATATATGGTAATCCTTGTCAACTTGGCTTGAATAACCTTTTAAATAATCAATAAAACTTAATTTTGTTAGTTGCATATAACCAATTAAACATAAAGTGTAAACTGTTGTTAGTCGGCTGACACTAAATATTTAACTCGGTTAATACTGAAATCCTTCAATGCCCAACCAAGACTGTAATGCCCGAGTGAACTCAGTTAGAAATGAAAATCACTTTGGTCTTCTTTAATACCTGAGAGAACTTGGCATACACTAACTGTGCTCAGTTTGGGTATAGAAATTTGTGTAAACATCAATGATAATACATAATTGAATAATTATCATCCACAGTAGGGTCATTTGCTCCAAAGTGATTTGAGTATGCATGTCATATATGCTTTCTGTTACTGACATCTCTAGGGTGGCAATTAAAGTCTTTTTGATAGTCATGTATGTTAACAGCAATGTGAGATTCGGTAGTAACATGGCTTGTAGCTCGGTTACTTCATCTTTGATTTTGCTTTCTTCCTTTTGTATGTCAAGTCTTAAATATTTAGATTCTACAATGTTTTCATAATGCACTGGGAATGCATTTGGCTCGATTGATAGACTTAGTGCACTAGCTTTTAGATCATCATCTATCTTAGCTATCTATTTACTATTCTCAGTAGTGAAGTGCTCTAGATTGCACACCTTTTGAACTAAGGTAATTACTTCTAAAATAACAGGTTCTAATGTAGCTACTAGTTCAAAAAGTTTCACCTTATTCTCTACCACTTCTTGGCTAATTTTCTTGGTGAGTTTGTAGTGATATTTCTCTTCTACTCACTCCTCAATGACCTTCTCGGTGTCTACATTCTATTGTGTGATTGCCTCGGTCAGAACTACAAGTTGATCAATAATGGTTGGAGTTTGATCAATCTGGGTGTCAGGCACTACTTGCAATTGAATCTCCTTTGTTGTTTCCAGGACTTGTGAATTTTTGTGTTCCATTCTGATCTTGTCTTGGTGTGCTTTCCTTTTGCATAGCTCCCCATATCTTGATAGTGACTCAGGATCAAGTGTTCTTGGATCATAGTCGGGTATGTCTATGATCTCATTGAGTGTGATGGGGGTTTTACTTTTCTTGTTCTTCTTCTTCTTCAGAATGTTGCTTTTAGCAGGAAAATGATGTATTATAGAAAGAGCCTCTTGTTGCTCAGTTTCTGTTGTTGTTTTCTTGGGAGGTGTGGTGTCTTTGCTAGGTTTCTTGGTCTATACCTGTTGTTTGATTATAGATGTCTCTACTTCAAATTTTTCTTGACCCACGGCCTTGTCTACCTTTCAACTATCCTCGGTGGGTGCATCACTAGGTTTTTCCTCTCTATTGGTATTTGTCTTCTCCCATTGCTCTTCACCTTTGTCCATTGGTATTGTTGCTTTAGTATTAGGTGGTGTCTATTGTGATTTAGTTATTATATATTGATTGCTTTCATCAAGTAAGGCATATTACCTGGTACAAGTGCCTGTGCAACATCAATGATATCATTTTCATTTATTTGCTTGGCAGTATTAGTGACATCTTCATCAGCCTTGGCATCATCATTAGGACCCCCTTGAGTGATATCTTGTATAGTTATAACTGGTGTTTCCCCTAATGATTTCAATATATCAGGAATATCATCCATGACTTTACTTACTTCTGTGGTTAAGTCAATTAGATTGAAATCCTCAGTTTCATTGATGAAGATGTGCTTGGGGATCCATGTGGCATACTTCTCCTTGGTGTGAGCAGTCTCAGTTAGAGCCAGTACCTTCTCAGGTGGATTAAAGATTTGAGTCCAAATCTTATTGCTCTCTATGTCAATATCTTCTAATTTGTTTTGGAATACTTTGTATGCTTTGGTTTTTGCAAAAAATTTCTTGGTGTACTCCTTCATGGTTGAGTCAATTTCTTCAAATGTTGAATTGGGCTTGAATTTAACTAGGGATCTTTCTTTCATTTGTTTCTCCATGTACAATGCATTTATCCATCTAGCTGATATCTTGTCTTGTAGCTCCAGTGTAATATGATTTCCAAATTGTATAGGTACATATTTGTAGGCTACCATCATCTTAATGTTTGCCTCTTCCATTTTGTTGTAATCCTCGATAGATAGAGTTCCCCATTGTCTAATCTTATGATGTTGTATATTGCATGTGTTGACGACTGACTCTACAATTTCATCAATTGTCTTTGGTATTTTGGCCTTTTCTATTTGGATTCTTTGTTCTCTTTCATCTGCTTCAGTATCATCCTTGTCTTCTTTTCCTCTTATATATCTCTTTCGTTGTCTAGGTGTTGGTTGCTCAATTGAGGCTTTTATTTTCTTATATGTTCTTACGGTGCCCTTCTTCAGTGGTGGTGAGTCTACCATTGTTGTTTTGATCCTTGTTCTGGATGCAGATGTTACTTCAGTAACTTTATTTTTCTTGGCCTTTGGTGGCTCTGCATCTGATTTTGTAGAATCTGAATCATTTAATTCCTTACTTTCACCGATGGGTGACTGTTCCTCGGTTATGTCTACTGATTGTTCCAATTCTTCATCAATTACTGAGAGTTTCTTCTGAAGTGTATTCACCATTCTTGTTTTCTTCTTTCCTATTTTCTTGACAACTAAACCAATCTTATTTCTTGACTTGGCTTCTTCATATGTGCCAAATCTTCTTAAATATTTGTCAATTGGTTCATTCAGCAGGGCTTCAATAGTTCTTGAAGCCAAATCTATGTCAATGTCATAGTCTAATGGTGGTAATCATGCTATTCTTGGGTTGGCAGGTTTGATGAGTGTTGTATCAGTGTCAACTACAAAGCATATCTCATCCTTTTATTGTTGAATCAACTGGGCAAGGATTCTCATCCTCTTCTGCATCCTATTCTCAATTGTAGTAAACTATGCATCCAATAGTGGTATGAAATTATCTCCTTATGATTTAATGTAATCACTAATCTATGTTGTGATAGGTTAGTTGGTGTCCCAAGTGACATTACCGATGGAAGGAAAGAAATTTGGGAAGTAAAAGAATGTGCACAACAATAGGGAACCGAACTTACATGTATTAGATTGGGTTGATCTAATTGTTCTCATGTTTTCTTCCAGTTGTTTTGATTAGCAGCTCAGCTAGATCAAGTTGCACACCTTTCTTCACTATCTTGTATGCAGTGTTGACTGCTCCACAAGAAAAAAATTTCATTCTACTTTCTTGAAAGATCTTGTATCCATTCACATATGCACCAAATTTCATTTCAGGGTCGATGATTGAATTGATTTTCAGACCTTTGTGGTCCCATTCAGCTCTAGTTAACTTTTCAATCTCCGGGGGTCCAGGGTGTCTTAGGGATTTTTCCTTCTCATTTATCAGGTATTCAATCACTGCATGAATCACATCCTTTGTGATCGGATTGGGTTCATCTAACCAAATCTTTATTTCATGCACTCAGGTGAGAAAAATGCGAATCCATTCTATTTTGAAGTCTTTTGGGAATAGTAGGGCATTGGTTAACCCTTTCATTTCAATGTGTGTGTACTCATCCTTTAGGTTACCATCCTTGCATAGCTTCTGATAATCTTTCTCAAGCTCAAAGAATCCAATATTTGCAACCTTGTAGTGGATGTATGCATAAATGTCTTCAACCAGTAAAAACCTAGGTGGGATACTCAAAAATGCTCCCTTGTTGTTGGGTTGAGCAACAACCTCAGGGAAAAACTTGTAGTTAGGTTCCTCACAAGTTGAGTTCTTTATTAAAATGACCTTATTTTCCTTTGCCATCTTGATCTTTGAGGTTCGTGAAGTGGATGCCATTGTTTGTTAATTTAGGGCTTCTTTATAAATAACTTATTAACTCGGTAAGTCTAGATACTCACTGGATGTTTGATATGAATGTTTGCAATCTGTTGGAGTAGTTTTTCAAAAGTGTTGTGAATTTCTCTGAAATGTAATCACTCTAAATCTCTCTTCTTCGCTCTATAATTTTCTCTTTAACATTGGGTGAACGAATGAGTTCATGTTGCCCCTTTTTTATAGAAAAATACCCTAAGTGATGCATTAAATGCTTCATCTACCATTGGGTTGAAAAAATAGATATGCTTAGTCAACACACCAAAGTCTTTTGCTCAATGATTATATAATGCTCGGTACATAGTGTCAACTCCATTGTCTTTCACATGCTCACCGACATGCAGTTTATGCTCGGTTTATATTGACCTACTAGACTAGATTCATAAAACATAACATGCAATACCATAGTACATCTTCATTCATTCTAATTTGGCATATTCTCAATGAATATAGGAACTGATGTAAAATACATCTTTGTAGAGTGCGGTTCCATACTTACTGGCATTATTTAGGTGGGGTTAGTCAAATCACCTGATCTATTAGATGAGGTGTCATCGACTATAGTGCTTAGTCTAGCATTATCATTGTTTGAAGCTCTCCTCCACATTTGATTTCTCATTCTCATGATGTCTTCAATAGTATTTCCATTTACAAAAGTGCTTGACTCTGTCACTCAGTTTCTGTAGTCATTACTTAAGTGACCGACCTTATGACAATGCAAGCATGCCATTCCAGGGTTAGTCCAGTGTATAGATCTTCTTATCCATTTCCTCATACTGTTAGTAGTTATATGTCCATATCCACCACATGCTATGCAATTTAGTCGTGTTGTAATCACAAACATATGTATTACCTACTCTTCATGGTTGATATGCATTTTTTTGTTCTATAAGTTTCCAAACTTGCTTTATCTTTTTCTTGCATTCATGAAATGTGTGGCCTTGCATGTTGAAAGTAGGACAATGTTTCTCCATTTAGGATTTCTTCTTTGGTTTCTTCAGTCTAGATCTGCATTCATGTGCTTTTTGTCCATACTTTTTACAATTATAACAATACCTATGAATGTAGAAGTTAGTTTTAGGAATACCTTTTTCTTTTCTCTTTCAAACATTTGATGTGTGGCCTGGTTTTTGGCAATGATTACATGAACGCCTCCTTGGTCTTGTATTTGTGTAGACATTGCTTTGATCAACTTGGTTTGAAAATTCTCCATGCTCGGTATACCCTAAACTATTATTGTTGTTGAGTCTTCTTTGTCCATTCAGAAATTCATCCATTCTTTTTGTACTATCTCCAGCTTTCTCGATCATATCATTATGCAGTTGTTGAATATTCACTTCATGCTTCAGTTTCTTATTTTCTTCTTTTAGTTCACCAATAGCTTCCAATTTTCCACCAAGTTCCATGTTCACTCGATTGGCCTCATGACTCAAAATAACCATTTGATTGGTGATCTTAAGGTGATGTTTAGTAAGTCTTTGTATCTCAAATTCTTTCTTTTGCAATTTTTCAGTAATCTTTGTCCTGTCATCAATAGCCAAAGTTATATCTTGTTCATCTTTTCTTGCATTATTTATAACATCAATCATTCTTACCATTTGTGTCTCTTTCCTGATCTATGGTACTTTCACTCATTAAGTCAAATGTTGATTGATTTCATTTAGATCTGCAATGGTTCCTTCAAATGTGTTAGATATAGTACCAGATCTAGATCCAGATGAATCAAATAGGTCAGGTATCTCTTCTTCATGATAGTCAATTTCATTGTAGTGAGATGCCATGACTTTTCTTTCAGCCAATAACTCTTCCATTTTGTTTCTTGCCTCTTTGTATTTCTCAAAGAAAATATGTATTTGCAACTTTTGATTCTCAAAATTTATCAAGCTTATACCTATCCATTATAAGATATTTTATCTCAAGTGACTAAACTTTTTCAAATAATAGAACTAGCTCTAATACCAATTGTTGGAATAATAGAAGGGTGTGTACTGAGATGGGAGGGGTAAATCATAAACGTTAAATTTTTTTTACAAATGAGACCTTAGTACTCATCACTTGCATAACTGACCGTTGTATCTTTTCTAATTCATGCATGTAATATCATAGCATAAATATAAATTCATGTAAACAAACATTGAAACATTTGCAAAACTCATTTACGCATGACACAAGTATTTGATAATGCAAAAACTCATGTTAGAAGGTAAAAAATGCGGTGGGGATGAAACCCACAAAGCTTTACTATCTACATAATGGAAGGTACATGTTAGGGTTACAAGTTGTGATCACTTTTGATGATCTTACCCTGTTAGGAGTAACATGTCAGACTTGATAAGTCTACTCGGTTAAGAGATTCCAGCAACGCAATCTATGTGTGCACTCTATTAAGAGATTTACAAAAAGACTGTTAAGTCCGCCTTGTGAAAGGATTTTGTTGTTTGCTACAATAGTTAGAGAGTAAAAAAATATATGACCTAATTTCTATAATCTCAAATTGTTGATTACAAATCCATTAAGTACGTAAAATATATATCCCCTCATTGTGATAAATAATACCTCTTCTCTGCTTGGTAGCCTTGTATGTAGTTCTCTATAATCTGAATTCTTCTTTATTTTTCCTTGTGCATGAAACTTTCTATTTGATCCATAGATATCCTTGGAAGCTACAATAATCATCATTATTGATTTATTATTACAACTATATATACAATATTTTGACCTAATTAGGTTTCACACTTTTCTGGAAAAACTCTAAGATCAAAGGTTTACAACTTCACCTTGATCTCCTAGTTTACATGAATACAATCAGTTAACTAATTAAATCAATAATTAATGATTTTCTTGATCCACAAGAAATGGTTTTCCAGCTAAGAAAAAAGCTATTTTTAAAGATTAAAGTGCTTTAGCTCATGTGTAGTTGAGATCCACTTTTCTCGGTGAAATGTTCTCTCTCAGTGTAGACTGGTGCTCGGTGATGTCTTTGTAGACTGGTGCTTGATGTTTTCTCTGTAGAATGGTGCTCGGTGATGTCTCTATAAACTAGTGCTTGGTGATGTCTCTGCTCGGTGCTCAAAACATTTTGGTGATCATTGTGAATGGTGAATGTTGTTTCTCAGTGAGTGCTTTCGCTCGGTGATCATGACCGACCAACCAAAACTGTCTGCTTGTATACTGATGACAAATTTTGATCCTTTATGGATTATAAGGATCAATACTTACACTTAGGCTTTGAAAGGAAGCAACATCTTTATTGTCTAGACTCAAGTTAGTAACATCTCACAACAGAGATTACTCCCATTTTATTTTTAAAACCTATACTAGGTTTGGTAAGGGTGCAATTCTTGGTGACAATAGTCTTTTTGGAATACCAAATCTAGGATTGGTTTAATCAGACTTGTATTATACTACTAAGGAGTTTAGTATTTTTCTTAGTTATTTTAGGCATAAGACATATTTCAACAAGTACCTATTAACTCCTATCTCTTGGTTTTAGGATTGTGATAATCATTCATCTCAAAAATCTAAACTAGGTCATCCTATAAAGGTAAGGATTTTGAATTCTTAGATTTACCCGTATCTACATTAAGAAGGAATGAGCATAGGAGCAACCCTCACCATAATTAAGAGTTCAACCAAGAACATAATCTACATTTGCTGCTTATAATTCTTCCTAGATCCAAATAGAATATTATGAAAAAATCTTATTGTTGACCCAAGAAATAAAGTCTCTGTCACCTTTAATGGAGAAAATCATCTTGTCAGAGCTAATATGGATTACATTCCATATTAGCCAAATCAATGCAATCCAAAACAAATATATCCCTCCAAACAATGAAAAAGTCTCTCAACGGTCCTCTCCCAAATCTACAAGACTATAGAAGATCTCAATCAAAATACTCTTCACAAACTTTCATATTTTCCTCTTCAAACTCCATCAATCCTCTCAAAAGAGAAATCCATAAACAAATAAAAATCTCCCCAAATGGCTTGTACGGAAATGTAACCAATTCCCACCAAAAAGGAGAAAAAAAAAAGGTTATATTTATTAAAATATATAATATCTTTTCAACACATATATTCACCTACTTATAATTTAATAAAAGACATTTAATATTGCAACATATATCATTAAATATGATAATTATAACATAGTTATATGCACACTTAAATATGTCATTTAATCTCCTATTAGATAGGATAACCATTCAAGATCATATAAAAGAAAGATTAATTTACATACATTCTCACACATATATTTATATAGGACATAAATCAAAAGGGAAAATGATATTTAAAATGCTAATAATTACTAAGATGATCATATAAAATAAAATTAAAATAATACATACATCCTAAATCATGATTAAACCAATAAAACTACTCCAAATGAGAATGCATCACCAAAATCCATTAAACCACTAAAATCACACTCTCAAACCAAACCATACATAGCTAGTAATTGGGATTTATCACCATGACAATCTAACAAGGTATCACAAGATCATGACCGTTCCATAATCAGCTAGGATTAGATGGACCTTAATTGTATCTTCCTTATACCACCATCTAGGAATGTAAAGGCGCACTCAGACCTGTGATGAAAGGTAGAATCGATGTTTGGTACCTACATATCAATTGCATGACAAGAACCATACATACATGTGCATAATAACATGTCACATAAGGAACATAGACTTAGAACATCGTATGGGCCTCACGGATGAGTTATATAGCACCCTTAATCTTTACACAAACATCATGGAAAGGATCAAATCATGTAGCATGAAACACATATATCAAAAAATAAAACATAATCATCATATAATCATAACCATGAAAAGAAACATAAGGTCAACATCAATAGTTATCCTAACAACATCAATGTATCCATCATATGCATATACCATCAAATAATCATCACCATCATGTCCTATAACATCAAATAATCATAAATAATACATTAAACACATAAATAATTTCTTGTTGTATTTTCCATTAGGAATCTAGATCTTGGGTGTCTATCTCCATAGGCAAATATTCTTTCTTTATTTAACCAAGAAATCTTGTAGGGATACGATTTTGGAATAAAAGCAAATTGTAGTTTGTCAACAATTTCTTTATTCACAAAATTATAAGTACATCCAGCATTTATGATAACCTTACATACTTTGTCCTTAAAGTTTCATTTCATTTAGAAGACACTTTTTCTAATCCAACTAGCTTTAAGAGTTTTGTGTTATTTTAATACTAAGGTTCTTTGTAACATTATTTTTTTCTCCACAATCAACTCCATCTTCTTGTGACCAAGGATTTTCTTCTTCTTAAGGCTACAATTACCCTATTAAGGATTTCATGGAAATTAATACCCTTGTGAGCTTCATCACAAATAAAAATCTTCAATGGTTCTACTCCCCCAAAGGTAGTTGTGCACATCCTCCACCACCAAAGCTTACCCTTTGTCGAAACGATGGCTTTATATTTTCATCTAGATATTCTTCTTTAGTAGGCTTAGATGAACTCTCTCTTCCTCTATTTTGATACTTATTAGCCTTCTCAATAAAATTTTCCCTTTTTCTTTAGCGTCTCCTTTGATCTTATACAAATTCATAAGCTTCATCCATCACAGATACTTTTAGCAATGTGTGCTCATCCTGAAGTTGAAACTTAGTACATTCACATACTGAGCATCAACTCATCATTAACTTTCTTGTATAGTTATTCAAATTTGGAGCCTCATGAACCATTCAGTATAACTTCTACCTATTGGTCCTTTTGTTTCAAGATTCAAAAAATATTTGAACACTTTTTCTTTGTAATGTAAGGCAAAAATTCATCTCTCAAATGTTTTAGCATTTTATACCAAAGCCTTATCTGATCTCTTTCTTTCCTTCTTCTCAAAGTGTGCATATTCTCCCACCACAAGTTTGCATGCAACTTCAACATGGATGCGGAAATTTTTACATAGTCGTCAATATCTTCTATTTCAAAGTACTTCTCTAATTCTTGTACATACTCTAGAAATGAATTTGTGTTGATCTTACCTTTACATTTAGAAATATCAACTTTAATCTTGTAACATTATCTCTTTACTAGCTTCAATAAACCTCACTATTGGGTCTAAGGCATTAGCAACATTCCTACAAAGGTCATCATTCCTCTTTCCATTTCTTCCCTAATTCACATGGACTTCCTTCTAGGTCATTATTGATTTATTTGATACTAAAAATTAATGTAGAGAGAACCTCAAAGTTTCCTTTGCTCTTGTCTTGAAATCAAACTGCTCATGGATGCAAAAATAGATTATCACGTGAATTGGACAAGTGAACTATAAAAAGAAGACAAACTCATGCAAATAGAGTTATACTCTTCAATCCCTTTCAAGAAACAAATACATAGAGCAAAAAACCCTGTACCATAAATCACTCTCTAAAAAAATACCAAAACCATCACCAAAAATCTACCTCCCACCACCTATAGAGAAAAGTGAAAAGTAAAATTTGAATTAGTCTGAAAAGGAGAGTTACAAGTAAACAAAGGGAAGAGCCAGGAAGGAAAAAATTGGAAGGTAGTGGGCCTAACATTCTTTCAATGACTATATTATTAAAGTTAGTTTTGGGTTATTCAAGTATTCTTTTTAATCCTAGTTCTAGGATTAGTTACTCAAATGAGGTGAATAGAGCTCATAAAGGGTCTCATCTTGTATATAGATTTTTTAAACTAAAAATTGATGGTGTTTTACAAGTTAATGGATGTCCTATAGGGATTGATGGAGTTGGTAGAAATAGTACTGGATTAGTTCACTTAATTTTCTCTTCATTTATGGGGATTAGTACTAATAATCAATGGAAGTTTGGATCATCATTGTAGTTATCAAGAAAGCTAGTGAACTTAGTAATTGTTTGGTTAAATAAATAATAATAACTAGAATATTATTGACCAAATATCCTTATCTTAAGATCAATCTCTTTAACTTCTAAAACTCCTTTAAAATGATTTCAGTTGACCATTTATTTTTTTATTTAGAGTCTCCTAACATTTGCAATTTTTTATCCTCCTCAATCCTCAATCCTCAATCCTCAAAGTGATGGGTTTATAATTTACCTAGCTTAATTTTAATTCTATAAACTTTAATGACAGTGATTGCTGTTCAAAAACCTTTGCATAATTTTTGCAGATAGAAAAATTAATATATTTTACTTATTTGCTAATAAATAAATATTATATGTATGATCACAACCGACATGAAAAACATAGGGTGGACGATGGATAGATTATTCCGGAAGAATTGTCACTTCACTGTGCGTCCCTGACAAGTTGTCAAAAATATCAAGCGGAAGCATTTCCGTTCAAATTGCTTAAAAATGACGAGTCATCTACAAATTTGTAACTTATTTGCCAACTTTATAATAATATATGATCACAACCCACATAGAAACAGATGGAGGGGGCGACAAGATTGTTTATTCTGTCAGAACTTGTGTAATAATTGATTGGATAGTCTTGTTAAAGCACCCTTATGAAGCTACTCATTAGGTGGAAAATGGTGAGAATGTAAATCACTTGAATGTTTTCCTCATGTTGAGGTATCCTTCTCAGATGTTTATGGTGGGGCACAGAACGCCAAATACCACCATATATAAATGGCTGTGCTTCTGGATAGATGCACAGAGTATGCAGATAGAAACAGCATGGGATCTGAGCTTGTTAACGAATGATTCACATTTCAAACAGTCATTCAAGCCTACTGTTGACCCAACATGACAATACTCTCCTGCTTCGTTCCTCTGAAATGTATGCTTGTAATTAAAGCTGTTAGAGTAGCCCAGAAAAGCCTAAAGTTTTAGGAACACTTTAGAGATCTATATGGAATTTGAAGCGAAGTCTTCTGCAGAAGAAGCTGTCACTCAGGAACCAGGGTGCAATGCATGGGAGGCGACGAGAAAACATGTCTATCATTGGCTCTCTGTGATGATTCTGAAATAAAAGGTGATTGGGTTATCGAATTTCTGCTTTTGATGATAGTTTTTCTCACAGATGGGTATTTAATCTTGGAAAACTTTATAATACTTAAAATCCAGATTAAATTGGATCATAATTTGGAGGATAAATTTGTAAGTTCTATTAGTTCTCTAAGTAATGCTGAAGACCCAGATTATAGTTCAGCGATTGAGTTACTTTTCTATTAATTCTCTAAGTGCAGTGCCTCTTTGGCATCAGGCCAAATTTCTTTTTTAGAGGTTCTTATGTTCTTATTCGCAAATGTATTGTTTAATCTTTCTCTTTCTGTTTATGCAAATGAATTTTTTGCTTGCTATTTTTTTTGGCTTCTAATCCATATTTTGGGATGACTGATATGAACCCTATTTCTTTCTGAAATTAGGGCTTTTCGTAGACAGTGTGGGTTTGATCACTGTTTCACAATCTCCAACTTTAAAGGGCGTTTAACAGACAATGTGGGTAAAAATTCTTCTGGAAGCGGAAGGATGATCTCTGGTCTAGAGCAGATTTGGACATTGTGATGCCTGAAGTGGAAGAATACAAAGACCTTTTGACAACCAGGGATTTTTCCACACTTCCAAAACGTCCCTTTTGCTCAACTTTATCAAATTGCCATTGCTGCAGCGGAATGGTATCCTTTTTCATTTCTGTTTCTGGGCAATTGGCATACGTCAATTCGTATTTCTGCACATGAAGATCTATTCAAGAAGGTATACTTCTTCAAATAGGGTTTATACATGTTAGCACTTCACAGTCCCATTGACTTGGTTTGATCATCAGTTGATTTCATATAATTTCAATCAATTCAGCTCCAGCAATGGCAATTGATAAAGTCGAGTAGAGGTACATTTTGTAAGATCACCTAACAACGCTTATTCATCTACATCAACCATGAACAAAACTAGTGGACGAAATTTTATCTTCTCATATAAGGGTATCATGTTTCTAAAACCACATCTATGATTGGAATCAGAATAAAGTTTCTCCCAATATCTCTACTAATCAATGAATCACAGGTGCAAGCAGAATGTAGAAGCCTGACACTTGCTGTAAAGGTGATTAGGAGTTTATAGAGAGCAAAGAACAAGCTTTCAAAAGCAAAACCTCTATCAGATTACCATAAAATAAAAAATGGTTTCTCAGATGTTTCGAAACTTGTTGCAGGTTGCATTGGTAATCTTGCTGGTAAAAAGTCTCTTGAATTTGACAAGCAATCTCGGTTAGTTGCCTATCTTTTATGTATTATAATTAATATTTTTGTTTTTCTTGTCACTTTTACTATTTTTTTTTTCATAGCAGTCAAGACATATCTTATGGAAGTGCCTAAGAGTTATACTTTTCTCAGCGTGATGTAATGCAAGACTGGCCCTATATTTGGGTTGCCAAGACAGTATTCTTCTTAGTGAGAGGTTGGGTATCCTAAGAAGACAACAATTTAGCTGAAAATTGGGAAGACCTAATTAAACATTCAAAGCACAAACTGTATCGATTAGTACTGTTAAGCCATTTCGTATATCTAACCGTGCACGTTATGTTTTTGGATGACTTTGGAGTCAACTGGTGAAAATGCATTATTTGTGTTTTGGCTAAGGTTTGCATGCTTTTTACGTTTAATGGCAACGAGACCAACCTCGCAAGCAATCAGGAAATAGTTCTGATTTAGAAGAATGGCAATATTTTCCTGGGTGTTATTTTAGAATTTTTATATTCGTTTTCATATTTTGAAGTATTCATATTTATCTTTTGCATGATCTCTGGAAATGTGGAAACTTATTTTTTTATACCTACTTATACCCACACATACCTAAGGGCAAAGTAAGAAAGAATTATTATGGTATTGAAGATTTAATATTGAAATTTTTTATTGTGCTCAGCTTTTATCCAAACGAATTTTCATGAGTGAAAATATTGTGCATTGTCATTGATTTTCATTATTCTATGTTTGTTTCAGATTGTATATGCACTACTTCTATTATATGGGATTATGGAGCTTCTTTTCGTATGCGTATGTGTATTGTCTAGTGACAAGAGAATATTTTGCATAGTTTTGTTACTGCCTGTAACACGGCCAAAAGGGTAATGCATAACCATTTCTAAGTGCATCATAAAATACATATATAATGATTTAATTAACACCACACTCATGGTTTATATATGCAGATTGTCTGAATAAATCACAGTGGGGCAAGATGGATTTTCCCAAAGTAGAAGCTCTCATTTTTGTCCTCGATGCAAGCAAAACTCTCTTCCCAATTTTGTGAATACTATGAGAAAATTGAAATTTCTCTTGATATTCAATTAGGGATCCAAGAGGGAAAAAATTAATGATGTAGTTGCCTTATCTTGCTCAAGATGTATGGTGTGTGTAAATAATTTACAAGAACTATCTATGGATTACCAATCCTTTAGACTTGTTACAAAACTTGCTGTGGATATCTCCCTCTATCTTGGTGCTTCTAGAAATCCTTTTCTTCCAAGCACATCTCTTAGAGCTATTAAAGATAGAGATTTTCATAAGTTTTGAAAAAAATAATAGATTTTTGTGCCATTGTTAGCAAGGAGGAAAATTCATTAACCATTAAGTTTCAGCTTATCCTTATGCTTTCCTTTCTATACATTTCTTCTCCCCTTTTCATTGTGAATCATTGGAGTAGAAGTACTTGTCAACTTCAATCTATATAAAGTTGGATCAATATGTACACTTAGGCTTTCAAAGGAAGCAACCTTCTCTAAATATCTAAACTCAAGTTAGTAAGGTCTCACAACTCGAAGATTATTCCAAGTCTTGTTTTAAAAGAGTATACTAGGTTTAGTAAGGGTACAATTTTAGGTGACAATAATTTTATTGGAATACCCAAAAGGGTAGGTTTAATTAGTCTTACATTATTCTGCTAAAGAGTTTGGTGTTATTCATAATATTTTAGGCATTAGACATATTCTACAAGTGCTTGGTGACTCATAACTCTTGGTTTTAGGATCCTGATAATCATTCATGTCAAAAATTTAAATTAGGTCATCCTATAAAGGTAAGTGTTTTGAATTCTTAGAATTACCCCTATCTACATTAAGAAGCAATGAATATAGGAGCAACCCTTGCCATATTTAAGAGTTCAATCAAGAGCACAATTTACATTTGCTACTTATAATTCTTCCTATCTAAATGGAAGATTATCTAATAATCTTATGGTTGATCCAAGAAATCGTGTCTTTGTCGCAATTAATGGAGGAAATCCTCTTGTCCTAGATAATAGAAATTGCATTCCAATAGAAACTTTTAAATAATATCATATTTTATTGGTTAAAATTCCACTATAACTATAGAACACTCCCAAGATATTGCTAATATCATATTATCAACTTAAGATATTATAAAGGATGATGTATTCATTAGACTCCACACCACTTCTATAGGGAACTACTTCCTATTCAATACATAATTAGGATGAGTTAGGTGAAAACACTTATACATAATTTGAAGGAAAAAGTGGTCATTCATCACTACTTGAATAGTCAACCATTATAAAAAAAAAATGACCCTCATGAATTTGTGGTATATTTCAACTTTAATTTCTAGAAGACCAAGCATTGAATTTGAACATTAATTAAACCTTATCCCAACCATGCATTTATTTATTATTATAGTGCTTTAAATAGTGATGTTGTTATCATGTATAATCTATGGTGGGGAATAACCTTGTTAAATTCTTATGATGTCGATAGGAGAGATAAAAATGATTTAATACGAGCTAGGAAAATAGCCACAAGGCCTCCACTGCCTTTATTTCATAAAACCCTACTTTCTCAACCAATTTTTATACCTCCTCTTCTGGAAACTAATTAGACAACCCCTTCTACTACTTCTTCCAAGGAATTATATTAAGTAAAATCTCTTGTACAAAACTTTGGGAATGAGTTAGCATCTTAAAGAGGCAAAACTTAAAAGTACTACACTTTATCATCCTCGTAATCAAGCTTATAAAGCCAATAGGAAAAATTTTCAAGTAAATTCTCAAGGGAAAAGTCAACTAAGCTAAACTAGGCCTTTGAACACCCTTAACCCAGCTACTGTAATATTTTCCAAACCCAATTTTTAGTGAAATATAAGTTTAGCTCAAAAAATTAATTGGTGCTAGCCATGCATGATAGAATTAAGGTTGTGCACACAACTGAGAGAAGGAGGGAGGGGGTGAATAAATTATTTCCAACACTTCAAACTTTAACAACCTTTTATCCTTAAATTTCAGATCTGATCAATGAACAATAAAGCATATATCCACAACACATCAAGAACACATAACACTAAGATTTTTTACCTCAAAAACCCTGTCAAGGGAAACACTATGGTGGGGATGAACCCATAAGATAATGTACTATGTTAAAATCACTATACCCTATTAAAGGTATTAGAATGAGAATGCACATGCATTTAGGCAAACCTCCTAGAGCTCACTACTCAAAAATAAGAGTGCTACAAGCTTGTGGAAGGGTCACTACCTTAGAGAAATCACATGGACAACAATCCACAGTGGGTGAACAAGATAATAACATCTTCAACATGTTTGGGTCAATTCCATTGAATTACATATATGAATTTCTTATCCACACTAAATCTCTATCTCAAGTGCATATTCCACGCATACGTCTTCGCACACTCTCACACATACATGCTTTCAAGATCATTAGATTTATACAATTCATCAACCTTGAAAGAATAAATAAGGTCAGCTAAACTCTCACCACCTCAATTACAAAAATATAACCATACAATACAATAATTTATGTGACCTGGATGAATATTGACTAAGACATAACATGGTCCCAAATCACATGCCTTGAACATGAAACACCTCTGAGATTTATGCCTCGAACATCTGCTACATCACCAAGTCAGCCAAGAACATGAAGAATATGAACTCACCAACTGAAAAAATACCAAATGTGATCACACCAATGAATGGGAAGCAACAACACAATAGGAGAAAGATCTATAAATATCCACAAGCATCATGAATAACCTTAGGAGCATCCATATCATCTTGATTCTCCAAAATCATCAGCATCTCTAAACTGAACCTCAAGAACACAATAGTAACCTCTATCAATCAAGAAAAACTGCTTTCAACCTTCAAAATCATGAACCAGTCGAGTTGAGGACAAAAATAAATGTCCCAAACAAGCCACATAGGTCCACATACCAAAATATTACAATGTCAAACTATACCAGACCAAATAATGAAACACTGTCACCACATGCCATCCACAAATACCAGTCTCAACACATACACCAATAACTCATTGATATTACCATGTGAATCTCTGAGAGTTTAACTCAATCAACTACAGACATCCCTCAACACAATGCATATGTCCACATATACTGATAATCAACACACTGTCTATACCGAACCAACATCTCAATGAACATCACAAGAACACTATCACAAACAATAAAAATATGTTGACATCAATGACAAAACATTAATGTTAGCACATATATGAATAATATTCCAACAATATCCCCCTTTAGCATTGATGAAAAGATGCAGCAGTGGCAATGCGGAAGCCTTCAACAATGAGCCAATGGTGGAGTTTGATTCCTTCAACACCCCAAGGTGAGGGGCAGGTGCTAGATACCTATCACAGGTATGGTAAAAGGAATTGGAGAAGGTTATCTCAACCCTACAAGACAATACAACCTAATCACTAGGCTTGTCAAAGTCCCAAGCACCAAGAAACAAGAATTCACTAAGAGGTCTCCTGAGGAAGATAAGTACTCAAACCCCAAAAAATGGATACAAAGACCAGGGGTGGCCTACAATCACTGTCATGGCCTATTTAGGTCCTAACTCTGAAGTTACAATGGTTCTTTCACTCACAAGCAACCCACAACACTTAGGTGCTTCACAAACTAG
>MU228207.1:361967-374467 GCA_018584345.1 Thuja plicata
GCCCCTCTCTCTCTCTCTCTCTCTCTCTCTCTCTCTCTCTCTCTCTCTCTCTCTGTTTCCTAGTTTAACATAACTCGTAAGGGTTATGTAGAACTAAGGCCAAAAATTTAGTCCTACATAACACATACGGATTATGTGGAAATTTAAATGTTGTATTTAGGTTTACATAACCCATACAGGTTATGAAAAAGTCTAAATATTTTACTCCCAACTTCCTAAAAACTAGCATTACAAGTTGTTTTAAGGTCCCACTATTGTTTCACATGTATTTATGCGACAGAAACAGTCAGGTTTTCATTTTTAATGATTGATTTGTCTTGTCTTTTGGTTTTGGTTTTTTAAAGTTATTTTATCATTCTTACTTTAGATTATAGCATAATGATGCTCTTTTTTTGTTTTCTTTCTATTTGATTTTTGTTTTCTTTTTCTTTTTTTCGTGGATGTTCATCATTATGTTATGTGTAGGATAATCAATATCAACAATGGGAAAGAACAAAAGAGGAATGAATGAACAATGAGAGGCAACAAAGGAAAGACAAAGGGAGCATATGAGGAGATTATGTGAAGGTACATCATCTAATACACCTAATTAACTAGATGAACATGCAACAATTCAAATTGATATGATGAATGCATGATATCATACCAATTCAAATATTGCATCCTTTGAATGCACCTAATGAATGCGATGAACATGCACTATTTGAAATTTATGTGATGAATGCACCCAATGAAATTGAAGATGATACATCAATTGAATTTTATGTGATTAATGCACGTAATTAAAATCAAGAACATGCACCAATAGAATAATTTGTAGAAAACCAAAGTTTCTAATTGACATTGATGAAAATATTTTGAATGATATGGAGGATAAAATTTCTGAAAGAACATGTAGAAGAATGGTTAGAAGAATGTGGAAAAACTATTTTGAAAACTTAAATGAAAGTGGAAGATTCCAATTAGTTGTTGAAATTATTAAAAATCTGAAATTTAGAGAGACAATGAAAACTTTGGGGTTAAGAACATCGAAAAATAATAGTGAAAGAACCATTATGAAAAATCTATTTGATGTATACCAAGCCAGTGGTTCAAAATCATGTACTAAAGATACTAATGTTACTCAACGTGTCCTCACATCAACCATAATGGGAAAGCAAATAAAAAAATCATATTTAATAAGAAAATTAAGTCATTAAGGATAAGTAGAACAACATTACACAATACCTTAAAGAGGTGAGAGAAAATTGAGGATCCTAAAAATAATTCTCTTTAGGCATTCTCAAGTTGACACCCACACAAGGACAAGGTTGTTGTTGATGCATTAAGAGCGGTAATTGAAAATTTTTGGTATGAGAACACAAGGGTTTCATCCAACCAAAGAGATGTTGTTATAAGGTGAATTTGACTTAGAAATCGTGAGCCACATCCAAAACACTCTTTAGATATTACTCAAACGCAATTTTACGAAAGGTTTCTCCAAAGCTTTCCTCGTATTAGAATTAACAAGGTTTCTTCAAAGCTTTCCTCATATTAGAATTAGCCAAAGATTTTTTGAGATGACAAAACCAATTTATGTTAAGATTAATCATGCACATACTACATGTTGTTGTAGGGTCCATGTTGAATTTTCCATGCATTATGATATTTATCGCCATGTATGTTGTACTTTGCACACTAACGATGTTTTGTAGGAATGTGGTCTACAAGCATCTCCTAAGTCACCAAGAGAATTTATTTCAAGTGTATTATGTAAACGAGATGATGGGTCCATTTTTATATGATGATGTGTTCGAAAGTTTTTTTCCTACATGTGGTGGTTTGTAGCAATTGCATGGATGCATACATTGAGATAGAACATATCAAATTGGTAAGAAACTACTTTCTATTGGAAAATACAAGTCAAACACATATGGTTTTAAAGACTAAAAAGAATTAAAGAGGTGTGAGTTAGTGAAAAATGATATGTGCGTAGCTGATTTTATGAAGATTTTTCAAGGGAAACTAATTTATGAGTACATAGAGAAAGGTGATTAGATGAGAAATTCAAGTTGTGTAAGAACACTTTTCCCAACGGTACTATTGTCTCTTTCATTGATTTTTCTAAAAATTATACGCTAAAACCTCAAAATGAAGTGCAACCTATGTATAACCACTCGACACAAGTTACAATTTTTGTACACATAGAATTAATGCATGCACGTGATAGTATAGAGGAGGATATAAAGGTTATAACAGAGTATCACTTCTATATCAGTGATGATCATACTCATTCGTTTGAGTTTGTGCATGGATACTTTAGAATTTTCTATGACAGTTTAAGGGAAAGAGATATAAAATACAACCAACACATAATATGATAGACAATTGAAATGCACAATTCAAGAATGCAAGGATGTTCTAATGGTTGACTAGGATGCAAGTGACAAGCATAGTGCAATATTTTTGGAATTTCACTGAGGTGGGGCATGGAAAGGGAGAACATTATGGTGCAGGAGCATATGTGAAAAGAGCTCTTACCATAGATGAATTAAAGTATGATGGTGGTGCAATGTGAATAGATGCAGAAACAATTTTGTGATGGTGTACCTCCATGATAGGACCAGGTAATGCAGGTAAGTCTATGGTTTGTAGATATTTTTGGTTAATACGTGAAGCTAACATTGAAAACTATGTAGATTGGTGTACACTTGCAGGATCAAGTTGTTGGCAAGTGGCTCATTCATGAGTATTCAAGAACACATTAGGGTTTTCATTTATGGAAATGCATCAGTTATGAATGATCTCTTGGAGTGGAACACAGTTTTGGAGTTAAGGTTTGTAAAAATGACTAAGTCTAGAAAGAAGTTTACAGGGTACAAGAGTACAGTTTTGGGCAGAGAACACTGTATATTATGAATGACTACATGTGATCTTAGAGGAAGCTATTTTGGGGTATGCTAGACCTTTAGTTAAGGTTGCTTGAGTTTTGGAGTTCAGAGATGAAAGGTAAAAATGTATGAAGACATGAGAAGATAGTGATACAACGAGAGAGAGCAGTTAAATAGTCGCGATGATTGAGGGAGTGTAACGTGGAATCCAAACGTGCTATGTTAGATTTGGATTGTGTATTACCTATATTTTGGTAGTTTGATCATTGATTTTGTATTTAATTTTTGTATATGTTGGTTCCATTTTTGTGATATATTTGGGAGTCGACTGGGTATGAAATAAAGTATATATGAAGAGCTTTTGAGAAGCGAAGTATGGTATGTATATGAACGGACATGAATGGATGCATTATGATGTTAGAATCAGAAATATGGTGATGTGAGATACAAATGGAACTACTTAAGCATAGAAAATTCTTGTTTATGTTCATTTTGATAAAACATTGTAACAAAAATATATTTATGATTGTATGAGTAGTGAGCTTAGTATATACCTTTAACATGGTTCTGTATTCCTTTAACAAGGAAATATACTAATGTAATAGTCATCTCCTAACAGGGCTAGGTCTCCTAATAGGGACATAATACTTTTAGTGCATATTTATGGGTAGCATCCCCACCAGGCCCTTGGCTAGGGTTTCCTCGAGAACATATTCATGGTGTTATGAGTTGTGTGCTTTGTGTTTATGTTCTTTTCATTTTACCAATTATATGTTTAAGTTGGAATTTGATAAGTTTAAGTTTAAAGTGTTGTAATACTAATTAACCCCCTCTCTCAGTATTACTTAATCCTAACAATTGGTATCAGAGCTATTGGCCCTTGGAGAGAAAGTCAAACAACTTAAGGGAGATCAAGATGGATACGAAAAGTTTGGAAGAAACTTTGAAGAAGCACTTGAAGACCTAGATAAGGATAAAGCATAAACTGGTGACTTGAAATTCAAATTGAGAAGAGAAGAAGGTTTCATCAAGAAACTAATGGAACAACTTGAACTATCCAAGAGTTAGAGACAATATCTTATGGATGAGATAAAAGAGGATTCAGACAGTGATACTTCAGATTAGATAAAACAACTTGAACAAGAGAAAGATACTTTGAAGCTTGATCATGAAACTTCTTATTTTCAAATGGCTAAAGAGATTCAACAGATAAAGAATGATAGAAACAAAATTGAAGAAACCTTAAAAGGTGCTAATATTTAGATGGGACAAATGCATATTGAACTTGGTCACTACAAGAACAAATATCTAGAATTAGAGAAATATAATCATATCATAAAGGAAGAACTAGTTGAGGCTAAGAAAAATATTGAAAAATTTCATATGAGCATTGATAAGATTGATGAACACAGAGATAGACAAAAACCTAAAGGATAAAAGACTGGAGTTGGCTTCAATGAAGCTAAAATTTCAAAGACTCAGGAATAAAAGTGTGAGGTGAAGATTGATGAAGAATGATCTAATCATAAAGAACCTAGAGATCATATCAGACCTTTCAGAGGTATATGTTTTGGATGCAACAAGATTGGACATATGAAGAGAGATTGTAGCGGTAAATCTCCTTACAAGCCCTTTACTGGATAATGTTTTGATTTTTATGCATATCGAAACAAGAAGGAAGGATGCAGGAAACTTGATCCTTCAAGAACCGAGCAAGATTACATTAGAGAAGGAACAACTGCTAAAGTCACATGTTACAAATGCAATAACTTTGGGCACATTGCAAAGTATTGTAAGTTGTAGGTTAATCAGAATAGATCACCTCCTACATGCTACAAATATAACAATCCAAGACACAGGAAATTTTTGTAGGTACAATGGAACTCAAGACAGAAATAAACTGCTACCTATTGTTGTAAAGAATAATATCGGTGATACTGGTAAGAGTCTTGCAGAATACATGGATGAATTTAATAGTCATTTCAGAAAATTAGAAGATGTAAACAGTGGCAAGGTATGGAAGGTAAAGGAATCAAGTGAGGAAAAGGTTCGGGGAGAGTCAGTAGATGCTACTGAGTCTTTGTCTGATGCTAACACTACTACATCAACCTAGATGGCCAAGAATGGCCTTAGGGGGAGCATTGGAAAGAAACATCAAAAATCTATTCAGCCCTTGATTATGAGGAATAAGCTCTTGAGAGCTTAGGAAGAGTATGTATAAATGTTATGAAACATATATCTATGATCGCATGGCTTTACAGTCTATATCCTTTGATTTCCATATTTCTAGTTTACTAGATCATTTGTAGAAATAATTTAATGGGTAACTGTCTCATTTCTTTACACAATGAAGTATAAGGACAATCGAAGGAACTTATAGAATCATCATTCGAAGAGAAGAGCTGAAGAAGAGTAGAGATTTGATCAAGAAGATCAAAGAGAATAGTACATTGAGGTATTTAGACCACTCATGAACTTGTGAATATGGATACACCAATGATATTTGATGTTTCCGAGAGACCTATATACAATTTTAAGAGACATCCTTGCAAATCCACTGAGGATGATCCTGTTAGAGCTTTTTCTTGCAAAATCTCAATATAGAAATAATGCTTGACTCTTAGATTCCCAACTCTTGATTCATACAAGGAAAATTCTAATTAATGAGGATTAATTCTCCTCTTCTTTGAGCTCCAGAGACTCAAGCAGGTGTACCTTTATAGATTACTACTTTTCAGTAACTTTAACAATGGATCAAAGGCTACAGTGATTTTATTCTTTCCTTTTACCGCAACAACTGATACCACATCTTTCAAATTACTAAGATTAGTTTAACATAGATCTTAATAAGCCATGCCATGAACTTGACAAGATAAAATAACAGTGAAACAAGGATTTGCATCCTTCTTATTTTTAGAGTTCTTGACTCAGGAAGGCTAACCTAATGATTCTCTCTTCAAGGAATCAACAAATTGAATTGTATTATTCAATACAACTGATTAAGCATACATGTTATTAATAAAACAAATATAAATGATTGTTTGGATTTAAGATTGATGATGATAACTACTTATCAAAACCTAGACCAGTGCCTAAGCCCGGGGAAAGAGTCAATTGAAATATATATTCACAGAAACTAATTAATGGAAACACATATGAAGCCCAAATAGAGTGCCTTACAAACTATCTTCTCATTCTCACACCCATGTATCAAATTCTCACACTAATATCAAGCCCTCTGGAACTACTCATAAGATTTACTCCTTCCTTGAAAGAAACTTACAAATAATCGCACAGTTACCTTATAACCAGTACGCTTAAAATGCTTTACAGTTTAAACATACAAGAGAATAAAAGAAAATACAAGAAGACATCATAGATGTGAAATAGAAAACTCAATTGCTTTTTATTAATACACTTCTGCTTCAATACATTCAAACAGACAAAAAGCTTGAAAACTAGAAAAAAATAAGAAGTTTGCCTCACAATTGTAAATTCACCATCCTTTATAATATGTTACAAATTGCTATATATAGAGCACTAGCCATCTTGGAATCCTTAAAGATCAAGGATGAAAAAATCTTCGAATGGCTAACCTTAACCTAAAAATTACTAAAAGATAAAATTACAGTTATAGCTTCAGTCAGTGGAGAAGAAAAACTTGAGTAGCTGATTTGAAATGATTTCAAATCTTTGGCAATTGGCACCTTTGTCTGCAGATATTCTGGGTAACCTCTTGAGGTTGTTGTGAGACCTATTGGCTGCCAATATAGGCTAACTTACACTAGTCTTTCTAATGATTACCCTTCTTGTGCTCATTCATCAAGTGCTAGGTTCCATTCTACTCCTCACCCAACACATCCGGGTTAATGGTTGCTTTCTCTTGGGCTTTGTGATGATATCCCACTGTGCAACCTCTACCTCTGAAGGCCAATTAAAAATTTGAATGACCTATAACTGTTCCTTTTGTCTGTCTCATCTGGAATCTATTATGACCTTGACATATGTAAGAAAATTCATGAAGTTTATCTCTCCTTTAAAGGCCTCATCCAAGGTCATATTGAATCTATCCATATCCAAGACACTGTCATCTCTTACAAATGCCTCTTATCTGGTTAAAGATTACAAACACATTTTCTAGATGTGACCCTATTAGGGGATTTACCTCAGATATGTTAAGATCTTCACCCTATTAGGAGTGGCCTTGCTAAAGGACTTTAAACACTCTGATATAATGTCACCTATGTCTAGGATTTACAAATAGGACTGTTAAATCCACTCGGTTAAGAGATTTTCTCTGTTACAAATGCTAATAAGAAAATGTATAAACTTGATCTGTAAATATAGCAACTACCTTTTCTTGGGTCAGATCATTTATGTTGACATGAATATTGGCATTATATACTCCATTTCTCTCTTCTCTAGACTATAGATTTTCCAGTTTCTAGTTCTCTACTTTGCTCACTAACTCTGCTCTGCAGCTTCTTCCTATTTTCAATTCAACTCGTCAGCATCTCAAAATCCTTAGTTCTTCATCTCTTATATAGACATTATTTTGCCTCTTAATCTCCTTGATTAGGTTTTCCTTCAATTGCACTTAGTCATTCATGTTGGATGATATCAGACTTAGATACTATTCATGCTGTTGATATTCATATTTTGTCACTGATGTCAACATATGTTTTTGTGAAAAAGACAGACTGGTTACTTGATTGGCAGAAGTGTACAGACACTGTACGGATGTTTAAGAATGATCAAAGTTGGTAATATGAAGAAGGATGTATGTTGACCTTATTCCTAAGGTCGCTTGGCTTTATGTTACATAGTGATGATGTTACAGTTGTTTAGGCGAAGACTGGTTTCTGGACTGTAACTATGATGCTTGACAAAGCAGGTCTCTGTATTTTGGGTATATCTTACTAGAAACGATATTTCAGGTGATGCGATCTTACTGAGTGACAAAGGAATATTGAGGAGCATTGGGTATTGATCAATTGGCGTGAGCATTCTGGTGACATCATTTGTGGCATGTATTCTGGAGGAGACCTATTTGGTGGCTGACTTTAGACATGTAGCATATAATATGAATTGTGAGCATGGATTATAGATCTGGGAGTATAACTGATGGATTGTATTTGATGTTTACTTGTTATATGCACCGTCTGTGTCTTAGCAAGGGGTTAAAAAATTATTTGTATATTGGGAAAGCCTAATTGGTTGACCTAATTAATTATTTGTGTATTAGGAAAGCTTAACTGGCTGACCTAATGTATTATTGTAATAGGGTATATATGAGTGATCTTTTCTTTTGAAAAGATATGGTAGTGGAAAGAGATTGAAAAGAAAAAGAAGTGAAATTTGTGAGGCTTGTTTGGCTATTGGATGTAGAGAAGAATTTTGTGATAAGAGTACTTCATTGGAACTGACCAAGCAAAGATAGTTACAATGAGACAGTTCACTAGATTGTATATTCCTATATACACTTGTTTGGATTGTGAATCCTTGAGGGTGGCTTTAATATTCTTTGGGTAGTGTGCCTGGGCAGTGAACCTACTACCTTTCTTGACTCCTAATAGGGACTGTGTACTATAATGTTGTAATAAGCTCCTAACAAGGCTAAATCTTTTAACAGGGATACTATACCCTCAGTACATTATTTGTGGGTGCTAGTTCCCATCGGGGTTTTACCTTTAACAGGGTTTCCTCGACAACAAGTATTGTGTTATTGTATTGGCATTTATTGTGTTATCATTTGCATTGCAGTTTTTGTTTATAAAGTTTAAAGTTTAATATTCTATATCACAATTGATTCACCCCCCCTCTCAGTTGTCTTGTCAACTATTATTTCTAACAATTGGTATTAGAGCTACTAGTCCTTAGAGAGAAATATTAACATCTTGAGGTGATCCTAAAGATGAGTTACTATAGGAAGGATAGTCTGAAATTTGATCCTAAAAACTTTGACAGTCGAAAGAACAAGATGAGAACACATTTGCTATGTTTGGGAATTGACTACTGGATGATCACAAAGAAGAATGAAAAGATAGAGACTAAGGATGAATTGGAGAAGGCTACTGAAGATTAAAAGAAACTATTTTCATGTAATATGGTTGCAAGAGAATCATTGATCAGTGCACTTTTTGAAGGTGAATTCACTGAAGTAAAAGACTTGGATTTTGCACATGAGATCTAGACAAGATTGCAGGCACTGTATGAAGGAGATAAGTTTTAAAAATAGGAAAAGCTACAAAATTGGAAGACAGAGATGGAATCACTGAAGATGAGAGAAGATGAGAAGATTAGGGCATATGGACAGAGAATTACTGAAGTGGTTACTGGCATTAGAAACTCTGGAGGTACTTACAGTGGAGAGAAGTGATTGCAAAGATACTCAGATCTTTGACACCTGCATATAGAACCAAAGTACAAGCTATAGAGGAGATTATACCTTTGACACCAAACTTCACTAGAGAGATGTTGATTGGAAAAATAACTACTTTTGAGGCTGCAAAATTGGGAGATACTTTTCCTAAAGTTGAGTCAGCATTCAAGGCAACCGTGCATAAGAACAAAAAGACCTTATCTAGAATTGCGAGCACCAGCAATGGTGACCTAAGAGAAGATCTTGGATACTATGATGAGGAATGGGAATAGATACATGAGGAAGAAATAAATCTAGATGAAGTGGTAGCATTGATCGCTAGAAGAGAGAAGAGATGTAAGGGTAAATTTGAAGGAAAATTTCCTTTGAAATGTTTTTCATGTAGCAACTTATTGGTCATTTTGCATCTAGATTTCCTACAAGGGTTCCTAATCATAAACCTAAGTTTTAAAAATCAAAGTATCCTAAAGACAAGGAATGTTATTATGCTAGTGAGGGTGTTCTGATGATGATGGTGACTATGATGAAATTGGATTTATTTCTATAATGGATGATGAACCTATACATGAAGAAAAAGCCTTAGTATCTCATATTGAAAAGAAATATAAATGGGTTATAAATAGTGGTTGTTCACATCATATGATTGGAAATAAAAATAAATCTGTGAAATTGAAAATATATGATGGTGGTCTTGTTAGATTTGGTGACAATACTCCTAAACTTATCAATGGAGTTGGATCTATTTCTCTAGATGGAAAGACTAATACTGACAATGTATTACTTGTTGATGAACTTAAGCATAAATTGTTGAGTGTTGGAAAGTTAGTGGACAAAGGTTATCAATTAAAATTCATTGATAGAAAATGTTCTATGAGAGTTAAATTAGGAGATTTGATCACATCTGGTACTAAATCTAGAGGTAATGTATTTGAATTGAATACATCTGAAGCTTCTTGTTTTATTGTGAAGGTTAATGACAGTTGGCTATGGCATAGAAGATTTTATCATGTTAACTTTGATAACATTGTGAAGGCAAGTATGACTAATGTTGTAAGAGATCTACCTAAGATTTTAAAGCCACCTAACACTATGTGTAGAGAGTGTGTTATGGGGAAGCATACCAGAAGTAGTTTTAAAATAAAATCTTATTCAGCAAAAGGGAATTTGGATTTGGTGCATACAAATCTGTGTGGTCCTACAAGAACAAGATCGTATTATGGTGAAAGGTTTAGTGTACTTTCTCTTATGATATGGATTGAATTATATGTGCTTTATGTTGTGATGAGGTTTGTATTTCTTAGAGTGAAGTTTGAAGCATTTAATGAATTGTTGGATGATATCATTTTTGGAAACAATGATAAGATGAGTAAGAATTTCTCTAAAGAAATGGAAAATGAATTTGAGATGTCAATGATTGGTGAAATGAAGTTTTTTCTTGGTTTGAAAATTAATCAGAGTAAGAATGCCATTTTTATGTCTCAGACCAAGTATCTTAAGGAAATGTTGAAGAAGTTTGGAATGGAAGATTGTAAACCTATTGGAACACCTATGGTGACTGGACATAAACTGACTAGTAATGATGTGACTCAGTGTAGTTCAGACAAAGTATAGATCTATGATTGGTGGCCTACAATATCTAACTCACACTAGACCAGATATTACCAATGTAGTTGGTATTGTGGCAAGGTATAAAGAAGATCCTAAAGAGACACATCTTGTTGTTGTGAAAAGAATTTTCAGATATTTGAAAGGAACAATAGAATATGGATTATGGTATGAAAAATTAGATGATTTTATTTTATAGGCTTATACTGATGCTGATTAGGCAGATAATGTGGATGAAAAAAAGAGTACTATTGGTGGTGCATTTTTCCTTGGGAAAAGATTGGCTTCTTGGTTGAGCAAGAAGTAGAACTGTATTGCTCAATCTACTATTGAATCAGAGTATGTTGTTGTTGCAATAAATTGCACACAAGTTGTTTGGATGAAACAAATGCTAAAGGAAATTGGAATAATTTCTGAAGAACCATTGGTTATCCATTGTGATAACACCAACATAGTGAATATGTCAAAGAATCCTATAATGCATTCAAATACTAAACATATATCTATTAAGTATCATTTCTTGAGGGAGAAGGTAGCATAGAAAGAGATTAAACTAGAATATATTAGCACAAAGGAATAGATAGCAAATATATTTACAAAACCTTTGCAAAAAGATGCTTTTGAGTATCTTAGAAGCATGCTTCGGGTCAAAGCCCCTCCTTGTGATAATGTATTTATGCAGATGTGCATCAGTCCAGTGGCTTTCAAGAGCTATATCATTTTCTGGGCTTGATGTATGGATCTACTCCTCAAGGGGAGTGATCGTAGGAATAGAAGATTACAGATGAGTTGTGGCACCCTTTGCCATTGTTGCCAAAGGGGGAAGGAATTTATGTGAAAATCCCTACTATTTTGGGGATATTTGTGTTGAGGATATTGAGAGGAGAAAGTATTTTTGATTTGATTTTGGGTTGATGGATTTTCCCATATGATTCCATCAATGCCAAAGGGAGAGATTGTTAGATGATATCAGATTTGGATACTATTCGTGTTGTTGATATGCATGTTTTGTCACTGATGTCAATATATGTTTATGTGAAGAAGACAGACTGGTTACTTGACTAGCAGAAGTATAAGGACACTATACAAATGTTTCAGAATGGTCAAAGTTGGTTATATGAAGAAGGATGTATTTTGACCTTATTGCTAAGGTCGCTTAGTAGTATGTTACATATTGAGGATGTTACAATTGTTTGTGAAGACTGGTTACTGGATTGTAACTGTGATTCTTGACAAAGAAGGTCTCTATATTTTGGGTATATCTTACTGGCAAAGATATTTCAAGTGATGCGAGCTTACTGAGTGACAGAGGAAATATTGAGGAACATTGGGTATTGATCAATTGGCGTGAGCATTCTGGTGACATCAATCATGGCTTGTATTCTAGAGGAGACCTATTTGGTGGCCGACTTCAGACATGTAGCATGTAATATGAATTGTGTGCATGGATTGCGGATCTGGGAGTATAACTCGCTACAACATTTGGGGTCAAATTTTAACGCCAATTTGCAATGGCACGACTATTTGTGTGTGATTTTTGTGTTTTTTTTTCAAGTGCCCTCAATACTATCATAATAGTGATGATACCATCATAATTGCGACAGCTGTGTGATTATAAACAAAAAAAAAAAGAAAAAGAAAGG
>MU228207.1:395887-408313 GCA_018584345.1 Thuja plicata
AACAAAGGAAGACAAGACAACAGAGGTAAATCAGACTCTATACAGATCAATGATAGGAAAAATCATGTATGTTGTACACACTAGACCAGATATTGCACATGCAGTAGGAATTGTTGCTAGATTTTCTACTAACCCCAGGGAATCACATATAACTGCTATGAAAAGAATTCTAAGATAAATGAAGAATACTGAGGAATTTGGCTTATGGTATAGAAGAGAAGGCAAATTTGAACTGAAAGTGTTTACCAACGCTGATTGGGCTAGAAATCTTGATGACAGAAAGAGAACAACTGGAGGAGCATTCTTTATGGGTGATAGACTTGTCACATGGATTAGCAAGAAGCAAGGATGCATCTCTCAGTCTAATGTAGAAGCAGAATATGTTGTTGCTGCTGCAAACTACTCAAATATTGCATGGATCAAACAGTTTCTGGAAGGTATGCATATGAAGATCATAGAACCAGTAATTATCTATTGTGATAACACCAGTGCAATAAATATTTCCAAGAATCTAGTCATGCATGCAAAGAATAAACACATTGCCATCAAGTATCATTATTTAAGAGAACAAATTCAAGAAAAAGAATTCATACTTGAATATGTGCAATCAAAAGAACAATTGGTTGATATCTTCACCAAGCCACTGCCCAAGGATACATTTGAGTACCTGAGAAAAATACTAGGGGTCAAACCCTTGTCTACCAATCAGTAAAAGGACTGAAGGTTGCGTCAGCCATATATTATCAGAATATCATTCATGATTGATGCAAGCAGAAAATGAACTTCAAAGCTACATCTATATACAAAAAGGTATATATCAGAACCAAGCCAGAATATATTGTTAAATTGATGATGGATAAGGGAAATTCAAGGAATATATTATGGACAAAAGAAATTGTTTGACAGAATGTCAGATATTTGACAAATATTTGTTTGGAATTGTTGTCAAAGGAAGAGAATGTATCCATATTATCATCAGAAACTAGTCATTATTAGATTACTCCAAGCAGGAAGAGATCATATCCATAGGGAGAGAATTTTCTTAAAAAAAAGATGCAAATAAAAGATAGTGACATCAAGAAGCAGAAAAGTCAAAAGAGAGAAATTGACACAAACAGAGGACACAACACATCAAAAAAAAAAAAAAAAGAAAGCAACAAGATTCAACACACAGCTTACCGGCGGTCAAACATTTTTATCAGTTATCAAAACAAACTGTTTGGTAATTTGATGAATCTCAATAATTGTACTTCATGTTGTATTAGAAATAGTATAGTGTGATAATATAGCATGTTGTCATCAATGCCAAAGGGAGAGATTGATGACATGTAACTGATTGAATGTTTGATAATGTTAAGTTGAGGATGATGCAAAACATTAAACTAGTTAGTGGTTTGTATTGTCATTGATGTCAACTTGATATCATCTGTATGGTCATATACATAATGCCAAAGACATTAGAGAATCAATGGAACAGAGATTATGCTTTCAGCAATACATAAAATTCAAGTATTCACTAAGTGGCAGACCACACTGACGGAGTGCACACCATCGGTAAAGATAGAGATAAAGTCATAGTGATACCCGACAAACAAGAAGATGGTGTTTCCCAACAAGCAAGATCCAATGATGCCCGAAGAACAAGAAGATAGTGTTGCCCGACAAGCAAGATCTAATGATGCCTGATGGATGAAGATCCTGAAGCTAACTAAAGTTGCACCGACAGAACTGGCAGTTGTCACCGTCGATGAACTGCAAAATTGACTGACAGAACAGAGAGATCAAAAAATGACAAAACATCTAGCTGGCAGAGCTTAAGGATAGACTTAACTGATTGTTTTATTTGTTTTATTCAACCACAGTTAAGAAATTGATTTATACAGTTGGCCAGAAGATAACTACGAGATAAATCAGGAGTTAAAGCCATAAATCAAATTTTTTGGATTGTTTTTTACACCAAGAATCAAGAATCAAGAATCAGAAATAAAGGAATATCGTGTCTATATAAGAGACAAGCATAATTCATTTTTGCAAGCAATCAGATACACAAGAGAGTGAATTGAAAGAAGATGTTGAAGAGAAACTGGTGAAGGATAAACTTCATACAGTCTTGATCAATCAAGCTAAGGGAGAGCTAAAGAATTCTATACACACTAACGAATAGTGAAGCAGAGCATCATAGAGCAGAAAGTGTGAAGCACAAAGGAATTGAATTGATACATTGATCAGAGAGGTATTGTACGTAAATAGATCTGAATATCTACAATTCAAAGTTGCATTAGAAATAGGTCATTGTGTTTCAGTTTAACCATTGAAGCATTAAGTCTCTTAACAAAGCAGGACTTAACCATTTTCTATAATTGAGGTATATCCTAACAGATTACCAAAAATATTGATTCATGATAGTAGCATCAGTCTTACCTAAAACCTATTGATATTCTAAGAAGGAGGTTGATTCAAGGATGGTAGTAAGATTAACATAAAGCCTATTGACATTCTAAAGGCTGATTCAAGGATGGTAGCGTAGATTCCAGATACTAAGTGACAACCTATGTATAAAAATCCTCTAACAAGGTCACACTTAACTGTGTGTTTGTAACCTTTAACAGGGTTGGCTCCTAACAGGGCTCACTTCAGAAGAGTGAAAACTTAGGGTACCGGTCCCAGTGGTTTTTTCCCTTAACAGGGTTTCCACGTTAAAAATCCATGTGTTATGTGTGTATGGTTTATTACTTTAATGTTTTACATTTCACATATGCATTTCTGGATTGATTTGTTTACTCTACATATTTACTGAGCTTCGGTAAATAATTTTTAATGCTTATCAGTAATCAAGGAGAATAAGGATAGATAAGGTAAAGTGACAGACAGTTAATTATTTCAAGTATTTCAAGGCATACATCTTGTAGGGACTTAATAATCTGAGGTGTATTGATTGGTGGATTAAAGTTTAAAGGATGAATTTTTGAGGCCACTGATTCACCCCCCCTTCTCAGTTATTACTAACATATTTGTGGGTGCTAATTCCCACTGAGGTTTTACCTTTAATAGGGTTTCCTTAACAACAAGTATTGTGTTATTGTGTTGGCATCTACTGTTTTATCATTTGCATTGCAGTTTTGGTTTATAAAGTTTAAAGTTTAATATTTTATATCATAACTAATTCACCCCCGCTCTTAGTTGTCTTGTGGACTATTATTACTAATAGTTTGATCATCTTCTTCATAAATCTCAACTCAGTAAACCATTCACTTTTACCTAGTAACTTGAACTTGTTAGGAATAACAGTTTACAAGCACAACTCAAAGGGGGGTGAATCAGTTGTAAGATAGATTATTAAAAATTAAACTTTATAAACTAAAAATTTAATTCAAATGATAACACATTAAATGCCAACACAATAAAAAAACTCTTTTTGTCGAGGAAACCATGTTAAAGGTAAAACCCTGATAGGAATTAACACCCACAAATGATGTACTAAGAGTATAGTATCCCTGTTAAAAGATTTATCCTTGTTAGGATCTTATTACAACATTATAGTACATAGTCTAGATGTTAAAGGATAGACCCTGTTAGGAGTCAAGAGTAATAGTAGGCTCACTACCCAAAGAATTTAAAAGCCACCCTCAAGGATTTACAACCAAACAAGTGTATATAAGAAATATACAATCTAGTGAACTATTTGATAGAAACTATCTTTGCTTGGTCAGTTCCAATGAAGTACTATAATCACAAACTCTGCTCTACATCCAACAGCCAATCAAGCTTCGCAGCTTCCACACTTCTCTGTCTTTTCAATTACCTTCTCATAATTCCGCTATCACATCTTTTCAAAAGAAAATCTCTCTCATATATACCCTATTACAATAATTGATTAAGTCGGCCAATTAAGCTTTCCCAATATATAAATAATTATTTAACCCCTTGCTAAGATACACAAGGTACCTAAAAAAAGAAAACATCAATTACAATACATCAAATATAATCCAAGATCCACAATCCACACTCGCAATCCATAATGCATGCTACATCTCTGAAGTCAGCCCCAAATAGGTCTCCTGTAGAATACATGCCATGACTAATGTCACCAATAATCACATGACTTGTGATCAAAAACAAACATTGCTCAATATGCCTTCTATCATCTCTTAAGCTCGCATAACTTGAATCATCATCATCTGTAAGATATCCCCAAAACACAGAGACTCACTTTGTCAAGCATCACTATCACGCTCCAAAAAGTAGTCATCACTAAAACATCTGTAACATCTCTGATATGCAATGTTAATCCAAGAAACCTTAAGAATAAGGTCATCACATGTCCTTCTTCATATCCTCATCTGTGTTCATTCTGATTCATCTATACAGTGTGTGTACAATAGTAATAACCAGTCTGTTCTCTCCACAGAAACATATGTTGACATCAGTGACAAAACATGAATTCCAACAACATCAGCAGTACCCAATTCTTATATCATCCAACAATCTCCCCCTTTGGCATAGGCGGCAACATATGGGAAAATCCATCAACCCAAAAAGTACTCTCTTTCAATACAATCTTCTCAATATCCTTAACACAATTCTCCCTAAAGCAGTAGGCATTTTCACATAGAATCTCTCCCCCTTTGGAAACAATGGAAAAGGGTGCCACAACTCATATTTAATCTTCTGTAAGGTGTATATTTTTCAAATCTTCATGTCTAATAGCTAGGTGAAAAATCACCCAAATGTGCTCTATAGTGTTCCTATGATCACTCCCCCTGAGGAGTAGATCCATGCATCAAGTCCAGAAAATGATATAGCTTTGAAAGCCACTGGATTGATGCATGCTTGCATCAATTAATCAAAAATGGGAGGGGATCTCACCCCAAGCATGCTTCTGAGATACTCAAAGGCATCTTTTGGAAAAGGTTTTTTAAATATATCTACTACATATATTCCTTTGTGCTAATATACTCGAGTCTAATCTTTTTCTTTGCTACCTTATCTCTCAAAAAATGATACTTAATATAAATATGTTTAATCTTTGAATGCATTAAAAGATTCTTTGACATATTCACTGTGCTAGTGTTATCACAATAGATAACCATTGGCTCTTCAAAAATTATTCCAATGTTATTCAGCATTTGTTTCATCCAAACAACTTGTGTACAATTTATAGCAGCAGAAACATACATGAATTCAATAGTAGACTGAGCAATACAGTCTTGCCTACATTACATTACCTACATCTACATTACAATACTCTTTCTATCATCTACATTACATTACCTACATCTACATTACAATACTCTTTCTATCATCTACATTACCTACCCAATCAGCATGAGTGTAAGCCTGTAAAATAAAGTCATCTAATTTTTCATACCATAATCCATTATCTATTGTTCCTTTCAAGTATTTGAAAATTCTTTTCACAATAGCAAGGTGTGTCTCTTTGAGATCTGCTTGATATCTTGCCAGAATTCCAACTACATTGGAAAAATCTGGTCTGGTGTGAGTAAGATATTATAGACCTCCAATCATTGATTTGTACTTTTTCTAAAAAACACTCTGAGTTTCATCATTACTGGTAAGTTTATAGCTAGTCACCATGGGTGTTCCAACAAGTTTACAATCTTCCATTCCAAACTTCTTCAACATTTCCTTAAGCTACTTGGTATGAGATATAAAATACCATTCTTATTCTAATTAATTTTCAAACCAACAAAAAATTTCATCTCACCAATCATTGACATTTCAATTTCATCTTCCATTTCTTTAGAGAAATTTTTACTCATTTTATCATTGCCTTCAAAAATGATATCATCAACAAAAAATTCTATGATTAAGATTTCATCTTCACCAGTTCTTAAATATAAATTATTGTTTGCATTACCTTTTCTGAAACCAAGATGAAGTAGATACCTATCTAGTCTTGCATACCATGCTCTCAGTGCTTGTTTCAGTCCATACAATGCTTTCTTCAACTTACAAACCATGTCTTCATCTTCTGTCAAAGGAAATCCATCAGATTTCTCTATGTATACTTCTTCTTCCAAATATCCATTCAAGAATGCAGATTTCACATCGATCTAAAATACTTTAAAGTATTTATGTACAGCATAAGAAGGAAATAATCTCACAACTTCCAACCTAGCAACAGGAAAAAATGTTTCTTCAAAGTCTATGTCTTCTTGTTACGAGTAGCCTTTGCAAACTAGTCTAGCCTTATTTATTACCGATGTTCCTTCCTCATCCATTTTGTTTATGAAAACCCATTTAGTTCCTATCACATTTTTGTTTTTAGGTCTTGGAACCAATTCCCAAGTATTATTTTTCTTTATCTTTCATAGTTCTTCCTGCATAGATTTAGTCCAAGATTCATCTCTACATGCTTTATCAATAGTTTTTGGTTCAACTTGAGAAATCAAACAAATTTCATATGTTACTTTAGATCTTTTCATCATTCCTTTACTTGCATTACCAATGATTTTATTTTCAGGATGGTTCTTCTTAACATACCTTGGAGTCTTAGGAGTCTCAGTAAGCTCAATTGATTCATCTTCAATCTCCAAAGGTTCTCCAGGATCAGTAGTGACCTCTTTTATCTCTATCATCTGTCCACAGTCATACATTCTTTCCTAAATCTAAAACTTTTCATATATCCTCACACTAGCACTTTCAATCAACTTCCTCAATCTTAGATTTAAACATTTATATGCTTTTCTCTTAGTAGAATAACCAAGGAAGATACCTTCATCACTTCTAGCATCAAACTTCCCTATCTCATCATCTATTTTGATATAGAATTTACTTCCAAATATTCTGATATATTTTACAGTAGGAGTATGATCAAACCATAATTCATAAGGAGTCTTACTTTTACCTTATCTGATTTGAATTCTATTCAAGGTGTACACTGTAGTACCAACATCTTCTCTCTAATGAACATTTGATACATTTCCTTCCAGCAGCATAGTTCTAGAAACATCCAATATTGTTTTGTTTCTTCGCTTTGCTATCCCATTTTGTTGTGGTGTCCTAGGAGCAGATGTTTGTCTGAATATTACATGCTCTTTGTAGTAGGTATTAAATAATTTTGAAGTAAACTCACCACCTCTATCCGATTTCAAACATTTTATCTTCAAACTTGATTCATTCTCAACATTTTCTTTGAATATCTTGAATTTTTCAAATGCCTCAGACTTCTCTCTTAAATATGTAACCCACATCATTCTAGAAAATTCATCAACAAAAATTATAAAATACCTTTCACCATAATAAGATCTTGTTCTTGTAGAACCACACAGATTTGTATGTACCAAATCCAACTTCCCTTTTCTTGAATAAGATTTTCTTTTAAAACTGCTTCTAGTCTTCTTCCCCATAACACACTATCTACACATAGTTTTAGATGGTTTCACAATCTTAGGTAGATCTCTTACTGCATTAGTCATACTTGCCTTCACAATATTATCAAAGTTAACATGACAAAATCTTCTATTCCATAACCAACTTTCATCAACCTTCACAATAAAAATAAGAAGCCTCGAATGTATTCAATTCAAATACATTACCTCTAGATTTAGTACCAAATTCGATCAAGTCTCCGAATTTACTTCTGATAGAACATTTCCCATCAATGAATTTAAATTGATAACCTATGTCCACTAACTGTGCAACACTCAATAGATTATGCTTAAGTCCATCAACAATCAGTACATTGTCAGGATTAGTTTTTCCATCCAGAGAAATAGATCCAACTCTAATAATAGTCTTAGGAGTATTGTCACAAAATCTAACAACACCACCATCATATCTTTTTAGACTACCAAACTTGTTTTTATCTCCAATCATATGATGTGAACAACCACTATCTATAACCCATTCAAATTTATTTTCAACATGAGATACTAAGGATTTTTATTCATGTATAGGTTCATCATCCTTAAAAGCAATAAGTCCAATTTCATCATAGTCAACAACGTCATCATCAAAAACACCTTCACTACCATAATAAGATTCCTTGTCTTCTAAATACTTTCATTGTAAAACTTAGGTTTATATTTTGGAACCCTTGTAGGACATCAAGATGCAAAATGACCATTCTTGTTACATGAAAAATATTTCAAAGGTAACTTGCCTTCAAATTTACCCTTACCTCTCTTTTCTCTTCTAGAGATCAGGGCTACCACTTCATATATATTTATTTCTTCCTCGTATATTTTTTCTCATTCATCAGCATAGTCTCCAATTTCTTCTCTCAAGTCACTATTGTTGGTATTCGCAATTCCAGAAAATATCTTTTTATTTCTAGGCATAGTCACCTTGAATGCTGACTCAACTTTACGTAGACAATCTCCCAGTCCTATGGCCTCAAAAGTAGTTATCTTTCCAATAAACATCTCTCTATTGAAATTTGGTGTCAAAGGTATAATCTCCTTTATAGCTTGTACTTTAGTTTTCTATGCAGGTGTCAGAGATCTAAGGATCTTCGCAATCACTTCTTCTTCACTGTAAGTACCTCTAGAGTTCCCGATGTCAATAACCACTTCATTAATTCTTTGTGCATATGCTCTAATATTCTCATCATCTTTCATTTTCAATGATTTCATCTTTGTCTTCCATTTTTGTAGCTTCACCTGTTTTGTAAATGTATCTCCTTCATACAGTGCTTCCAATCTTGTCCAAATTTAATGTGCAGAATCTAAGTCTTTTACTTCTGTGAATTCACCTTATGAAAGTGCACTGGTCAATGATTCCCTTGCCACCATGTTACATGAAAATAACTCTTTTCATCTTCAGTAGATTTATCCAATTCATCATCAGTCTTTGTCTTTTCCTTTATTTTTGTGATCATCTAGTAGTCGATTCCCAAACATAGCAAATGTGTTCTCATCCTGTTCTTCCAACTATCAATTTTTTCTAGATTAAATTTTACACTATCCTTCCTATAGTGAGTCATCTTCAGGATCACCTCAAGTTGTTAAGCTTTCTCTCTAATGACCAGTAGCTCTGATACCAATTGTTAGGAATAACAGTCCACAAGCACAACTAAGGGGGGCTGAATCAATTGTGAGATAGATTATTAAACATTAAACTTTATAAACCAAAACTTCAATTCAAATGATAACACAGTAAATTCCAACACAATAACACAATCCTTGTTGTTTAGGAATCCCTACTAAACATAAAACCCCTATGGGAATTAGCACCCACAAATGATTTAATGAGAGTATAGCATCCCTTTTAAAAGATTTATCCATGTTAGGAGCCTATTACAACATTACAGTACATAGTTCATGTTAAAGAATATACCTTATTAGGATTCAAGAGTAACAGTGGGCTCACTGCCCAGGCACACTACCCAAAGAAGGTTAAATCTGACCTCAAGGATTTACAATCCGAACAAGTGTATATAAGAAATATACAATCCAGTGAACTGTCTAATGACAACTATCTTTGCTTGGTCAGTTCTAATGAAGTACTATAATCACAAACTTTGCTTTACATCCAGCAGCCAATCAAGCTTTGTAGCTTCCACATTTCTCTTTCTTTTCAATTACCTTCTCATAATTTTGCTATCACATCATTTCAAAAGAAAAGATCTCTCATATATATACCCTATTACAATAATTGATTAGGTCAGCCAATAGATATTTTCCAATATACAAATAATTATTTAACCCCTTGCTAAGATACACAAGGTACCTAAAACAAGAAAACATCAATTACAATACATCAGATATAATCCAAGATCTGCAATCCACGCTTACAATCTATAATGCACCCTATATCTCTGAAGTCAAACCCAAATAGGTCTCCTCTAGAATACACACCACAACTGACATCACCAAAAATCACATGACTTGCAATGTTTTTCAAATTTGAAACCCTAGGAATTCCTATGAAAATCCTATGAAAGATTGACTATGTCATTTATGAGGAATAAATCCCTGAATTTCACCTAATGTGTACATAATAAAATATTTTATAAAATCGGTAATTTTTCATGTCATATTCAATTGATTTTGTTTCCCTTGAAGAATTGCAGCTTTAAATTAAGTTTCAATCTGGAAGAGGTAACATAGGACTAATGTTACCATTTTTACAATATAAAGAAAACAAAACCGAGCATGTTTCCCAAGTCAGTTCAAGGTTCTATTTTAATTGGCTTCTCTCAAATCTGCATGTCACAACTTCTCCTTTCCACATGTTGAATTCCATAGGTGTCCCATTTTACAAATTGATAAGCTTGTTCAATTATTCTCAATCTTCTCACCCAAAACCTTAACCTACTAGTTTGAAATGAGTACCATATTTTAAAACAAAACCTTGATAAAATAGAATATTGTTTTTCATCAGTTCATCTTTAAACCATACTTTATTACTTCTTGTATTATAAAAAATTAATAAATCCATCTCATATCTTGTTTGATATGCGAAGCACCCATTACATGACCAACTACATTAAAAAAATTATAACTTATAATATATTAGATATAGAATATATTAAAACTACATTAGAAAACTCATTCTTTATATTATACTTAAATTTTTCCCATATTGTTTTAAAAATAGTTGTATTGATCATGACCAAATCATCATATGGTTGGTACCATATTTTGCTATGATACTTGTTACTTAGATGAAACAATAAAACATGATGCCATTTGTTGAAATTTAGTCTGTTATAGTATGCTTATATTTTCCAACACTTGGATTGCCTTGAAATAGTTAACTTGTAACAGAAGAAGGTTTTGTCAGTTGACATTAATAAATTTAGTTGACTTAGAGAATTGGCTGAATTAGAGGACTTGTTTCTAAATTCTTTGTTCGATAACCTGCTTTTGTAATGACCCTCAAAATATTTTAAATGAGTAATGTGAATCAACCAACATTTTGTAAGAAATATATCAATGTGCTTTGTAACTTCCTACATGCATTCAAATAGGTTTTTATATGGTTTTCATACTGCCTTCCCCTTCCAATATAGACATACTGCATTAATTGTGGGAATTAAACAACTCCTTTTTATAGTCATGACCAGTTTTGGCATATCAGTTGTTGCTAGTGTTGAAACATTGGCTCTCGATGTTCATGGCTCCTCCAAGAAAAAGACACAGGAAATTTTTTCCCAAGGCATTTCAGAAGGTAAGGCCTCTGTCACTCCTGATGTAATTGTTTCATTGCCAGATTTTGATAAAGCCTATGAATGGCTGGAAAAATTTATGTTGATTGGTTATTTTGTTGGTCGAGTCCCTTCTGAAAGTATGTTGCGAGATTGGGCTACCAAGACTTGGCTCCCACATGGGGTTCACCTTGATGGTGTCCCGATCTTGACCAAAGGGTTTTTTCTATTCTTCTTTGTGAACCCTTCCCACATTGAGGGTGTTCTCAAATATAGCCCCTAGTTTTTTTGTTCTTCATTCCTTTTTTTTCAGCCATGGTTGTGAGAATTCATAGTCTCCAATGAAAAAAATATTAAAGTCCCAGGCTCGGTTGAATTTCATGGTTTGCCTTTTCCATGCTGACCTTTTTTTAGAACATTTCCCAAACCTTAGGTTCAGTTTTTTTCTGGATCCTGAGCTTTTTTACCATGCTCGCCCTCCGAAGAGGGTTTTTATCGAAATCGATCTTTCCCATGACCTTAGGGACACTATTGATATTTAAATCAGTGGGAAATATTTCTCGTAGCGAGTAATGTATTTGAATTTTCCCAATACATTTTTCCATTATCATTCTACAGAGCACAAAATTAAGGATTTCTCTTTGGCAGTAACTAAAACCAAACCTTGTCCTAAGGAGTCAGTTGTTTCTTGAGGACCTGAGTCTTCAAAATAATATGCTAGTTGGACTACGATGATCCATAAAGGAAAGAAATACACGGTTACCACACCTAAACAAGCTTCACCCATCTCAACTTTTCCAACCTAGGAACCAATCTTTGCCAAGGTTTACAAGGCTAGTGTAGACACCCGAAAATGGACAGGCTTGCAACTTTACATTAAAAACACTAATTTTCATCTATTAATTAATGGTTTTTAATCATTAATTAATCATCTATTTTCCTCTAAATTCATTCCCCAAATCATCTAATCAAATTTCCAAAATTAATTAAATAATTAATTTTATTTAATTGATTAATTACCATTAATTAATTAATTAAACTCAATTTCCTATAGTTTAAATTCTTATATTTAAACTTACTAATTAAATTCTTCCAATTAAATTAATTTAATTTCATTCAATAAAGCAATTTTAAACCAAAAAGAATTTAATTATCTCACATGTTGAAAACTTTAATTAAATAAATAAATTAAATATTCATTTATCTTCAAAGAGATAACTCCAATCAGCTCACATGGGTTACTCCACCCATCTCTCCAATCCACATGGGTAACTTCACCCACCTCTTCAGTTCAAAAAGGTAACTCACAATTA
>MU228207.1:411291-421332 GCA_018584345.1 Thuja plicata
TATCTGTGTGTGTGTGTGTGTTTGTGTGTTATTAAAATTTTATATTATTCATATGATCTGATTTGTAATTAGGATGATAATGAAAATATGCTAATTGAAAATAGACAAAGTATTCTGGTTTATTCTTCTATACCCGTACTATTTTGTAAATAACTTTTGACCCGGACCTTAGTTTGCAAATCACTCCAGTGATAATGTGTGTAATTAGGTTTTATTAAATATATGTGAAAATTAGAAAGATCCAACAGTTAAAAACAAAGTTATGCTTACCGTACTGAGACTATATTTTTATGACAATCATATAAATACTTTAAGAAATAGTCATGCATAGATCCCTTCAAGTTCATAAATTTAAAGTACAATCTTTTCCCCATCAATATTTATTGATTTATAATTTATATTACTTTTATTTTCTCTTTGGACCTAATGTGGAAACTTTATAGTCATGGATTTCAGTGTTGGATAACTGTTTGGCTTAGGGGTTTTGTTTGTATCTTCCAACCTTGATCATGGTCTTTGTCTGCATCTTTTTACTTCTCTGAATGATTTATTTTATTATTTTAAGTTGATCATAATATTTTACTTAAGGTGTCTTGAGTATGTGATATCCTTTTATTATTCTTATGTTTTTTATGGTTAAGGTTAGGGCTTGTCCTGGTGGTCTGAGTACATAGGAGAGATTCCTAAACCTTTTAAATAAAGCATTTGAAATATTGCAATTCTTTTGTCATGTTTTGGGTAGGGGACTAGGTACCCTAGGTGAGTGGCTCACCATAGGTGTTGGAACCCTAAAGTAGTTACCAGATGATCCTATGGGTGGGTAAGTAAAAAGTGATAACCTAATAATGAATTTGGGAAGGGGGGGAAATAAAAGATAATGAAAGAAAACATGTTAATGGCCACATAGTCCTGTTGGAGTACCGGGACCACGGGTAACTGCCAAGGTGGATCCCTATTCATAAAGGGGGGACCGGGGTTACATGGTTGCCAGGGTGGATCCCAATACATAGGTTGTGTGATGACACTCACTTAGGAGGTATCCTAGAACCTTGACTTTTGTGTTATAGTATAATGATATTTTATGCTCTTTTTGAGTCTTTTATTTCTTTATTTTTTTTTTTATTTTAGCCTTAGACTACTTAGGGCCTTGTGAGTAACTTGATTCTATCACCTAGCATGGGGGGTGGAACTTCACTAGTTTCACATGGTTGGGTGGCAAAAATCTTTCGAGGTCTTGTTCGTGGTTCGTGACTTGGATGCGTTCAGATTTATGCATTGATGTAGATATTTGTATTTTAAATTATGTATTATTCAAAGGAAAGATGAAAAGATATGTTTGTAATGCCTTTGGTCCATTCACGTAATTTTTATTGTAATGAGATCTATTATCAGAAAGATGTAATTGAAAAGCAAAGCCATGTAATTGGGAGGGATAGTTTTTGGATTTGTTTCAAGGGTTGTTATTTGAAAGATTAAAGTTGGAAATATATTATGTCATGTTGAAATTATCTTTTCTATCTTCCCTATGTTGCAATGAAAGAAAATGTTTATTATGCTAACGTTAAAATGTAGTGGAAGGAATTCAATGTGTAGGAAGGAGAAGTGAAATTAGTATATAAAGTAAGGAATATAATTGTGAATGAAATGTTATTTTCTTACCCTATCTCTTAAATTCTAAATGTGAAAGTAAAGAATGGAAATGAAATTCAATTTGGATAAGTAATGTAAATATGTTAGCAAATGAATTCATTAAGGGAACCTTAAGGAATGTAAATGTGAAGTAGTAATGATGTAATATTAGGAAAAAAAAATTTCTTAGTTGCAATTTTTGGTCATAAGACCTGATTCCTTATGGGTTCCCTGGAGGGGACATTACATTTGGTATCAAAGCACTAGTTTCTACACTGGGAGCTTAGGGTCTACTTACATTTGAAACTCAAAACATTTCAACACATTGAATGCTACTTTTAAACTTGCATGTAAAATTAATATTACAACACTCTCTCAGGATGCCTCCCGTTACCCGCGAAAGAGCTAAGGATAGAGCTCAAGAGTCTTCCTCTAGATCTCGCCCAGAGAGTTCCCATGGGGAACATGAGGGAGAACAAAATAAAGATAATCATAGGAATGAGAGTCAAAGTAACGACTCAGAAGGAGCCCAACTTAGACAACTTATGCAACAACTTCTGCAAAGACTTGACAGCCTTGAAAATAGAGTCAATGTTGAAGAATGAAACCAAGCTCAACATCAAGATAGGGAATGAGAGAGAAGCCCTAAAAGAAGGAAAGTTAGGAAAGAATCTGAAGACAGGGATGCTGCTCACATGAGGGACTTGCTCAAAGTCAAGGTACCCCTCTTCTATGGAAACGAAGGGGGATCTAGAGCAAAAACCTGGTTGTTTGACCTTGAGAGATGTTTTTCTATGCACCCTTTTAGTAGCAATGTCAAGGCCAGATGCACTATTATGAATCTGAGGAAGTTTGCATCTACATGGTGGCATATGGAAGAAGACAAACTTCAAGTCACCATCAACATTGTTTCATGGGAATTTTTCCTAGAAAGCTTTAAGGATCGGTTCATGTGTGATCAGTGGAGGCAAGGAAGGGTAGAAGAATTCCACCACCTCAAGAAAGCCAACATGTCGGTGGAAGAGTATGAAAGAAAGTTCTATGAACTTAAGCCTTTCTCAGGATTTAGAGTTGATGGACCCATACTTGTCCAAAATTTCATCAAAGGTTTGAACAACCGAATATCAGATGAGGTAGCACTCTTAGAACCCAAGAATCTCTAGGATGCCATCACTAAGGCATACCTTGTCAAAAGAAAGATCAAAGGAAGAGGTGGCTATGCTAGTGGAAAAACATTCAATGTTGGATCAGGTTCTAAGGGGAACTTGGATCAAGGAAATTCCAACTCCAAGAACCAACAATCCTCTTTCAAAGGTGGATAAAACTTTCCTAAGAAGAAATTTTAGAATAGTAACAAAAAAAATGGTAAGTTTCAACAACCCCAGAATTGAGGGAATTATCAGACTCAACAAAGGTTTCCTCCTCCACAATCCTAGAATTCTCAAAATTTCAACAGTGGAGGTTATCAATAATCCAGTGCACCTCCTGCAAAGAACTTGGGAAGAAATACTGTGTGTTATTCTTGTGGATAGAAAGGACATATTGCAGTTTGTTATCCTTAATGCATGAATCTCACTAATCAAAATCAAGCAGTTTTAGAACCAACAGTAGGAGATGTCGATCGGTCTCGTAGGGTGTTCACCATTGTGGAACACAAACAAGTAGATCACCAAAACACTATCATAGAAACTTCAGGTTTGTTAAAGGGTCAAACTATTTCTATTCTCTTTGACTTGGGAGCAACTGACTCCTTCATATCTTCTTCTTTGATAGAAAAGTGTGGGCTAGTGGTAGTAGGGCAAGGAGTTAAGTGGTAGGTAGAGCTAGCCTCAGGGGCTAAAATGACCATATATTTGTGTGTTCAAGGTTGCAACTTGGGATTAGGACCTTTTTCTACCAATGTTGATCTTCGAGTTATTCTTCTTGGATCATATGGAGTTGTCCTAGGAATGGATTGGTTGACAGCACATGAAGCTAAGATAGATTGCAGGAAAAAGCTCATTCATTGCTTGGATGATTTAGGTAAGCCCAACACAATTTTGGGAATTCAATGACCTATTTCACTCTAGATGATATCGGCTATGCAACTTAATAAATGTATGAGGAAAGGATGCCAAATTATTGCAGTCTCAGTTAATGATTTGATGGAAAAGGAAGATAGAGAAATTATACTTGAGCACCCTTTACTTCAAGAGTTTGTAGATGTATATCCAACTGAGATTCTAGGAATGCCTCCCAAAAGGGATATTGATTTACACATCGAATTGGTTCCAGGAGCTGAGCCTATCTCTAAATCTCCCTACCGCATGACCACTCAGGAGTTGAGTGAATTAAAATTTCAACTAGAAGAACTCTTAGAAAAAGGCTTTATCAGACCAAGTGTGTCACCTTGGGGAGCTCCGGTTATCTTTGTTAAAAAGAAGAATGGTTCACTACGGTTGTGCATTGACTATCATCAACTCAAAAAAGTAACTATTAAGAATCGGTACCCTTTGCCAAGAATTGATGACTTGTTTGATAAGATGAAAGGAGCTAAGGTGTTTTCCAAGATTGATTTGAGGTCAGTTTATCATCAGTTAAGGATTCATGAAGCCGACATTCACCGTACAGCTTTTCGTAATCGGTATGGACACTATGAATTTACTGTAGTACCTTTTGGTCTCACAAATGCACCATCAGTATTCATGAGTCTTATGAAAGGGGTATTCAGGACCTTCTTGGATAAATTTGTCATAATTTTCCTAGATGATATTTTGGTGTATTCGAAGACAGTGGAAGAACATGAGTAACATCTTTGACAAGTGTTACAATGCCTTCATCAGAATCAGTTATTTGCAAACTTGGAGAAGTGTGATTTCTTTCAAACTGAAGTTAAGTATCTTGGTCATGTTATCTCAGGAGAAGGTATAGCAGTTGAACCTGCCAAGATACAAGCTATATTTGAATGGCCAATCCCCACCAACATCTCAGAGGTTCATAGTTTCATGGGTTTAGCCAGATACTATAGGTGCTTTGTCCAAGGATTTTCCAAAATAGCTCATCCCATCACCTCCTTGTAAAGAAAAGGGAAGAAGTTCATTTGGAATGAGAAATGCCCATAAGCTTTTCAGTTCCTAAAGCATAAGTTGACCAGTGCCCCAATTTTGGCAGTACCTGACCCCACTAAAAATTTTTTAGTTTGTACTGATGCCTCCTTGGAGGGTATAGGGGCAGTATTGATGCAAGACGGAAGAGTTATTGCTTATGAGTCTAGCAAGCTTAAGGACCATGAGCTTAACTATCCCACCCATGATTTGGAGTTAGCAGTTGTATTTCATGCCTCGAATCATTGGAGACACTTCTTATTGGGGCATCAATTTGAGTTACACACTGATCACCGAAGCCTTCAATATATATTTACTCAACCTAATCTCAATGCTAGGCAGCGTTGATGGATGGAGTTCCTTTGTGAATATGATTTTGAGGTCAGATATATCCAAGGTAAAGAGAATGTGGTAGCAGATGCTTTGAGCAGAAGGAGACATGAGTTATCCATTATCTCCCTTTCAACTAATTTGAGAAGTCATATCTTGGAGTCACTTCCTTCAGATACTTTGTATCAAGAAGTTAAGGCTAAAATTGAGTCAAGTAGGTCCTTAGAAGGAAGGTTCTCAGGGTATTCCTTAGAGTCAGATGGACTGCTGAGACAACAAGGCAAAATTTACGTCCCACTTTTAAGTGATCTTTGGAGAGTCATCATGGTGGAAGCACACCGTGCTCCCTATTCAGCTCATCCAGGTGTTAAGAAGATGTATTCAAATATGAGACAACTATACTTCTGGTCGGGCATGAAGAGGGATATAGCCAATTTTGTGGCTAGGTGTCTAGAATGTCAGAGGGTTAAGGTCGAGCATCATCACCCAGCAGGACTCCTTCAACCACATTTGATTCCTAAATGGAAATGGGATATGATATCTATGGATTTCATTGTTGGACTACCACTCATGTATCAGAGACATGATTCTATCATGGTCACAGTGGATAAGTTAACCAAGGTAGCACATTTCTCGCCTATGCAGTCATCCTATACTGATACCTCAGTAGCCAAAGTCTTCATGAAGGATATAGTCAGATTACATGGTGTTCCTAGAAAGGTTATCTCTGATAAAGATCTAGTATTCACTTTAGAGTTTTGGACCTCTTTGCAGCATGCTTTAGGGACTCAGCTGAATTTAGTTATGCATACCACCCGGAGACCGATGGTCAGACAGAGAAAGTTAATCAGGTTCTTGAGGACATTCTTAGGATGTATGTGATGGACAGACAAACCCATTGGGAAGATTAATTTTACCTAGTGGAGTTTGCCTACAACAATGGCTATCACAGTTCTTTGGGGATGACACCATTTCAGGCTCTTTATGGTCATCCTTGTCATAACCCTCTTAGTTGGGATCGCTTAGAAGAAAGAGTATTACTTGGCCCCGAGATGTTACAAGATATAAAGCAGCAGGTTTAGAGGATCAGAGAACATCTTTTGAAAGCTTAGGATAGCCATAAGAAGTATGCTGATGCTCATAGAATTGATAGATAGTTCTCTGTTGGAGATAAGGTATTTTTGAGAGTCTGCCCACGTAAGAGCCCTATCCATTATGGAAAAGGTTCTAAGTTGGCACCAAGATTTGTAGGTCCATTTGAGATCCTTGAGAGGATAGGACCGGTTGCTTACTGACTCGCCCTACTGCCCAGCCTTGCACATGTGCATGATGTGTTTCACATATCCTTACTTAGAGAATATATCCCTGATTTGACTCATGTTTTGGATTGGAACACTTTACAGGTAGAGGATGGGAAGCTGGCTTTGGAGCCAGTACGTATACTCCAGAAGTGGACTTTGACCATCAGGGGTCATAGCATAGAGAAAGTAAGGGTCCACTGGGACCCCAGTATGATACCTCTACTACTTGGGAGGATGCTAGCAGACTCAGATCTGCATATCCGTACTTATTTGTAGGCTTCCAGGAGTAAGCCTAATCCTAGGGGGAGAGGATATAATGCCCACCCTAGCATCTTCCTATGTTAGATTGACAGGACTTTTTCTTTGACACTTTGGATTTTATGATGGACTATGATTATTATTTAGTTAACATTTTATGAGACATTTGAGCATATATATTTGGTTACTGCAGTTTATTTGGAAATATTAGAATAGCATTTAATGATGAATGGTTAGAAATGAACTATCACTAAAATATTTTACATTGATTTGTATTATGATGTTTATATTATGATCTAACCCTCCTGATCCCATTATGGTTTGACATTTACTGGTTGATGTGAGTGTGGGATGAGGAGGGGCAGTCGTAGTTACTCCTACAGGAGATCCACGTGATGTCGCACTCTCCCTCCTTGTTTGACACTGCATGTTTATATATATAGGTATATGCATATTAGTTGGTGATGCAGGGTGCAGGTACCAAGCATCGTCTCCACCTGGCTACACAAGTCTAAGCATGCCTTCAAAATCCTCAAACTGTTGATGTGTGGAGATTTAACCAAGTTACTCTCAAGGTTACCCATGGACTTAGAATTTTTTTTAGGAAGTTATCCTAGTTGGGAAAGTAGAATGCAGTTATGTTATGAACTTGATTTGATGTTGGTCTGAGTTTACGTTATAAGTTAGAACTAATCTGTTTTATATGTATAGTAAATAATTATGTTATAATTGTTTGTATTTTATATAGGTATGTGTATATGTGGGTGCACACGCATATATCCATACTTATATAAATAATAATAATTATATGTTTTTCATTAATTGAGTAAATGGTATGTTCTTTATGATAATTAAATAAGGAGAATTAAATAAAGTGTATAAATAAATAAAGAGTGAAAATGATATTAATAATAGTAATAATAAAAGCAAATGTTTTTTTTGTAATAAAACTATCTATGTAGGAGGGAGTTGAACTTGAGACCTCCTAGAAGTTAGGCTAGTTAGTTTCCATGTGTACTATGTGCTTTCCTTGAGAGTTACTTGTTTGACTTTCTTGTTATGGTTTTCTTTTAGAGCTATTTTAATTAAATTTATTAAAACCTTTGTTAAGTCATTTACGAGAATGATTTATTTATTCTCCCAAACAACTATTGAAGTTGGAGAAGTTGCTTCCCGTAAAGAAACTCCTCCAACCACATAGTTGAAGGATAAATATTTGCTTTTTGGGGAGTGAGAAGGAGTTGGAGTTTTTGGAAGGTTTCTGAAGTTCTCTATATTGATAATTTTTTCGGAAGTCATTTGTAATTTTCTGTGAGATTGAGAGTGTTTTACTTTGGAGGGAAAGTGTTTGGATTGATTGGATATTTATTTCCAGAGGAGGATTTCCAGAAGGCTACCATCTCACTCAAGGTTTGGAGGACTTGCAGAGGTGTGCTCTAGACATTGTGAAGTTTCTTCGCAGGACTCCAGGTAGGATCTAGATCCAAGAAGAATTACATTCTTTCCTATGTGTATTTGTGGATGTGAGTGTGTATTCTAAAAATTAATAGTGTGTGCTTATGATATATCAATATTCTCTGGTTATATATGTTTGTGGATTAAATATTATTGAAAACATATACTGTGTGCAGGAAGTTTAATGACATGGTTTATTAGTTTTCTTTGTCAAAACTCTTCCTCTAAGTCTATGGTTAATTATATGTTTGTAATTCGGTATATATATATCTATGAATATGTGTTTGTGTGTTATTAAAAGTTTATATTATTCATATGATCTGATTTTTAATTAGGATGATAATGAAAATATGCTAATTGAAAATAGACAAAGTATTCTGATTTATTCTTCTATACCCTAACTATTTTGTAATTAACTTTTGAACCAGATGTTAGTTTCAAAATCACTCTGGTGAGAATGTGTGTAATTAGTTTTTATTAAACATATGTGAAAATTAGAAGGATCCAACGGTTAAAAAAAAGTTATGCTTACCGCACTGAGACTCTATGTTTATGACAGTCATATAAATACTTTAAGAAATAGTCATGCATAGATCTCTTCAAGTTCATAAATTTAAAGTACAATCTTTTCCCCATCAATATTTATTGATTTATAATTTATATTACTTTTATTTTCTCTTTGGACCTAATTTGGAAACTTTAGAGTCATGTATTTCAGTGTTGGATAACAGTTTGGCTTAGGGGTTTGGTTTGTATCTTCCAACCTTGATCATGGTCTTTGTCTGCATCTTTTTACTTCTCTGAATGATTTATTTTATTATTTTAAGTTGATCATAATATTTTACTTAAGGTTTCTTGAGTATGTGATATCCTTTTACTATTCTTATGTTCTTTATGGTTAAGGTTAGGGCTCATCCTGGTGGTCTGAGTACACAGGAGAGATTCCTAAACCTTTGAAATAAAGCATTTGAAATATTGCAATTCTTTTGTCATGTTTTGGGTAGGGGACTAGGTACCCTAGGTACCAGATGATCCTATGGGTGGGTAAGTAAAAAGTGATAACCTAATAATGAATTTGGGAAGGGGGGGGGAATAAAAGATAATGCAAGAAAACATGTTAATGGCCACATAGTCCTGTTGGAGTACCGGGACCATGGGTAACTGGCAGGGTGGATCCCTATTCATAAAAGGGGGACTAGGGTTACATGGTTCCTAGGGTGGATCCCAATACATAGGTTGTGTGATGACACTCACTTAGGAGGTATCCTAGAACCTTGACTTCTGTGTTATAGTATAATGATATTTTATGCTCTTTTTGAGTCTTGGATTTCTTTATTTTAATTTTTTTTTTTAGCCTTAGATTAAGTAGGGCCTTTTGATTAACTTGGTTCTATCTCCTAGCATGAGGGGTGGAACTTCACCAGTTTCATGGTTGGGTGACAAAAATCTTTCGAGGTCTTGTTCGTGTTTCGTGACTTGGATGCATTCAGATTTATGCATTGATGCAGATATTTGTATTTTGAATTATGTATTATTCAAAGGAAAGATGAAAAGATATGTTTGTAATTCCTTTGGTCCATTCATGTACTTGTTATTGTAATGAGATCTATTATCAAAAATATGTAATTGAAAAGCAAAGCCATGTAATTGGGAGGGATAGTTTTAGGCTTTGTTTCAGGGGTTGTTATTTGAAAGATTAAAGTTGGAAATATATTATGTCATGTTGAAATTATCTTTTCTATCTTCCCTATGTTGCAATGAAATAAAATGTTTATTATGCTAATGTTAAAATGTAGTGGAAGGAATTCAATGTGAAGGAGAAGTGAAATTAGTATATAAAGTAAGGAATATAATTGTGAATGAAATGTTATTTTCTTACCCTATCTCTTAAGTTCTAAATGTGAAAGTAAAGAATGGAAATGAAATTCAATTTGGATAAGTAATGTAAATATGTTAGCAAATGAATTCATTAAGGGAACCTTAAG
>MU228207.1:421382-454422 GCA_018584345.1 Thuja plicata
TGTGAAAGTAAAGAATGGAAATGAAATTCAATTTGGATAAGTAATGTAAATATGTTAGCAAATGAATTCATTAAGGGAACCTTAAGGAATGTAAATGTGAAGTAGTAATGATGTAATATTAGGAAAACAAAATTTGTTAGTTGCAATTGTTGGTCATAAGACCTGATTCCTTATGGGTTCCCTAGAGGGGACATTATAGCTTGCCAAACATATCACATCTCACATTTCAGATTTGGGCTTAAAATTGACGTGGGGACTAAAATTGAACAAAAGCAAAAAATCTCTCAAATTGGTGCATTAAAATTGAACAAGAAATCAACACCCACTTTTTGGGATTAAAATTGAACATTGGTGCTTGTATGGTGGTGTAGCTTAGTTCACATTTCAAACTTTGGAGCCTAATCAATTTACCTTGTGTCTTGAGTTTTGGGTGCACTTGCACATACTGTTAGATTACAAACCTTTATACTTTTTTAGAAAGGCCTGCCCAGGGAATGCACTTCTTCCTCAGAGAATGACCTTAAACCGGTAATCCTTTCGATCAGTATATAAACAAAGCGCAAACCAAAGTTCCATCTTATCTAGCCAAGCTTAGGTGAGGCATGTTGGTGATAGTCTAGATCGGGTGAATATCCCTAAGGAGCCAGCATGATCAACTAGGCTCTTAAGTGAGTCACGCACGTACAAACTGATTGGAGAGACACCACGGACCCTTACTAAAACCTTGATTAATTAGAGGCCAACCCATTTTACCTCTAAACAGGTACCTCATTATAGTTCAAGGGGTTACAGAATTTTCCCACAAGATTCCCAACATATGTGTCACACAGTATTTGTGTAGTGAAAGAGATCTTCACTCCACGGTAACAATACCTGGAAACAGCAAAAACACGGGCACCTACATCATGGACCTTCATGTCCTAGTAGCATGAGAATTATTGTGTGAGCTAACAGACATTCAAGCATTTGGCCTATAACATTGTATTCTAAAGCCATTGACCTAGATTAATCTGACTATTCATTGTTAAGACCTCGTGATAACCTCGCAACTTGAAAAAGTTGTAGAACATACACAGTTTCAGTCTTCATTCTTCAAAACACAGTGTTTATTGTGCTTGTTTCTTTGATTGGTTTCTAAAAAATGCAAAACAAAACATCCAAACTGTCAAAACAAGTCAAACGTGTTAAATTCTAGGGTAGTCAACATCAACTGTCTTTCAAATTAGAAGCATTGTTCCAAAGAATTTCAAAATTGTCAAAGCAATGATACTTATCCTCTAGTCTTTTTTGGACTGTTCCTCTTTTTTCATAAATTGCCCACATTGTGCCGCAATTGAAGGAATTCTATCACAATTAACTTGTTTATTGCTGCAATTGTAAAGTTTATTACCGTAATCAGTGATAAACTACCACAATCGGCTGTTCACTTTACCGCAATCGATGAAGTTGTACCACAATTGACCAGAGATACTATATTCCTATTTTGACCTAATACCTTGAAAGAATTCTTCATTTGGTGTCCAAAACTGGTGTCTATCTTAGGAAAATGTGAATAAAATTGTGTGAATCTCAAAACATTAAAGATTATCCCTTCTCTGCAAAGCACGATTATTGTCAAAAACACGGTTAGTTCAAAAGCTCAGACTCAAAAAACCTTGATCTCATCATATCAAACATCATCATCTTTATCAAAGTGACTTTGCCCAAGGCAAAGTTCAGCAAATATTATCTTTTTATCACCACTTTGAGATCAAGTTATATCAAAATCTGTCCTTAGAATTACCCTTGTCCAAAACATAACTCAGACTTCCTCAGAAAGGATCTTCTTCCTTGTTTTCTTTATATCACTTTTTTTAGTTACAAATCCTAGACCGCACTATGTCTCAAACACCTCATGGAGGCCCTTAAACAAGGTCTAAGGCTATAACTCAACCTGATGAGTCATATATCAATAGATTCCCCACTTGGGAAGCAGAGCAAAAGAACAATCCTTTCGTGAATACTAGTTCTGCTCTATTCATTGAACAACCCCGAGGGGCAGCCTTTTCCAAGATATCACAGAAGAAGAACTTGAAGATGTGGAGCAAGATGCTTATTCCATGAAAGTAGTTGATGCTATTTTAGAGAGGAACCATGAATGTTACTTGGCCATGCTAATAAAGAAGGGAGTCAAACTCCCCACTAAATTTAGTGTATCAATTATATGGCCCGAAAACCATCTCATAGGTCAAAACACTACTCAACCTCTTAAAATGCTACATGTTGTGTCTCTAATCTTTCCACCATCGGTATTACCCACATTGACACAAACTATATCCAGTCAAACCAATGACCCGCCCAAGGCTAGCACATCTTCTACTCAAGGTATGACAGGCTCGCAACTAAGTGCACCCATGGTCACTAGTATGCCTCCACCTTTGGTCTCATGGCTAGGCCAATCAAGCTCTCATGCTATGCCTTCCATCCCACCAAACACCAACTATTCTAAAACTATGTCGCTGCTACAGTCAATTCACACTAGTCTTGGGATCAACACCTCATGCCCACAAGGATCCATCTCTACTAGACCGACTTATAGTCAAGGCCCGCCCAAGGCTACATCTTTTCCCATTCTGACATCAATCCAAACTCTACAACAACAACCCCAGCTTTAGTTTCCTTAAACCCAACCTCCACAATAGCAACCCCAACTTTAGTTGCCTCAATTCCAACCCCCATAATAGCAACCCTAGTTTTAACCCCAACCTCAGCAGCAGCAATATCTACCCCAATAGTATCAACCCCAGTTTCAATCACAACAACAAACACATCGAAACCCACCATGGGCTACCCATGTGCCCCCATTTACAAATCACTCAGTGGGAAAGCAATATCAAGCCTCTAAGATGAAATCCTATACTCCTACTCAAGATACATAGAGGCATAGCCTCATACCCACTACAGCACAGAGGAACATCGTTACACATCAGCCTCAGAACCAAATAGACATGTTGATGCAACAAATGCAAACCCTTCAAACCCAAATGATGGATATGTAGAATCAGGTGCAAACCAAATCCTACACCATGGAGGATTTATACCCATACCCCTTCAATCATTCTCTACAAATGTCTCTATTCCCAACTCACTTCTCAGTACCAAAATTTAACAAATAAAGGGGCAATACCAACCCTATTGAACATATCTGAGAGTTTTTTCTAGTTTCGTCGAAGTCGCACATAATGAGACATATTTAATGTGAATATTCCCACAAAGCTTGGCCAGACCAGCAATAGAATGGTTCTCGCATCTACCTCATGGCATTCAGTCTTGGGGTGAACTGGCTAAAAAGTTCATAGCTCACTTCCATCATAACATTGAGCGCAAGTTTAGCATCAAGGACCTTTGCGATATTAAACAGAAGGATGGAGAGTCTTTTGTGAAGTTCCTATAGAGATGGAGGAATACAAAAAATTGCATAACATACGATGTGCCCGAACAAGACTTAATAGTCATGTTTGTTGACAATCTAATTCTATACATGTCATTCACAACACAGTTACTGTTAGCTCCAAACTTCACACAACTCATCGAAAGAGGATTTGGTTGTGAGAAGAACTTAGTCAACAAGGAATCCTTGTAGATCCCACACAAATGAATACAAACAAAAATGCAACAGACAAAGCTAAGTGGTGGAACAAAAACAAAAATGTCACTAGCGATGGTGTCATTGATGTGAAGACGGTCAACTATGCACAACCCAAGGTATCACTGCAAGGCACACCTGTGGCCAACCAAAAACCCACAGGGCCCACTCAAAAAGCATACACACAAAACCAACCTCCCCCTATACAAGCATTTGTTGTGTCAAATAGTCAACAATAGAATCAACGCAGACCACGGTTTCAATTCCAGCAATGAGATTTCACACCATTAGGAGAGTCGATAGAGTCAACTTTCCGCAAGTTGATACAATCAAACACTATCACTCTCCTAGAAATTGGGGACTTTGAACAAGATGAAAAAAATGAGGTGGTATAATGACAAAGATTTCTACAAGTTTCATCGTGTGAAAGGGCACAAAATGGCTAACTATTACCAATTGAAACACGCTATCCAAGATCTGATTGACACAGGGGTCATCGATGTGATGAATACCCAAACCAAAGGCACAACTGATCACACTAATTTCAATGATACCTTTCATTATCAAAACAAGGGAAAATCCTCTGGGTCTGGTGGACAAGCAAAACAAGTTAACTATACGTATGCCAATAGTGATAAAGTTATTAATTGCCTCAATCCTTTAGATAGCCATGTGGCTACAATCACTATCAAAGACCAAGGTAACAATTGTGCTATAACAAGGCATCACACCAGAGTCATTTTTCAAGGATTACCATCCTCACCTACTATCTCTACCAATCCTAAAGCAAACTTAGATCCACAGATAAGCATAGTGGACCAACTAAAGCGCACACCTGCCCAGATCTCCAGGTTTGACCTATTGCACATATCTCCGCAGCATAAATTGGCACTTGACCAAGCCTTTTAGAATGTATTTGTCCCAAGGGACATAACACCTAAGAGCTTCCAAATGATGGTCAACCATATAGCTGCTAACAAACATGCCACATTCACAGACCATGATGTGCCGCCACATAAACCCCTACATAATGATCCTTTGCACTTACTTGTCTAGGTCCACAAGAGTGTTATTTGTAGGGTCCTTGTTGATGGTGGAGTTGGGTTAAACATCTATACTCTAAAGTTAATCAAGCAACTGGGTTATTCAGAATCAAGCATTGATGTCACAAGGATGATAAATATCAGAGCTTATGATGAAGAGGAAAGGTCCTCTAAAGGTATTATCATTCTACCTGTTTGTACTGGTCTTGTGGTAAAAAAAACTCCCTTCCAAATCTTAGACCTTGAGTTGGGATACAACATGCTACTATGGAGACCTTGGATCCATGAAATGCAAGCTGTACCTTTGACATACCATCAATGCATCAAGTTCCCACACCAGGGAGAGGAGATCATCATAGAGGGAGATCCAAATCCTTTCCAATATTGTAATGCGGTCCAAAGTAGCACTAATAACCAGATACCATCAAACCAAGATGCAATCATCCCATCCTCTTCAGATTCAGATCCTAAAGATGTCACACGGACAGCAGGAAAGTCATTAACCAGGACGCAAGTATTCCCTCCTCTTCAAATTCAAATCTTAAAGATATCACACAGAAATTAGGCAAGATATCCATCACGGACAAGGGCTATGGTGAATACAGATATGAAGAGGCTTTTACCATCATGCACATGCCTCAAAGACCAAGAACTTATGGCATGCCACAACCTATTATTGCAATAGAAACCCCATAGTCTGTTCTATTTAGATGTCCACTCACAACCTTTGTCCAATGGGGAGACATAGTGGAAGAAAATCCATTTGAACAAGACATCAATACCTGGTTATACCAAGACCCACCAGAGACAATCTGACCACCACTACCCCTATCAAACTATGGTAATGGTTATACAATTATACAAAGATTTGGGTATGATGGTACAACCAGGCTGGGGGCAAGACAACAAGGCATAATGGAATTGCCTCTCCCACCAACCCAGAGAAACACGAGAGGGTTGGGCTATGGACAACAAAGCACCAGTCCTGTAATCCAAGACATTCAAGTTAATCAGGAACAAATAGCAGAGAGGCACTGGGGGCACAACACAGAACATGTCTTAATAAGAAACATATTAGCACAGTTGTTTCCCGCCAAAGAGGGAACCACACAAACCCAAATAGACCTCCACATAGTAATCAAAAATAACCAAGGAAGTGAGAAATTGGATGAGCATTCTATTGAGACTAACTCCCATGAGTATGAGTGGAGATCCCTTCATGTCTCTGAACCATTGATCCCAAATTATTCCCCTCAGTCAGACATTATAATAAATCTAGCAGACCTATTTGACCAACTGACCATCACCAAACAACCCTGCATAAACAAGCATGTAATTTATCAGACCTCAAGTGGTGCATCCACATCACAGTCTAGTTTTGTAGGAACCATATTTTAGTCCCTTTCAGTCAACCGAAACCAAACAACCGTGAAAGTATCTGTCTTGTACACCCTAATCTCATAGAGTGGGATCAACAAGGACCACCTGATTTAGATGTCTTCAAAAATGATGAGGCTATAGCTTATTTCATGAGACTTAGGGAAGGCATTCCCTAAGGAGACCACAAGGAAGGCTTCTCCATTAACCTTGATAGAGTGGCATATTTCAGGGAGGAAGCTCCTCTTTCTAGTCCACAAAAGAATGATAAAAAGCTAAAAGAAGATGTATCTTGTACCGAAAACCTCAAAGAGGTGCTAGAAGATGGAAAGAAGGAACTCCTCCCCTTGACAAAGGAGAAATCAACATTATTAGTAGAAGAAATAGAGGAAGTCAATTTGGGAGATGAAAAGAACCCAAAGAACATATACTTGGAAAAATCACTCACCCCTAAGGAGAGAGAACAGCTCATCTGTTTCTTCAAGTCAAGGATGATCAATATCGCATGGTCCTACTCAGATATGCCAGGGTTAGATCTAGAGCTAGTACTACACCATCTCCCATTTCTACCCAATGCCAAACCTGTCAAGCAGAAGTTGAGAAAGATGCATCCCCATGTTGCATTGCTAGTCAAGGCAGAGTTGAAAAAGCTCCTAGATGCTAAGTTCATAAGACCTATACCATATGCGGACTGCATATCTAACCTAGTACCAATTACAAAGCATAGTGGTCAGATACAGATTTGCAAAAACTTTAGACATCTCAACATAGCTTGTCCCAAGGATGACTTTCCTTTACCAAACATTGATATGATAGTAGATCTAACTGCTGGACATCAAATGCTATCACTCATGGATGGCTTTTCAAGATATAATCAAATAAGGATCACACTAGAGGACCAACACAAAATAGCTTTCACATGTCCTGGGGGGACATATTATTGGAATTTCATGTCATTTGGTCTAAAGAATGCTGGAGCGACATATCAAAGGGCTATGACAACTATATTTCATGATCTCATCCACAAAAAAATGGAAGACTATGTAGACGACACACTAGCTAAGTCAATACTTTGAAAGGATCATCTACAAGTGTTGGGACTAATCTTTGATAGAATTCAGGAATTTAAGGTCCTTCTAAACCCAAAGAAGTGTGCATTCAGTGTCACAGCAGGAAAATTACTGGGGTTCTATTGACGAGACTTTGTGACCAGGTCTGCAAACAGAGGTAAGTTGTCACTGAGTACTGGGGTACCAGCCAATTTCACCTATAAAGGTTGTCCAGGGAAATGAGATTCCTTGGGCCTCCAAGCACATGAGAGTTGGGTCTCGATAGTGTAGGGCTCAGTTGGGAGATGTGACTATTTTTCGAGGGGGATATCTGGTTATCTTCAACTCGACAACTCCGACGATTCAGGTGAACGGGGTTTCCTCCAAGCATGTTTTCTCTTAAAAAATAAACTTAAAAAGATCTTGCAGAGTTAGAAAGATTTCATCTACCTATAGTTATGTTAAACATTCAAAACATTGCCAATGCTCTAACACACTACACTAAATACTAAAGAAATACACAACCATCAGCTTATATTTTATCAGTAGCAAAGAAAGGAGGTCGTTAATCTACTTTAAGCATTAGAGAAAAGGAAATGAAGCACATAAAGCATAAAATATCATCAACCTAGAAGACAGAGTACTAACAACATCATTGAGAAAACCCTTCCTTCTACACTAACATCCTTCCAGCAAGCACTGGTGTGTGGTACAAAGATAACTCCCAAGGAGCATTTAACTACTGAAAGCTTAAAACTATGGAGCATTGAGATCTACAACTAGGAAATGAGAAAACTACTTTGCTATTAACTGTGGACTACAAAATCATCAATTTTGTTGACCCTTGGAATGAGGTCAGACTTATTATTTATACACATCTTTCGATCTAACCCTAACCCTAACTTATTTTACACTACAATAAAATATATTATCTGGTGGCTGGTACTACCTGCACCACTCTACAAAAGACCTCGAGATGAAAAAGGCCTAACATGTCAGAAGAATAAGACAAGAAGGATGAAGTGGAAGAATTAGCCTTGAGAAGAGAGCCAAAAAGGAGAAGGAAGAAATTCAATCTCTCAGGGATCGAGGCAACATGCCTCGTAAATGGGAAAGTGGCGCCCTATCTCTGATGCACTAGGTCTATCTCTGAAGTGGTGCCTTGGGAAGACCATCTGTCAAAAACCTCTCATTGAGCTGACATGCCTTTTTGTAGTTCCCCATCCTCTGACAACCTTTATTACTATCTTGGAAGTGACCGATCGGCATTGGGAACCCAGACGCGTGTCACGTGAAGAATTCAAAAATGTGGGACCCAAAACTCCAGGATTAGGAAACCTACATTCCAAAAGAATAAAGAATACAAAAATATGATGTCATGCTAAATTCTCTCCAATCCAGAGAACTTTATTGACTTATATTTCCTCCCAAGCCTCTAACACTTGGCCAACGCTTTCTTCATCTATGCTCTAGATGCTATGCCACCTGCTACGGACAGCCTCCATTGCCTCCTCAGCCTCTCCGGCCCCGTCCCAAAATTCATTCACCATCTTGATGGAATCGTGAGACCAAATCATGGTCTTTGACAACCAGGATAACCTACCTTGATCAAAATTTACGCCCGACGGATACAGGGATTCCATTCTTTTGTCAAATTTTTTGAGGACATGATCCTCTGGGGTACACTTTCCTATGGTGAGAGGATCAACTTGAGATACCCAAACCACGAATGCCTAAAATAAGCCCAAGGGATATCGGGCATTTGTTAGCTTCTCCTTCAAGGTCTTAACCAGTTCCTTGCAAACCTCAATATTGAGGGCAAGTTTGGATTACTAGACCTGGAGGGAATCATATGATTCCTCTCCCAAAATGCCAGATTCTATGGCAACCTCTTTGCCAATACTGTGGATTTCTTCTAATCTGGCCTTCCACTTCTCATACTTCTCTATATCCTGCTCCCATATCTGATTGGAGCTTCTTAAATGTCCAAGGGTGAGATCTACCATGTAAAAGTCTAGGAGGGACGCCGATAGAAATTCTCTCATTGTTGTTATTTGCTTGGCAACACACCCATCTACTACTTGCGCCTTTTTCTTCATCATGCGCAGTGAGTCCATGTCGCCCTGTGCAAGCAGCAATCTGGAAGAAGGGGTCCCAGGGTAGACTCTGGCCAAGGGCCATGTTAATTCTGTCAGAAGTGTGAGGAGATTAGCATTTGTCTCTCTTTCCTCTTGTAGCTTCTGCCCCTATTTTTCATACTGGGTTGGTCCAGAGAGTATGGACCACCTGTGCCCTTTTGTGCTTCTTCATTTTGGCATTCTTGGCCATCATTTTGGCCAATGATAAGGGAGTTCCTGTAGGCACCATCAGATATTTTCTTTTATTTGTTTCCACCAATGATTGAGGCAGCTAGGGAGGCCTTGCTGCCAATTCCTGCTCATTAAGATTCACTTCCAAACCTAGCAGTGTATTCCCTAAGTCTATATTCTCTTCAGGTTCCTTTTCCTGTTCCTGTTCTAGTTCTGATCTTGCTCCCTATTTTCTGGAACCCCCTATGTTTTCTACCATGCTGGCATCTTCTATAAAATTATCCAAGATCTTTTCCCCAGTTTCTATTTCTATATTCTTAGGGACCTCATCCTCCCTAGTGTCACTGGAAGCTTCTTCATTCTCCTCTTCTGGGACCTCCAAGTCCATCGGCTATTGTTCTTCTTGGGCCCTATTGGCCTCATTTACTTCAACATTTTCTTCCTCCATTGGGACATCCTCCATCGGTGGATGAGGTCATTGGCCAAAATTTAACAAGGCAGCAGCTTTCACAACCTCTCTGAAAGTGCTTCGGGGCACTTGGTCACCTGAAGTCTCCAAAGGCACCTGGAGTGTGATGGTCAGAGGTACGATTGTTCCCTGGGGTCTGGGTTCTCCTCCCATCAGGGTCTCATCTGTAGGTTTCCTTGACATATCTATGGTCCTTTGGACCTATGATTCTTCCTGTTCAGGCTCAGCATTTTCCTCTCGAGCCTCTTGCTTTGATATGTCATATTTTATGGGGAGTTCTTCTATAGGGGCCTCCTTTTCTTGAGCCTTGATTTCTTCCACTATAGTATTTACACCCTGTTGGATCTCCAGAAGCTCCTCCATCAAGAAGGTGTCATTGAAGTCATCATGTGGCAGAGAGGAGTCAGAGATATCTTCAAGTTCGGGAGAATCCAAACTTACATCTACCATGGGCTTCTTGGGCATACCAAGAGGAGCAATTGGTATGGGGATTGTTGTTGTTTTCTTTTTCCTTATGAGAGAAGCCTTGGTGTCTAGAATACCAGAAGACTCTACCTTAGCAAAATTCTATCTACTCATTATCACTGCCAACGAGGGAGGTCATGTTGAGCGAGCAAAGGTCACTGGAGTGATCAGGAGGTCGGCGGCCACCTGCAAGCTGATTTGTTGGCTAGCCAACTTCGTCGACTCCATCTGATCATGTAATATTTCCATTAGGAGTGCGGGGATTTGGGGGGATTCCTTAAGCACCAGGACTCCCTCCTTTTCTTTTCTTTTAATCACACTTTCTTCAGCAGGCACGGCAGACAAAGAAGGTCCGACGCTAGCTGAAGAAGGGATGGTCTTCTTGACCATTGCCTTCTTGCGGGTGCTTTTGTGGCACACCCAGGAAAAATACTTTTGGCTTTCTTCTATGATGGGGTGGCGTAACCCCTTAATAATCAAATCCTCCAGAGTGGCCCAATCCACTAGAGGGAGGTCCAATTTGTCCAGCCCCTATCCTTTGTACGTTGGATCCTCCAACAGCCTGCAGTCGTTGAAACCTTTCAGGAAAGTCTGAAGGTATAGCGCCTCCATGATCCCTTTGCTCATTTTGTTATGCTGCCAAGCCCTAAGATCAAAGCTATGCTAGAAATCCACCCAAAAATTTTCAATGTCATTTTCATGTGGGGGGGGATGCCCTTAGTAGTGCAGTGGCAATTTTTTCATGGGGGTCATAGTTCTTCCGGGTGTGGTTGAATTCAACCAGTCCCAACTCTTTTAACTCATTATCCGCCTCCTGGGCCATGGCAAGGCTACATGTATAATTCCCACAAGAAAAGGGGAATGGGACATTAACGACCTTCTTCACTGTGAAGAGGGCGTGCAGATCCATCATCTGCCTAAAGAATTCCAAAAGAATAATCCTATCCCCGCAATACCGGGGAAGGAGGTAGGGATTCCTATTGAAGCCTATCACCCTAATGTAAGTGTGATGCCTAAATTAAATGAAATATCAGCCATATAATTTGACCAGTGCCATTGCTGCCTGTGAGAGGTAGTACCCTGAATCTTGGGTAAGTTTAAGAATGTTATATGGTAAACGAAGGCATCGTTTACACGAAAAAAAATTTGGAAGCTTAGCTCCCACTGTAACTAGGGATAATGATCCCAAGTTGTAACCTTTCCTAGACCATTTCCAAGCTCTCCAACTTTTCCAAGCACCTAAAAATCTAGCCTTTGTTGTGCCAATGCCCACAGCACATACAAGGTCATATAAAATTATGAATGTTGGGAAACGGTCTGCATCTGTGTATCCACATGAATGGATATAATCACCACCCAGTTGAAAGCCCTGCTATGTGTTGTTATGCAGTATAAGAAATAATACATCAATGCCAAAAATTCTTGGGTGTGGGGCCATCTAAAGATTTTGCACAAAAATATTATGCATGCTTGAATGGGCTCCTTGAAATCACCGCGGGGAATTTCCAATTTTATTCTCTTATAGTCTCGCTTCAGAGAATTTAACCAGTGATTATTGAGGTGCTACTAGGAAATTATTTTGGCCTCACCAAATTCCTTTAGTGAGTTGGCCCTAGTGATTACTATGGACCCTTTGAATTGTGGAATTCCCAATCCAGAAGCAAAGGTGGGAGCGTCTAATGTGACGATTGTGGCAGGATATTACAGCGGCCAGGGATCTGGAAGCAAGACTGAATGAGTGGTCGTATTATATAATACTGCCATCTACCTGATAAGTTCAAGGGACTACATTGTGCATGGAAAATTCATGGCCTTGATGATGCTGGAGGCAGCTAAGTAAGTTGATATTTTGTCCCCTTGTTCTTTCAACCTGTAAATGGTCTGGATTAGACCTTTTAGTTTGGCCCAATTCCCGGGGTCTAGATCTATCATTTCTTGAACCTTGGAGTCTATTTTAGACCCTGCAACACCTCCATCCTTTGGATACTTGGAGGTTAGTGGTAGCTTTGCCAACATTCTTTCTAGCTTCAATTTTGTGGCTGCCCGGGTGGAAGTAGTTGGTAACTCTGGGCTATCAGGAGGTGTGAAATTGTCAGACATCTTGAACAAGCTTATCAACCACCTGCAAGAACGAAAAAATGTCAGAACACATAAGGATATGAAAAACTCTGGGAGATTTTCCACCAACCCACACTTGTCAAATAAATGTTAGCGCATATATATAAAAAAGTTCCAGATTTTTTTAAAAAATGAACATGGCTTAAGCATTCCAAAATGTGCTGACATGGTGACAGAAAAAGTAGAGGACAAGGTCCTGCTGGGAATCTGGAGTCTGGACAAACTAGTCATTGTCGATGAGACTAGCAACAAATCCATACTCTAGTTGATGTGCACTGGCATGTGGGAAAATGGTAGGTAGCGTAAAGGCAGTTATGGCATTGATTAGGACAAGTGGGCTGACATGGGGCAAAAATGAATGCCAAATTGCACGTGTTTTAAATGCCATATGTGGGGAATTAATCTCACCATTAATATGATGAGACAAAGGAGAGAGAAAGCCACCATGGTTTGAACCACTAAGGTGCCAAGTTTGAACTTTGGTGACTCTATCTTGACGAGCTTTGTCTCATCGGTTTGAAATTCATGATAGAGCGCGAAGAACTCAACACTCTAAAGGATATACATAGCACACATATATATGATATACATAAGATGTAGAAGAGGGCCGAAGCATATACACATAAGTTTACAGAGAATATACACTATATTTATGACAATGTATAGAAAAACAAAACACAGAGTGACTACCTAACAAGAGAGCGCAGAAAATGTACATAGTATACACTATCCTACACGTGCATAGAGGGCAGACCACCCTCTGGTAGAGCTGACCCACCAACGGGTAGTGAACCAAATGACAAAGACATAAAGTAGAAATGAAAATGAAACATAGCAACACAAAACAAAAGCAGAAAATGAAGGAAAGAACCAGAAACACCAACCTGAAATCTGAAGAACGGTGAAGGGAAGAAACACTAGACCACTCTACAACATCTTTTGCCTCCAACACCAAGAACAACTATCAAAAATCAAATCGTTGTTACCCACTAAGATCAGAGAAGCTTGTACTTAATTTGCCCTCAAATTGCCTATGAATCACTCTGAAAACTCTAAGTGTTTTAATCATGGTAACTGTGAAAATGATAGGTAAATCTTATTTATACCTAAGGTAAAAGCAAGTTACCTTCCCTCCACAAACTTCAAAATAGGAAAACCTCCAGATTCTGGGCCCGAGGATTCCAAATGACCATGTATTCTTACAGGAAGAAGACATTGTGGTAGAGAATCTTGGAGTCCAAAATCTAGCTTTTGGAAAAGAAATGACCACCTCCGGGACTGGGTCCTGGAGACATGAAGGACAAAAACACAAAACAAAACCAACACCATAGGAAAGAAAACCTAGAGAAGGAAAAAAAAGAAGCAAGGGAAAAGAAAACAAGGCAAGACCCAAAAGAAAAACAAAGGGGGACCCAACAATTTACACACAAAATGTAGGGATGGGGATGCAAGGCATAAAAAATGGTGACTATCTAGGATGAATGCCTTAGTGCATTTGAGAACCACAAAATCTCTAGTTAGCAAAACTGGAACAAATAGTTACTCGAAGCATCTTACTTGCAAAGAGAAAAATGTCTGAGAAAATTCGGCCATACGCAATTCAATCCCTGATCCTTTCATCAGTGGTGAAGTGTGTGCTTTGGAAGGAAATCAAGTCGATGACCTCTGGGAGAAATAGAGAAGAGGCACTAAGTATATCAAACCCCGAAGTCATCAAATTTGCTCATTTTTCTCGGATACTAGAGTTTTGTCCCATTTCTTTTTTTCTTGTTTTTTTACTCATTTTTGGGTGGGAGGGCGGTACTTCTTTCTTTATCAAAATTAAGCTTAGCTAAATTTAATGGCAGTACTTCTTTCACCCTTTTGCCCACCTTAATATGCTGAATGGGGAAGGAAAACTCTGGATCCAAAAAGAACCTTTAAAAGTCCATACTTGGGTCAATCAACTAGTGCAACCGATCTACCCTCGATGTGTCTAATTAATTGTTCCTTAATTCTTATTTTTATTTTCACTGATTACGGGACTTCTAGGGATAAATCTGATGAAGATTACTCATAATTTTCTACCAAACTTGCAAAATAACTCTAGATACCAGACCAGTTCCACCATGCTAACAATAGATTCCAAGTTCACCGCAGTGCCAAAGGCACCATCCCAGAGACTAGATGTTATGCTAAGCATACCAGCCTACAAGAGGGGGAGAAAAATGTTGGACCCGAGAAAGAAGATAGAAGAAAAAAAATGAAACAAAAGAAAAGGGGTGGTCCCAGATGATGGCCAACAAGACTATTTACAAAGCAAGGCACCCCAAATGGGGTACCGGGGAAGAAATATTTACAAGCAAGAAAATTTACATAAAATACAACTCTGGGCAAACTAGCCTCATTCAAAGTAATGTTTGAGGAACTGTCCATTGACAAGCAATGGGATAGGTTCTCCAGTCATGGTATTGAGGTGATAGGTATTTTCCCCGTAGATCTCTGAGATTAGGTATGGTCTAAGCCAAAGCCATTGGAACTTGGTGTGCTTTCCTTTATTTTCCCAAGCCTTGTCCCACAAAAGGACTAAGTCCAAAATCTCAAAGGCCTTGTATTAAGCTCTATGCTCAAACCATAGTTTTACCACTACTTGATGATGCACAAAATTTTCAAGGGTTGTGTCTCATTGCTCTTTCATACGCACCAGATTCAGGAGTCACACTCCACAATGTTATCCCGGTTACCGAATTCCTGCATGAACTACAAAACTGGGATCTGTAAGTTGATTGGGAAAACTGGGTTCTAGCCATAAACCAAATGGAATGGGGACATTCCTAGGGTGGCCTTAATTTGAATGTGATCCACCCAGAGGGTGAGTCGCAGCTTTTGGTGCCAAACCTAGGGATTCTGAACTCTAACAGATGTTTGATCACTTCGAAAAAAATTTTGTTTGTTGATTCAACAACACCATTCCTCTGGGTGTAATAGTTGCTGAAAAACATTAGAGTAATCTTCCAATCATAGGTCCACACAAGTAGTTGCACTGAAGAAAATACTGGACCATTGTCACACATTATAGCGAAGGGCATTCTGAATCTTGTGACAATGTTTTCTTCTAGGAATTCGATAACCACGTTTGCCATGTTATTTTTGCAAGGTATGGGTTTGGACCACCAGGTGCAATAATCAGTTGCAGTTAGGATGTATCAGTGGTTGGCAGATGATTTGGGGTTGATTTCCCTGATAAATTCAAATTCCCATTGGGCAAAAGGCCTAGCCTCGAAGACTAGTTGCAAAGGCATAGCCGGGTTACATTCACGATGTGTCACGGTTTAGCAAGTATGGCACTTTTGGATGTGAGTGTAGAAATATTTGAATATGTAGGACCAATAATATATGGCCCAAATGATCTGATGGGTGGTGGTGTTAGTTGAGCCATGCCTGGTCCCAAACTGCCCATGGAATTCTTCAATCATTTTCACAGCTTGGTCCCTATCGATGCACCGAAGGTACACTCCCTCATAGTTCCTGTGGTAAAGCACAGAGTTTTTGATCATGAAGTGGGCACTTTTCATTAGTAGGGAATGGAATTTGTTGGGAGGTAAACCCTCTAGGCTTCTATTTTTTAACAATAAGTACACCAGATCAGTGTACCATGGGTCTCGAGTGTTAGACTCCACCGTGTACGTTTGACATTCTATGTGAGGGGTCTCTTCAGCCATCACTAGACTTAGTCCCTGGCCTCGAACTATCTTCATTGGTTGCATTTCTAAGTCATATTCCTAGAGTATGGTCATCCATTTCCCCTGCCTCTCGCCCAATTCACTCTGCATCAGCAGAGATTTCACAACCTAGTCTGGGATGATATCATGCACCTTGCTCCGGAGAATGTAATGCCAGAATTTCATCATGGCACGAACAAGAGCAAAGGCCTACCTTTCCAATGATGAATAATAAACTTTGGTGTTCTTAAAGGGGGAGCTCATGAAATCTATTGGTCATTCTTCCCCCTCAACCTTTTGGGTCAATACTGTCATGGCAGAATGCGGCGAAGCAAAGGAGTAAATGTAAAATGGGAGGGAGTAGTCTAGGCTAGTTAGAACTGGTGCCTCCGTTATCGTCTATTTAATTTGGGAAAATGCCCACTTTTCTTTAGGACTCCACTCAATTTTTTTATCTTTCTTCATCATTTCACTGAGTTTCTTTACTATTTTGGCAAATCCTATGATGAATCACCAGAAAAAGTTGATCTTTTCGAAGAAAGATCGCATCTCTTTCTTGCTGCCAGGCATTTGCAAATTTAGCAGCACTTCAACTCTCTCAGGGTTAATGGATATACCCTTCTTAGAGACAATGTGCCTGAGAAACTTCCCTTCAGTGACCCCAAATATGCACTTCTTGGGGTTGAGGGATATTTTGTACTGGCAACATCTCTCGCAAATCTAGGTGAGGTGGGAAAAATGGTCACGCCTATCCTGGGAAAAGACGGTCAAATCATCCATGTAGATGATTATGCACTGGTTCACAAGGCCTTTGAATGTAATTTCCATAGCCTTTTGAAATGTGGCCCCTATGTTAATCAATCCAAAGGGCATCCTCTGATATGCAAATGTTCCCCACATAGTGGTGAACGTCATTTTGTCTATGTCTTCGTATTTAACCATGACTTGGTTATAGCTGGAGTACCCATCTAGGAAAGAAATCATTTGTGATCCATTTTCTATTTGCAACACTTTCTCTAATGAGGGGAGAGAGTGATTATCTTTCTTGGAGGCTCTATTCAAATTTCAAAAATCCATGCAAAGGCAAATTTCACCGCTCTTCTTCCTAATGGGGACCAAATTTGCAACCCACGTAGTATGCCAGATTGGAAAGATTATTCAGGCTGATAATAGTTTTTCCACTTCCTGACGAATCAAAGGCTCGATCAGCGGGTTGACTAGTCATTGCTTTTGCCAAAAAGGCTTGGCATCAAGTTTCAGTGGGATGATGTGAGTCATAATGGATGTGTCGTATGTCTTCAAATCTTCATATCCCCATGCGATCATGTCTATGTATTTTTGGAGAATCGCGAGAATCTTTTCTTTCTCCTCAAGGGAGTAGGAGGTGCCAATGTGTACCATCTTTTCTTCACTGGGCTGGCTGATGTTCACCTTCTTGAATTTTCCTCCCTCAGAGGAGGGCAATATATTTTCCCGGCCCCACGGGTATGAATCCAAGATACGTTCAAGCGCGACCATCCCCTTTGAGATGGTGTTGGTAGGTAGGTCCATGATCCCATCATCTTTGTCACCCTGTCCATTGTCATCATGGTCTCATTCCTCTACTATCTAGTCCTTGAAGATACCAACATTAGACATGAAGGCCAGGATATGCTGATCATCCTCAAAAACTTGAAAGTGGGTGACATTATCAGGAATGGACAGGGTGGGGATCATCTCAATAAAAAATCTCTAGAGTCGTGAGCCGGCCATGGGCTCAAGTGTGCTGGCAGAAACAATGAGGGCATCCAGGACATAATTCCATCACCAGGGAATAAGATCAATGCCAAAGGCATTGAAACCCTCAACAAGACTCCATGCCATATTCTGGTATACAGTCAGCCTCTTATCATGACATGTGTATTGACTCCGGACCTATTTGACAATCAACTCTGAATCACCTAGAGCCCAGAGGCGAGTGATTCCTTTCCTTAATGCAAATAGGAGTCCAAGGACCAAAGCCTCATACTCTGTAACATTGTTTATGCAGTTGAACTACAGCCTGTAGGATGCGAGGAAGGATTTCCCTCATGGGTTGATTAATTCTACTCTAGCCCCATAGCCTTGCTTGGACCGAGACCCTTCGAACTTAAGGGTCCACAAATCATCATTTATCATCGGGAGCTGGGGAGATAGAGGAGTTTTTGGACTACTTTTGGGAGACTTGGGAGAGTTTTCCTTTGGCGCTGATTGTGCATGGGTGAGGTTTGCTTCTGAAGGGGTTTGGGATTGAGATCCTCGGAGAGATGGCACTGAAGAAGTGCTTCTAGTAGGAATACTGGGCTCCGGGGAATCAACTGTATGTTCTTTGTTCTGGAAGGCGTCAATGTGCTGGGTAGCGATGGAAAGACAAGTCTCACACTCTAGTTTTGAATGTTTTTGATAATGTACCCGGTACCAAGCGCCAGACAAGAGTGTAGAGGGGGTCACTGTGACACCCTAAGAATTGATCTCAACCCTTAATTTCTTCTCTAGGTCTCAGATTCTCTGTAGAACTATGGGATCTTCCTTAGAAGTGAAATTGAACGTTAAAATTTCAAGGGGTTGGTACACCCCTAGGGAAGTCTCAAAGAATAAGACCTCATTAACCCTTCTGACTTTGGTAAGGGCTTGCTTCATCCGGGGCTCACTTTCAACCCAGATTTTGTTTGATTCTCCTTCCCATGGGAGCCATAAGTGGGAGAATTCGGTCGAAAAGTATCCATTTAATGACTTAGACCAGTTCTCACTTAACAACATTCCATAAGTTTCTAGGATGTCCACCACTTGAATATCGATTATGCTGGCTATTTTGGGGTCTTGGATGAGCTATATCCAAACATTCTTAAACTCACCCACCATTTTCATAGCACTTTTATACAGCTGAATTACTGCACCATTAGATGGCGTGGGTCAGAATCCTAGCTTCTGGCATATGGATAGGGGCATGATGTTTCCCAAAGCCCCAAAATCTACTAGGCAGTTGTGTATATTTTTTCCTTGTATGTTTAGGCCTAGTAGGAATGGAGGATCCTCAGTATTTTCTTGAAAGACAACTGCGTTGGCATCCTCAAAAGAGATAGCCTTAGGTGGGCGACTGAATACTTCCAAATTTTCCAAGAGCTTCAGAAGAGACTTCTTCTGCTTGGGATAGTGGTGGTTTGTTCTAACACCTTTGTGATGTCAAACCTTCCTCCCAGGAATTGGTGGCTTCCCTGAGCCGAGTCTTTTGCTTGGTTAGAGCTAGAACCTTTTGGAGGGATAGGTGGGTCAGTTATATTTTCCCTGGGAGGAGTGTCCTTGGGAGGTGTCAGCATGTAAACAGGTCCTTTACTAACCTAGCTCTGAGTGTTGTAAGGATCCTGCAAGTTGGTGAAGGCATTGGCCTCAAAGTCCAGAATCGATTCATCAAAGAATCCCTACAATTTAGAATCTTCTTCATCTTCTCTGGAAGATCTGAAGAAGACGGTCTCATAGGTGAATGCACTATGAGTTGGCTCTTGTACAGGAGGCTCTGGGGGAGTAGGGTCAGCTGCTTTTTGTTTGTCTAGCTGGGAGATCATCATGACCTTCTCTAGTGTGGCGTAGTTTACCTCATTGTGGGATCCTATGTCATGCAATCTACACCAATTGGTCATGGGCTGGAAGTCTATGACTGGTGTAAAATGGGATGGTCTAGCACCACTTTGATTGGCATTTTGGTTCGGAAGTGGACCTCCAGTGTTTGCGTTATTTTTCCATTATTTTTGGTTGGGCTGAGGACCATGGTTGAAGTTTCTTCCTCTGGCATTGTTGTTTCATTGGCTGGAGAAAATATTCCATCTTTAGGAATTGGAGTTCTGGGGTGCATAAGACCCTACTTTTAGTTGACCCATGTCCACAGTTAGGGTGGACAACATTCGCCAGAGGGACTCAACCTTGGCGGTCAACTGAGTGTTTGTGTCACAATGTGACAGTTATTATTGTTGGTTCCCTGGGAAGGTAGCATTATTTTCCAGAGTTGAGGGCGACAATCCTCCAGCTATAGATGACTAGAAGAAGGTCACTCTGGATGGTTGTATCTGCTATTATTGGTTCTGTTGCGACTAGTTCCAAGAGAAAGATTCAAGACCTGGTATTGCCTGAGTCTGTAATGGATAAATGTACCAGGCCTGCTGGTCTATTAGCGGTGGCAGGGGATTCATGGCCATTGCAGGGGCACCCATTGCCAAATTGGGGTTATATCCCCCAGTGTAAGGATTTTTATCAGGGATCATGTTGAATGGCGTACTCTGCCCAATCCCGCCTAGAGATTTGTTGAGGCCACGAAACAGTTCTAAGGCTAGGTTGTAGACTTTTTCCAAAGTATCCTGATCACCCGGGGTGGTAGTTCTCCAAAGGAGAGTGGCAACAAAGGGGTCTATTGCCTTGAGATAGGTCTGTATGGTTACTTCCACCGATGGGATGAAAGGACCCATGCACTACTTCAAGGCACGTTGGAATCAGTGATTAAATGCTATAAGGGGTTCATTTGGTTCCTTTCTGATGGAAATAAACTAGCTATGGGACTAAGCTGGGTCCATGTGTACACAAAAGGCAGCCAAGAAGGCATCCTCCATGTCCTGCCAACTGTTGATGGAGTTGGCAGGAAGGTTAAGGTACCAGTTCAATTCACCCTGTCCCAGGGACAGGGGAAATATCTAGGTCACAACATCTTCATGTTGGATCCAGTGTCGGTTCATGGCATCTTTATATGCTTGCAAGTGTTCCTCTGCGGTTCATGAGCCTAGGTGCTCATATCATGGGAAAATCTTTTCTGGGTGCGAGGGTAAATCGTTGGTTGCGCCCAAAAAATTTCCTATAGGGGATCTGGTATTTCCAAAATATGCATCCATTTGGGGAGTTGAATTTTGAGTAGGTTGAACACTGATTTTTGGGATTGTCTAGGAAGTTTGGTTATTCTATGGTATGCTAGACCCCCAGACAATGGTGGCTGGTGTGACTTTCAGGGTCTATTTCTTTCGAGTAGGAGGCTTAAGTTTGAAAAACCTTCTGGGATCAGGGGTTGATCTAAGGATTCTTTCAAATCTCATTCAGAAGAAAGACCCAATCCCACTGAAGGATTAACTCCTAAAACTATGGCTTGGGGAATTCTTGGGAGTTGTAAAATTAGAATCCTAAGAGGGGGATGAGTTCATGCCCTCCTTCTAGCGCCAGTTTCTATTGACAGGACTTTGTGACCGGGTCTGCCAATAGAGGTAAGTTGTCACCGGGTACCGGGGTACCAGCCAATTTCACCTGTAAAGGTTTTCTGGGGAAATGAGATTCCCCAAGCCTCCAAGCATGTGAGATTTTGGACTCGATAATGCGGTGCTCGGTTGAGAGATGTGACTATTTTTTGAGGGGGATAGCTGGTTATCTTCAACTCATCAACTCTAGGGATTCATGTGAATGGGGTTTCCTCCAAGCACATTTTCTCTTAACAAATAAACTTAAAAAGATCTTGCAGAGTTAGAAATATTTCATCTACCTACAATTATGCTAAACATTCAAAACATTGACAATGCCCTAGCACACTACACTAAATACCATATAAATACACAACCATCAGCTTATATTTTATCAGTAGCAAAGAAAGGAGGTCGTTAATCTACTTTAAGCAATAGAGCAAAGGACATGAAGCACATAAAGCATAAAATACTGTCAACCCAGAAGATAAAGTACCAACAACATCATTGAGAGAACCCTTCCTTCTTCATTAACATCCTTCCAGCAAGCACTGGTGCATGGTACAAAGATAACTCCAAGGGAGTATTTAACTACTGAAAGCTTAAAACTATGGAGTATTGATCTCTACAACTAGGAAATGAGAAAACTTCTTTGCTATTAACTGTGGACTGCAAAATCATCAATCTTGTCAACCCCTAGAATGAGGTCAGACTTATTATTTATACACATCTTTCAATCTAACCCTAACCCTAACTTATTTTACACTCTACAATAAAATACATTATCTGGTGGCTGGTACTACCTACACCACTCTACAAAATACCTTGAGACAGAAAAGGCCTAACATGTCAAAAGAATAAGACAAGAAGGATGGAGTGGAAGAATCAGCCTTGAGAAGAGATCTAGAAAGGAGAAGGAAGAAATCTGATCTCCCGGGGATCAAGGCAACATGCCTCATAAATGGGAAAGCAACACCCTGTCTCTAATGCACTAGGTGTATCTCTGAAGTGGTGCCTTGGGAAGACCATCTGTCAGAAACCTCTCGTCGAGTTGACATGCCTTTTTATATTTCCCCATCCTCTGACAACCTTTATTACTATCTTGGAAGTCACCGGTCGGCATTGGGAACCCAGATGCGGGTCACGTGAAGAATTCAAAAATGTGGGACTCGGAACTCTGGCATTCGAGAACTTGCATTCCAAAAGAATAAAGAATACAAAAATATGATGTTGGGCTAAATTCTCTCAAATCCAGAGAACTTTATTAACTTATATTTTCTCCCAAGCCTCTAGCACTTGGCTAACGCTTTCTTCATCTATGCTCCGAATGCTATCCCACCTACTACGGACAACCTCCAATGCCTCCTCAACCTCTCCAGCCCCATCACAAATTTCATTCACCATCTTGATGGCATTGTGAGACTGAATCATGGTCTTCGACAGCCGGGATAACCTGCATTGATCAAAATTTCTTCCTGACAGATATAGGGATTCCATTCTTTCATCAAATTTGTCGAGGACATGATCCTCCAAGGTACATGTTCCAGTGGTGAGGGGATCAACTTGAGATACCCCACCAATAAATGCCTGAAATAAGCCCAAGGGATATCGGGCATTTGTTAGCTTCTCCTTCAAGGTCTTAACCAGTTCCTTGCAAACCTCAATTTTAAGGGGGTCTAGAGTATTGGACCTAGAGGGAATCATATGATTCCTCTCTCAAAATGCTGGATTTTGTGGTGACCTCTTCGCCAATGCTATGGATTTCTTCTAATCTGGCCTTCCACTTCTCATACTTCTCTAAGTCCTACTCCCATATCTGAGTAGAGCTTCATACACATACAAGGGTGAGATCTACCCTATAAACATTTGGGAGGGATGCCACTATAAATTCTCTCATCACTATTATTTTCTCGGCAGCCCACCTGTCTACTACTTGCGCCTTTTTCTTCATCATGCGTAGTGAGTCCGCGTCACCCTATGCAAGTGACAATTTGGAAGAAGGGGTTCTAGGGTGGACTTTGGCCAAGGGTCGTGTTAGTTATATCAGAAGTATGAGGAGATTAGCATTTATCTCTCTTTCCCCTTGCAGCTTCTACCCCTGTTTTTCATTTCAGGCCTCTATAGCCTTGGTAGCCTCTTTGAGCAAGTCAAGTTCTCCTTGCTTGTCCCTTTTCCCCAGCTCAACCTCTGATATACTATATTCTTTAGGCCTTGCGGCCACTGCATCTATATTTGTTAGGGGTGTTGTGATGACCACAACTATACTGCTTGCTAGGTTGGTCCGGAGAGTATGGACCACCCATGCCCTTTTGGGCTTCTTTGTTTTGGCATTCTTGGCCATCATTTTGGCTAATGACAAGGGAGTGCCTATAGGCACCGCCGGAGCTTTTCTTTTCTTTGTTTCCACCAGCCATTAAGGTGGTTGGGGCAGCCTCACATCCAATTCCTTCTCATTAAGATTCACTTCCAAACCTGGCAGTACATTCCCTAAGTCTATATTCTCCTTAGGTTCCTTTTCCTGTTCTTGTTCTAGTTCTGATCTTGCTCCCTATTTTTCATAACCCCCTACATTTTTTTGCCATGCTGGCATCTTCTATAAAATTATCCAGGATCTTTTCCCCGGTTTCTATTTCTATATTCTCAGGGACCTCATCCTCCTTGGTGTCACTAGTAGCTTCTTCATTCTCCTCTTTCGGCACCTCTTGGTCCATCGACTATTACTGTTCTTCGGCCCTATTGCCCTCATTTACTTCAATATTTTATTCCTCCATTGGGACATCCTCCAGAGGTGGATGAGGTTGCTAGCCAAAATTTAACAAGGTGATAGCTTTCATGACCTCTCCAAAAGTGCTTCAGGGCACTTGGTCACCCAAAGTCTCCAAAGGCACCTGGAGTGTGATGGTCAGAGGTATAGTTGTTCCCTAGGGTCCGGGTTCTCCTCCCATCAAGGGCTCATCTGTAGGTTTCCTTGGCATATCTACAGTCCTTTGGACCTATGATTCTTCCTGTTCAGGCTCAGCATTTTCCTCCTGAGCCTCTTGCTCTGATATGTCCTTTTCTATGGGTAGTTCTTCTTCTGCAGGGCCCTCCTTTTCTTGAGCCTTGATTTCTTCCACTATAGTATTTACACCCTATCGAATCTCTAGAAGCTCCTCCACCAAGAAGGTGTCATCAAAGTCATCATGTGGTGGAGAGGAGTCAAATATATCTTCTAGTTTAGGAGAATCTGAACTTACATCTACCGGGGGCTTCTTGGGCATACCAAGAGGAGCAATTGGTATGGGGATCATTGTTATTTTATTTTTCCTTACGAGAGAAGCCCTGGTGTCCAGAATATCAAAAGACTCAACCTCAGCAAAATTCTATCTACTCATCAATTTCTACCAACGAGGGAGGTCTCGTTGGGCGAGTAGAGGTCACTGGAGTGACTGGGAGGCTGGCGGCCACCTGCATGTTGATTTGTTGGCTAGCCAACTTTTCCAACTCCATTTGATCATGTAATTTCACCATTAGGAGTGTGGGGATTTGGGGGGACACCTTAAGCACCGGGACTCCCTCCTTTTCTTTTCCTTTACTCACACTTGCTTCAGTGGGTGCAGTGGATGAAGAAGGTCTGGCACTGACTGAAGAAGGGATGGTCTTCTTGACTGTTGCCTTCTTGCAGGTGCTTTTGGGGCACACTTGGGAAAAATACTTGTGGCTTGCTTCTATGATGGGCAACATACCCCCTCAATCATCAAATCCTCCGTAGTGGCCCAATCCACTAGAGGGAGGTCCAATTTGTCAAGCCCCTATCCTTTGTATGATGGATCCTCCAGCAGCCCACCATCATTGAAACCTTTTGGGAAAGTCCAAAGGTCTAGCACCTCCATGATCCCTTTGCTCATTCTACTATGTTTCTGGGCCCTAAGATCAAAGCTATCCTGGAAATCCACCCAAAAATCTTCAATGTCATCTTCATGTAGGGGGGATGCCCTTGGTAGTGCAGTGACAATTTTTCCACGGGGGTCATAGTTCTTCCGGGTGTGGTTGAATTCAACCAGCCCCAACCCTTTTAACTCATTACCCACCTCCTAGGCCATGGTGAGGCTACATGTATAATCCCTGCAAGAAAAGGGGAATGGGACATTAATGACCTTCTTCACTATGAAGAGAGCATGCAGATCCATCATCTACCTGTAGAATTCCAAAAGAATAACCCTATCCCCACAATACTGGGGAAGGAGGTAGGACTTCCCATTGAATCCTTTCACCCTGATGTAAGTGTGATGCCTGAATTGAATGAAATATCAGCCATAATAATTTACTAGTGCCATTGCCGCCTATGAGAGGTGGTACCTAGAATCTCAGGTAAGTGTAAGAATGTTATGGTAAATGAAGGCATCGTTTATCTGACAAAAATTTTGGAAGCTTAGCTCCCACTATAACTAGGGATAATGATCCCAAGGTGTAACCTTTCCCAGACCATTTCTGAGCTCTGCAACTATTCCAAGGACTTGAAAAGTTGTCCTTTGCTATACCAATGCCCACAACACATACGAGGTCATATAAAATTATGAATGTTGGGAAACGATCTGCATCTGAGTATCCACATGATTGGATATAATCACTACCCAGTTGAAGGCCCTGCTATGTGTTGTTATGCAGTATAAGAAATAATACATCCACACCAAGAATTCCCAGGTGTGGGGCCATCCAAATATTTTGCACAAAAATATTATGCCCGCTTGAATGGGCTCCTTGAAATCCCTGCGGGGAATTTCCAATTTCATTCTATTATAGTCCCGCTTCAGAGACTTTAACCAGTGATTATTGAGGTGCTGCCAGGAAATGATTTTGGCCTCACTAAATTCCATTAGTGAGTTGGCCCTGGTGATTACTACAGACCCTTTGAATTCTGGAAATCCCAACCCAGAAACAAAGATGGGAGCGTCTAATGTGATGATTGTGGCAGGATATTGCAGCGGCCGGGGATCTGGAAGCAATACTGAATGAGTGGTTGGATTATATAATACTACCAGCTACCTAATAAGTTTAGGGGACTACACCATGCATGGAAAATTCATGGCCTTGATGATGCTGGAGGTAGCTAAGTAAGTTGATATTTTGTCCCCTTGTTCTTTCAACCTATAAATGATCTGGATTAGACATTGTAGTTCGGCCCAATTCCCGGGGTCCAGATCTATCATTTCTTGAACCTTGGAGTCTATTTTAGACCCTGAAACACCTCCATCTCTTGGATACTTTGAGGTTAGTGGCAGCTTCACCAACATTCTTTCCAACTTTGATTTTATGGCTGCCCGGGTGGAAGTAGTTGGTAAATCTAGGCTATCAGGAGGCTTGAAATCGTCAGACATCTTGAACAAGCTTATGAACCACCTGCAAGACTGGAAAACCATCAGAACACATAAGGATATGAAAAACTCTGGGAGATTTTCCACCAGCCCACACTTGTCAAATAAACATTAGCGCATATATATCCAAAAGTTCTGGAGTTTCTAAAAAAATGAACATGGCTTAAGCATTCCAGAATGTGCTAACAAGGTGACAGAAAAAGCAGAGGACAAGGTCCCGCTGGGAATCTGAAGTCCATACAAACTAGCCATTACCGATGAGATTGGCAACAAAGCCGTACACTAGTTGACATGTGCTGGCACATGGGAAAATGGCAGGCGACATAAAGGTAGTTATGGCATTGATTAGGACAAGTGGGCCGACACGGGGAAAAAATGAATGCCATATTGGACACATTTTAAATGCCATACATGGGGAATTAATCTTTCCATTAATATGATGAGATAGAGGAGAGAGAAAGCCACCATGGTTCAAACCAGTGAGGTGTCAAGTTTGAACCATGGTGACTCTGTCTCGATGAGCTCTGTCTCGTCGATTTGAAATTCATGATAGAGCGCAAAGAACTCAATACTCTGAAGGATATACATAGCACACATATACATGATATAAATAAGATGTACAAGAGGGCTGAAGTGTATACACATAAGTTTACAAATAATATACACCATATTTATGACAATGTACAGCAAAATGAAATGCAGAGTGACTACCTAATAGGAGAGCACAGAAAATGTACATAGTATACACTATCCTACACCTGCATAGAGGGTAGACCACCCTCTAGCAAAGCTTACCCACCAATGAGTGGTGAACCAGATGACATAGATGCAAAGAAAAAATGGAAACAAAGCAAAGAAGAAATAAAAATGAAACATAGCAACACGAAACAAAAGTAGAAAATGAAGGAAAGAACTAGAAACACCAACCTGGAATCCAAAGAATGATGAAGGGAAGAAACACTAGACTGTTCTGCAATAGCTTTTGCCTCCAACACCAAGAACAACTACCAAAAATCAAATCATTGTTACCCACTAAGATCAGAGAAGCTTGCACTTAATTTTCCCTCAAATCACCTATGAATCACTCTGAAAACTCTAAGTGTTTTAATCATGGTAACTGTGAAAATGACAGGTAAATCTTATTTATACCCAAGGTAGAAGCAAGTTACCTTCCCTCCGCAAACTTTGGAATAGGAAAACCTCCATATTTTGGGCCCGGGGATTCCAAATGACCATTTCTTCTTATAGGAAGAATACATCATGGCAAAGAATCCCAGAGTCTGGAATCCAGCTTCTGGAAAATAAATGACCAACTTTGGGAACAGGTCCCAGAGACACGAAGGACAAAAACATAAAACAAAACCAACACCGTGGGAAAGAAAACCTAGAGAAGGAAACAAAAGAAGTGAAGGCAAAGAAAACAAGGCAAGAGCCAAAAGAAAAACAAAGGGGGACCCAAAATTTTGCATACAAAGTGTAGGGATGGGGCTGTAGATCATAACAGCTTCATAGTGTCACATAGAGGAATCAAAGTGGACCCAGCAAAGGTCAAAGCAATATTGGGCATGCCTCCACCATCAAACCTAAGACAACTAAGAGGGTTATAAGGAAGGCTCCAATCAATCAGGTGCTTCATAGCTCAGCTAGCAGACAAGTGCCACCCATTCCAACATCTATTGCACAAAGACATCAAATTTATATGGATAGAGAAATGTGAATAGGCATTTCAAATATTCAAAGACTACCTTCTCAAGTCTCCTATATTGATACCAATAGTCCAAGGTAGACCATTGCTTCTATATATCTCAGCGACGGAGTCTGTGTTAGGTGTACTCTTGGCAAAACATGATGACGCAGGTAAGGAAAGGGCCATCTACTATCTAAGAAATACATTGGTTGGATATGAACTAAACTATACACAAATTGAAAAGTCATACCTTGCAGTTGTTTTCACTTCCTAGAAGCTAAGACATAATATGTTGAGTCACCTAACAAAGTTGATCACACATATTGATCCTTTAAAGTACCTCCTACGCAAAGCAGCGCTCACCAGATGAATGGAAAAGTGGGTAATGATTTTGAGTGAGTTCAACATTGAGTACGTAGATAGGAAGGCCATCAAAGGACAAGTGATCATAGAACAACTAGCAGAGGCACCCATTCAGGACCATCAGCCTATTATTTCTGACTTTCCTAACGAATCTATCATGACACTACAACCAGGGATTGAGGTATGGCAACTATATAGGGATTGAGGTATGGCAACTATATTTTGATGGATTGTGCACAAACCATGGTGCAGGGCAGGGATAGTGATTATCACTCTAGATCATGATACAATTCCAAAGTCTTTCAGACTTAACTTCCCATGCACTTAGAGCAACATAGCTGAATATGAAGCACTAGTCATTGGTCTAAAGATAGCAATTCAGTGGGGAATCAAGAACCTTAAATTCTTTGGTGATTCACAGTTGGTCATCAGTCAAGTCAACAATGATTATATGACCAAAGATGAGAAGCTCATACCATACAGAGCACAGATGGAAAAACTACGCACCAAGTTCCATTACATTTTCTTCGAGCAAGTCCCACAAGCACAGAACAAAGTTGCAGATGTGATGGCTACCATAGCATCATTGATTGATATGCCAAGTAACGAAAAAAAATCCTAGTTTCTAGTGGAGCAACTCTTGGTGCCATCACATCAGGCATCCATCACAGAATCAGCATGGGTCCTTGTTGGTCTTGAATCCCCATGGTACCAAGATGTCTATAACTATCTCCAAAACAATGTCTTACCTCCCAACTTGTCTAGGAACCAGAGAAAGTCCCTCATCCACCAAGCCTCTAGGTATACCATCCTCTCAACTACTTTACAAAGACAAATTCTAGATGGAACACTTCTACGATGTCTCACTTCCATGGAATCCTAGAAAGCTTTGTACGAGGTACATGAAGGAATTTGTGGAACCCACAGAGGTGGCAACAACTTAGCTAAGAAGATCATCTGAATGGGATACTATTGGCCCATAATAGAGATAGATGAACACAAACATGTTCAAAGGTGTAGATAATGTCAGATAGGAACTAAATCCAATCACATCACCATTACCATTTTCAATGTTGGGATTTAACCTAGTGGGCAAAATTACACCTTCTTCGGCAAATGGACACAAATACATCATAGAATAAATAGAGTACTTCACCAAGTGGGTGGAAGAAATTCCCCTCACATACATTCATTAGAAATCAAATAGAAATGTTCATACTTAACCACATTTTATGTCGATACGGGATCCCTCAAACAATCCTGACAGATCATGGTACATCTTTCCAAAACAAGGATGTTGAAGAGCTATGTGAACAGTTCCATATCAAACAAGGGTTCTCTTCTTTTTACTATCCTCAAGGGAAGGGCCAAGCTGAAGCCACAAACAAAACAATCTTGAAAATCTTGAAGAAAATAGTAAATAAATCAGGGCGAGACTGGCATTTATAGCTTAGTCCCGCATTATGGGCATATAGACCTAGTGTGAGAACACCTATAGGAGCTACTCCTTTCTCCCTAGTCTACAGATCAGAGGTAGTGTTACCCCTCAAACTGGAAATCCCATCCCTAAGGATATCATTGAAGAACCTGGTTTTAGATGAAGACTATAGAGTAGAAAGGCTCAGTGAACTAGAGTTACTAGATGAAAGAAGGAAACATGCCTTCGACCACTTACAAGGCTATCAGAATCCTCTTAGAAGGAACTATCATAAGAAGGTGAAGCCATGAACATTTGAGGTAGGAGACCTTGTCCTCATGGAAAATTAGAAGAATCAAGCAAAGCAAGTCAAACCTAGAAAGTTTGAGCCTAATTGGCTAGGACCATTTGTCATTATCAGCTCTACTCAGAGTGGGGCATTCATCCTAGTGACACCAGAAGTAGATAGCTCCTCGAATACATCAACTGCATGCACCTCAAGAGGTTCTACCCTTGAGGTCTCTATGGTTAAGGCACCTATCTACATATCTAGAAAATACCAAAACAATTAGAAAATACAAAAGTTACCTTGGTGAAAACCTGGCAAACAGACACCTTGGCGACAACAAAAAAAGAAAAAAAAGAAAAAAAAGTAAAGAGAAACAAAATTGATCTCTCAGTGAAAACCTAGAAATCAAGTGCTATTGAGTAGGTACCTTCGTGAAAACATGGCAAACAGGCACCAAGTGTTCAAATCCAACTTCACCATCAACAAACTCCAAAAGCTTGAGCAGATTTCAAAATGCAAGACTGACTACCCAAGCTAGATCCAGAAGCACAATCCCCTCTGAGCACTAGGCACTTACCCATGGTTACACACTGGTCCACCAGACTAGGGGGTGATTCATAATGTCCTGAAAAAATTCCAAAAAAATTAGAAAACTCATCAAAAAATCCTAAAAAGTTCAAAAATCAAGACAAAATCAATCTTCATCAAAAACATTCAAAAAAATTGCAAAATCCCAAGCAATAAAACCAACTCAGTTATCAAGAGAGAAAAGGGTGATCACGCCCAGTCAATCAATGTCACAATCATGAGCTTTGTGAATCAGCACTGGGCTCATTTGACACAGCTTTATCAATCTATCAATTCAAACAACAAGCAACTAGCGACCAAGCTAATCTATCAATTGTCACAATCATGACCTTTGCGAACCAGCATTGGGCCCATCTGACATCGCTTGATCAGTTGCCAAAATTGATCAAATCAATCTATCAATTGTTACAATCATGAGCTTTACAAACCAGCATTGGGCCCATCTGACATAGCTTGATCAGAAGCCAAAATCGATCAAATCAATCTATCAATTGTCACAATCATGAGCTTTGCAAACCAGTATGGGGCCCATCTGACACAGCTTGATCAGCTGCCAGCACGATCAAAGTAATCAATCAATTAATACTATCAATAGTTTTACATAGTGATGGGTATGCTCAAACCAAATAGGTTGGTCTTAAATGAGTAATCTATTACTGAAACCAGACACACTCAAGCAATCAAGCCAATCAATTCTATCCAAAGAGTTGAGCCAATCAAGAGAATCCAACTGCATCAAGGAACCATCCAAAAATGTTGACTAGGTTAGTCAAGTCGGTCAGATGCCAGTCTATATTTCGCAGTTATGTTCTTATGCTACTCCAGGATCCACCGTGTGAGGAGAGTAGCTATGATAGATCATGACTTATTTTCTTTGATTGATGTTTGTTGAATTTTCACTTCAATTCCAGGGCCATGATGATTTAGGATAAATGCAGTAGGTGTTGTAACTTATCTGGCAGTTGCACAGTTCCATGATCTGAGCTTAACCCTAGGAAAGAATTGGACATTCCTTCTCTTTTATTTTGCTTGTTTGGTTTTATAGAATGAGAGATGGACTCTAAGTTTCTTTAGAGTTTTATCTTGGTTTCTATGGTCTTTCTCTTTATGTTGCAAACAAGAGCTCATGATGCTATCCAGATGGACTCTAGGGGCGTAGGAGTTCTATCTTGTTTTCTTGGCTTTCCCTTTCAGAAATCAAGAGCTCACAGTGTTAACCAAAAGGAATCTGGGTGCATAGGAGTTCTATCTTGGTTTCTTTGTTTTAGATTAATTCAGAGGACAAAGCGGTATCCAGATGGTCAATATCTGGGTGCTTTTGGCTCTCTTTCTTTTCAAACAGGGAACATAGCTGAACCTAGGTGGTCAATATTTGGGGTACACTAGGTTCTCTTTCTATTCAATCTCTCTACTCCTTCTGCTATCAAGAGGTCATGGTGGTATCCAGTTGGTATGTGAACTGGATCATTCAACGCTCTTCAAAATTTTAGAAAATACTAAAAAAAAAGATGCAATGATGACAACTATTGGAAATAGGGGCAACAACTTGGGACACTCATCCTTTCTGTCAATTCATGTCTATCAAAAAAACTAAAAATTTCCTTTCTATCATTCCATATCTATCAATCAATCCCAGAGATCACATTCCAAACTAACTTCCTTGTAACTAACACATGCATTACTCAAAAATTTTGTGCATGGTAGATTGCATTCATTTAATGCATAAGAAAAATCCAAAACATGTGCATAGTAGATCACATAATCAATGCATCCATCATCAATAACATCATAACTAACATAGAAATGCATTCATCATCATCATATAGTGATTCACTTTTCAACAAATTAATGCTCATCTGACGCATTTTCTATGCTTAATTTGTTGAGGGGGCATATAGTCCACTTGCTATCACTGGGGCAAGCTGGGGCAGGATCAAATCTAAAAATTCTTTGACACACTG
>MU228207.1:454817-475871 GCA_018584345.1 Thuja plicata
ACATGGGTAACTTCACCCACCTCTTTAGTTCAAAAAGGTAACTCACAATTAGCTCTTCAGTCAACCAAACTCTATCTCCTCTTTACCAATTGAAGAGGTGGAGTTTACTGATGACTTCTCCAGTTCCTTTTAATTTCAACCATTCATCTCCCTATCTCTGGGATTGATCTCAACCATTCATATCATCACCCATTCCTATATAATAAACCCTTCATAACCATTTGAAGGATCTAGGATTTCAAGCTCTCATACGCCATTACTATGTCAGTTTAGTTCTAGCATTCAAGCCATCTTGCGATCACACATCCATTTCAATTAGTGATTTCTCAACACTTCTCAAGTCATAGACACTGCCCCGCCAATACTGAGCATCAAGAACAGCATTTCAGAAGGAGTAGAGAGAAACAATAGAAGCTTCAAGCACCGTGGGATTTGCATTTATTTGTTTTCCTTTCTCTTGCTTGTACATTTTATTGATTACATTTTAGGTTATTCATTTTAGTAGTTATTATGTACTTGATTTATATCATTTTTAAAACCTTTGCTACTAATCCTTACCTTTGTAAAGCTTGGGAACATGAATCATGAAAGAAGGAGGCGTACAGCTAGTCCTTCGGTTCATTATATTTCAAACCTTGGTGCCTAGGGGAAATATCTTTCATCAACTAGTTCCCATGGCTCCACAACCAACTTCATTGAATTGTGTAGAATCATTGTACCATCACTCTCATATCCCACCTAGGTGTGATGAGATAGACGATGCAGGGCCTGGAAAATGATAGATTTTCCTAGGAGATCTCTACCCTACTTTTCATTCAAGTTCTAAATTTTTACAAAATAGATTCTCCTCTCTTGGTGACGAGGATATCATGAATGATGTTTTTTAATGAATTTCATATCCTGGACTATAAGGGGTCTTACTGACCTCTCGAAAATATTTTATTTGAGATTTTTATCACAGGTTTCCTCAAACTGATGTATTGTGTCTTCAGGAAATTAAGATAGTTTTTTTTGCTTACAGCTACATGCCATGTTATTTGGCCTCATAGTTCAATTATTTCCTCCACCCATGAAGCTGGTAGAGGAGGGGTGGTAGCCTTATTGACGTCATGTTGGCAGAATGCAATAATACACCATGGTGAGGACCCCATGCATAGGTTGGTGTGGATTCTTATGAAAATTTACAATCGCCATTTTGGTATTATTAATATTTATTACCCTAATGATGTGGTAGAAAGAGCTTACCTGTGGTGATAGCTTGCTGACTCATTACTGGTAGTCACTTGGGTTTTTTGTGGCAGCTTTAATATGGTTGAGGTAGCCTTCGATAAGGATGGCATTACACCATTCTGTTAGAAAACTAGATAATGAGAGGCTTGGTTTTACATGAGCAATAAATTGGGCCTTTTTATCCCAATGCTAATTGTCACCTCCCACACATATTGGCATACCTGGAATAATTTTAGGGATGGTTCTGATAGAGTACTTAAACACCTGAATCGTGCTATGATATCCTCTCAATCTTTTTTTCTTTTGGGAAAGAGAAATCCTTACTAGTATTGCCTTTATTTGATGTCACCTTATCAGATCACTTTCCCATTAAATTTTCCATAGAATGGTGTGTTGCTTTTCCAGGTTCCTCTCATTCTTCATATTTTTTAACACCTCATTTCTGACTCATCTGCCTACCTTTTCCTATGTTCAAAGAGTTTGGAACCTGCAACCTCGACCCACACAACCTACAGGTTGGATTTTGTGGTGGAATGATGTCATTCTTTGCACCACTAAATTTCTCCATTGTTATTGAAAATAATTGGCACATTTCTACCATAATTCGTATGCACGAACCACCAAATATTTGCATGTAGTTGTTGAGAGCTTGATAGTTCATCATTTTTCAACTGAATTATAGTTTCAGGTGGAAACTCTTTGTCACCAGAAGAAGGTTGTTTACACTTATGTTGCTAGAGGAGCCCATCTTAAGGCATAATTGCATTAGCTAAAAGTGGGAGATTGAGCCAGTAAATAATTTTTTACCTCTCTACGCCCAAGACATTGCTCTCCCAGTATTAAAAGGATCAAGGATAAAACTTTTGTGCTTACTAAACTACCAAAAATTTTGCAAGATTTTGTATATCACTACCAAAGATTTTTCACAGCTTAATTCCTCACTCTTTCATGTCAAAAATCCTTAGAGGAGTGTCTATAATCCATTCCTAATCATCTCTCAGATTCCCAATGGGACTTTTGTTACCAGACCTTGTCTATACAAGACCTTAAGGAAGCCACCTTCTCCATGGCTGATGAAAAATCCCTTGGTTGCGATGAATTTCACTCTAAATTTTACAAGGCTCTTTGGGATTGTGTTGGGTCAAACCTTCACCATGTCTATCTAGAAGCCTTTCAAACTAGCACTTTGGGCTTAGCTATCAACAAGGGAAATATCAACTTCATGCCTAAATCTAGAGATCCATAAGATATCTACAACTGGCACCCTATTACCTTGCTCAATGTGTCTTACAAGATTATTTCTAAAGCTCTGGCTCTAAAAATTTGTCATATTCTGCCTTAGATTATCCATCGTGAGAAAATAGGCTTCATTAAATCTCACTTTATTCTAGATAATATTATTTTTATCTGGGAGGGAATGGAATGGACTCGCCAATCTCACCAAAATGCTATTTTAAAAAAAAATTATTTTGTAAAAGCTTATGGCCGTATTGAATGCCCTTTTATTTTATCCATGTTAAAAGTTGTTGGCCTCGGCCCCCGCTTTGTACTTTCTATTCAAATTCTTTTTGCACATGTCAAATCTTGTATTAAAATTAATGCTCGTCAATCCACCAATTTTAGCTTGCATAGATCTATTAGTCAAGGTTTCCCTTTGCCTCTTGCATTGTATGTTCTCTAAAGAAATGGAAAATGAATTTGAGATGTCAATGATTGGTAAAATGAAGTTTTTTCTTGGTTTGCAAATTAATCAGAGTAAGAATGTCATTTTTATATCTCAGACCAAGTATCTTAAGGAAATGTTGAAGAAGTTTGGAATGGAAGATTGTAGACCTTTTGGAATACCTATGGTGACTGGACATAAACTGACTAGTAATGATGTGACTCAAAGTGTAGTGCAAACAAAGTATATATCTATGATTGGTGGTCTACAATATCTAACTCACACTAGACCAGATATTACCAATGTAGTTGGTATTGTGGTAGGGTATCAAGCAGATCCTAAAGAGACACATCTTTTTGTTGTGAAAAAAAAATTTAGATATTTTAAAGCAACAACAAAATATGGATTATGGTATGAAAAATCAGATGATTTTATTTTATAGGCTTATACTGATGTTGATTGGGCAGGTAATGTGGATGAAAGAAAGAGTACTAGTGGTGGTGCATTTTTCCTTGGAAAAATATTGGTTTCTTGGTTGAGCAAGAAGCAGAACTGTATTGCTCAATCTACTACTGAATCAAAGTATGTTGTTGTTGCAATAAATTACACACAAGTTGTTTGGATGAAAAAAATACTGAAGGAAATTGGAATAATTTTTGAAGAACCATTGGTTATCCATTGTGATAACACCAACATAGTGAATATGTCAAAGAATCCTATAATGCATTCAAAGACTAAACATATTTCTATTAAGTATCATTTCTTGAGGGAGAAGGTAGCAGAGAAAGAGATTAAACTGGAATATATTAGCACAAAGGAATAGATAGCAGATATATTTACAAAACCTTTTCCAAAAGATGCTTTTTAGTATCTTAGAAGCATGCTTGGGGTTAAATCCCCTCCTTGTGATAATGAATTGATGCCAATGTGCATCAGTCCAGTGGCTTTCAAGAGCTATATCATTTTCTAGACTTGATGTATGGATCTACTCCTCAGGAGGAGTGATCGTAGGAACAGAAGATTACACATGAGTTGTGGCACCCTTTGCCATTGCTGCCAAAGGGGGAAGGAATCTATGTGAAAATCCATAGTGTTTTGGGGAGATTTGTGTTGAGGATATTGAAAATATTATATTGAGAAGAGAAATTATTTTTGAGTTGATTTTGGGTTGATGGATTTTCCCATATTAATCCATTGATGCCAAAGGGGGAGATTGTTGGATCATATTAGATTTGGATACTATTCATGTTGTTGATATTCATGTTTTGTCACTGATGTCAATATATGTTTCTGTGAAGTAGACAAAATGGTTACATGACTGGCAGAAGTATAAGGACACTATACAGATGTTTCAGAATGGTTAAATTTTTTTATATGAAGAAGGGTGTATTTTGACCTTATTCCTAAGGTCGCTTAGATTTATGTTACATATTGAGGATGTTACAATTGTTTTGGTGAAGACTAGTTACTGGACTATAACTGTGATGCTTGACATAGAAGGTCTCTATTTTTTGGGTATATCTTACTGGCGAAGATATTTTAGGTGATGTGAGCTTACTAAGTGACAGAGGAAATATTGAGGAATGTTGGGTATTGATCGATTGGCGTGAGCATTCTAGTGACGTCAGTTGTGGTGTGTATTCTAGAGGAGACCTATTTGGTGGCCTACTTTAGACATGTAGTGTGTAATATGAATTGTGAGCATGGATTGCGGATCTGGGAGTATAACTGATGGATTGTATTTGATGTTTACTTTTTATGGGTACTGTGTAAATCTTAGCAAGGGGTTAAACAATTATTTGTATATTGGAAAATCCTAATTGGATGACCTAAATATTTATTTGTGTATTAGGAAAGCTTAACTGGCCAACCTAATGAATTATTGTAATAGGGTATATATGAGTGATCTTTTCTTTTGAAAAAATGTGGTAGTAGAAAGAGATTGAAAAGTAAGAGAAGTGAAAGTTGCGAGGCTTGTTTGGCTACTGGATGTAGAGAAGAGTTTTGTGATAAGAGTACTTCATAGGAACTGACCAAGCAAACACAGTTGATATCAGATAGTTCACTAGATTGTATATTCTTATATACACTTGCTAGGATTTTGAATCCTTGAGGGTGGCTTTAACCTTCTTTGGGCAGTGAGCCTACTACCTTTCTTGAATCCTAACAGGATCTGTCTCCTAACAGGGACTGTGTATTGTAATGTTGTAATAAGATCCTAATAGGGATAAATCTTTTAACAGGGATACTATACTCTCAATACATTATTTGTGGGTGCTAATTCTCACTGGCGTTTTACCTTTAAGAGGGTTTCCTTGACAACAAGTATTGTGTTATTGTGTTGGCATCTACTGTGTTATCATTTGCATTATAGTTTTGGTTTATAAATTTTAAAGTTTAATATTCTATATCACAACTGATTCATCCCCCCTCTTAGTTATCTTGTGGACTATTATTAATAATAGTTTGATCGTCTTCTTCATAAATCTCAACTCGGTAAACCATTCACTTTTACCTAGTAACTTGAACTTGTTAGGAATAACAATCTACAAGCACAACTGAGAGGGGGGTGAATCACTTGTAAGATAGGTTATTAAACATTAAATTTTATAAACCAAAAATTCCATTCAAATGATAACACAGTAAATGCCAACCCATTAACAAAATCCTTGTTGTCAAGGAAACCATGTTAAAGATAAAACCCTAGTAGGAATTAGCACCCACAAATGATGTACTAAGAGTATAGTATCCCTGTTAAAAGATTTGTCCTTGTTAGGAGCTTATTACAACATTATAGTACATAGTCCATGTTAAAGGATAGACCCTTTTAGGATTCAAGAGTAACAATGGGCTCACTTCCCAGGCACACTGCCCAAAGAAGTTTAAGGCCACCCTCAAGGATTTACAATCCGAACAAGTGTATATAAGAAAGATACAATCTAGTGAACTGTCTAATAGAAACTATCTTTACTTGGTCAGTTCCAATGAAGTACTATAATCACAAACTCTGCTCTACATCTAGCAGCTAATCAAACTTCATAGCTTCCACACTTCTCTATCTTTTCAATTACCTTCTCATCATTCCACTATCACATCTTTTCAAAATAAAATCTCTCTCATACATACCCTATAACAATAATTGATTAGGTCAGCCAATTAAGCTTTCCCAATATATAAATAATTATTTAACCCCTTGCTAAGATACACAAGGTACCTAAAAAAAGTAAATATCAATTACAATACATCAGATATAATCCAAGATCCACAATCCATGCTCATAATCCACAATGCATGCTACATCTCTGAAGTCGGCCCCAAATAGGTCTCCTCCAGAATACATGCCACAGCTAACATCACCAATAATCACATGAATTATGATCAACAAAAAACATTCCTCAATATGCCTTATGTCATCTCTTAAGCTCACATAACCTAAATCATCATCGTCTGTAAGATATCCCCAAAACATAGAGACTTGCTCTGTCAAGCATCACTGTCATAGTCCAAAAACCAGTCTTCACTAAAACATCTGTAACATCTCTGATATGCAATATTAATCCAAGAAACCTTAGGAATAAGGTCATCACACATCCTTCTTCATATCCTCATCTTCGCTCATTCTGATTCATCCGTACAGTGTCCATACAATAGTAATAACTAGTTTGTTCTCTCCACAGAAACATATGTTGACATCAGTGACAAAACATGAATGCCAACAACATCAGCAGTACCCAATTCTGATATCATCCAAAAATCTCCCCCTTTGGCATTGATGGAAACATATGGTAAAATCCATCAACCCAAAAAGTACTCTCTTTCAATACAATATTATCAATATCCTTAACACAATTCTCCCTAAAGCAGTAGGGATTTTCACATAGAATCTCTCCCCCTTTGGAAATAATGGCAAAGGGTGCCATAACACATCTTTAATATTTTTTAAGGTTTATCTTTTTCAAATCTTCATGTCTAATAGCTAGGTGCAAAACCACCCAAATGTGCTCTATAGTATTCCTTTGATCACTCCCCCTGAGGAGTAGATCCATGCATCAAGTTCAGAAAATGGTATAGCTCTAAAATCCACTGGACTGATGCATGCTTGCATCAATTAATTATAACTGGGAGGGGCTCTCACCCCAAGCATGCTTCTAAGATACTCAAAATCATCTTTTGGAAATGGTTTTGTAAATATATCTACTAGATATATTCCTTTGTGCTAATATACTCCAGTCTAATATTTTTCTCTACTACCTTGTCTCTCAAAAAATGATACTTAATAGAAATATGTTTAGGCTTTGAATGCATTACAAGATTCTTTGACATATTCACTGTGCTAGTGTTATCACAATGGATAACCATTGGCTCTTCAAAAATTATTCCAATGTACTTCAACATTTGTTTCATCCAAACAACTTGTGTACAATTTATAGTAGTAGAAACATACTCAGATTCAGTAGCAGACTGAGCAATACAGTCTTGCTTCTTACTTAACCATGAAACTAGCCTTTTTCCAAGAAAAAATGCTACACCACTTGTACTCTTTCTATCATCCACATTACCTGCCCAATCAGCATTATTGTAAGCCTGTAAAATAAAGTCATTTAATTTTTCATACCATAATGCATACTCTATTGTTCATTTCTGAAAATTCTTTTCACAGTAGCAAGGTGTGTTTCTTAAAGATTTGCTTGATACCTTGCAATAATTCCAACTACATTGGAAATATATGGTCTGGTGTGAGTTAGATATTGTAGACCTCCAATCATTGATCTTTAATTTGTCTAAAAAACACTCTGAGTTTCATCATTACTCGTAAGTTTATAGCCATTCAGCATGGGTGTTCCAATAGGTTTACAATCTTCCATTCCAAACTTCTTCAACATTTCCTTAAGGTACTTGGTCTGAGATATAAAATATCATTATTATTCGGATTAATTTTCAAACCAAGAAAAAATTTCATCTCACCAATCATTGACATTTCAAATTCATCTTCCATTTCTTTAGAGAAATTTTTACTCATTTTATCATTGCATCCAAAAATGATATCATCAACAAAACTTCTATGATTAAGATTCCATCTTCACCAGTTCTTAAATATAAATTATTGTCTGCATTACCTTTTCTGAAACCAAGATGAAGTAGATACCTGTCTAGTCTTGCATACCATGCTCTCAGTGATTGTTTCAGTCCATGCAATGCTTTCTTCAACTTACAAACCATGTCTTCATCTTCCATCAAAGGAAATCCATCAGGTTTCTCTATGTATACTTCTCCTTCCAAATATCCATTCAAGAATGCAGATTGGACATCCATCTAATATACTTTAAAGTATTTATGTATAGCATAAGCAAGTAATAATCTCACAACTTCCAACCTATCAACAGGAGAAAATGTTTCTTCAAATTCTATGCCTTCTTGTTGCGAGTAGCCTTTACAAACTAGTCTAGCCTTATTTCTTACCAATGTTCCTTCCTCATCCATTTTGTTTTTGAAAACCCAATTAGTTCCTATCAAATTTTTGTTTTTAGGTCTTGGAACCAATTCCCAAGTATTTTTTTTCTTTATTTATTCTAGTTCTTCCTGCATAGTTTTATTCTAAGATTCATATCTACATGCTTCATCAGTAGTTTTTGGTTTAACTTGAGAAATCAAACAAATTTCATCTCTTACTTAGATCTTGTCATCATTCCTTTACTTGCATTACCAATGATTTTATTTTTAGGATGGTTCTTCTTAACATACCTCGGAGTCTTGGGAGTCTTAGTAAGCTCAATTGATTCATCTTCAATCTCATCATCAATCTCCAAAGGTTCTCCAGGATCAGTAGTGACCTCTTTTATCTCTGCAATATGTCCACAGTCATACATTCATTCCTAAATCTAAAACTTTTCATATATCCTCACATTAGCACTTTCAATAAACTTCCTCAATCTTAGATTGAAACATTTATATGCTTTTCTCTTAGTAGAATAACCAACAAAGATACCTTCATCACTTCTAGTATCAAAATTCCCTATCTCGTCATCTCTTTTGATATAGAATTTACTTCCAAATATTCTGATATATTTTACAGTAGGAGTATGATCAAACTATAATTCATAAGGAGTCTTAATTTTACCTTATCTGATTTGAATTTTGTTCAAGGTGTACACTGCAGTACCAACATCTTCTCTCCAATGAACATTTGATACATTTCCTTCCAGCAACATAGTTCTGGCAACATCCAATATTGTTTTGTTTCTTTGCTTTGCTGTCCCATTTTGTTGTGGTGTCCTAGGAGCAGATGTATGTCTGAATATTCCATGCTCTTCGTATTAGGTATTAAATAATTTTGAAGTAAACTCACCACCTCTATCTAATCTCAAACATGTTATCTTCAAACTTGATTCATTCTCAACTTTTGCTTTGAATATCTTGAATTTGTCAAATTCCTTGGACTTCTCTCTTAAATATGTAACCCACATCATTCTAGAAAAGTCATCAACAAAAAGTATAAAATACATTTCACCATAATAAGATCATGTTCTTATAGGACCACATAGATCTGTATGTACCAAATCCAACTTCCCTATTGTTGAATAAGATTTTCTTTTAAAACTGCTTCTATTCTACTTCCCCATAACACACTCTCTACACATATGTTAGATGGTTTCATAATCTTAGGTATATCTCTTACTACATTAGTCATACTTGCCTTCACAATATTATCAAAGTTAACATGAAAAAAAATTATATTACATAATCAACTTTCATCAACCTTCACAATAAAACAAGAAGCCTCAGATGTATTCAAATCAAATACATTACCTCTAGATTTAGTACCAATTGTGATCAAGTCTCCTGATTTTCTTCTGATAGAACATTTCCCATCAATGAATTTCAATTGATAACCTATGTCCACTAACTGGCCAACACTCAACAGATTATGCTTAAGTCCATCAGCAATCAGTACATTGTGAGGATTAGTTTTTCCATCCAGAGAAATAGATCCAACTCTAATGATACTCTTAGGAGTATTGTCACCAAATCTAACAACGCTACCATCATATCTTTTTACACTAAAAAACTTGTTTTTATCTCCAGTCATATGATGTGAACAACCACTATCTATAACCCATTCAAATTTATTTTCAACATGAGATACTAAGGCTTTTTATTCATGTATAGGTTCATCATCCTTAATAGCAATAAATCCAATTTCATCATAGTCAACAACATCATCATCAAAAATACCTTCACTAGCATAATAACATTCCTTGTCTTTTTAATACTTCAATTTGTAAAACTTAGGTTTATATTTTCAAACCCTTGTAGGACATCGAGATGCAAAATGACCAGTCTTGTTACATGAAAAACATTTCAAAGGTAACTTGCCTTCAAATTTACCCTTACCTCTCTTTTCTCTTCTAGCGATCAGGGCTACCACTTCGTATAGATTTCTTTCTTCCTCATGTATTTGTTCTCATTCATCAGCATAGTCTCCAAGTTCTTCTCTCAAGTCACTATTGCTGGTATTCACAATTCCAAATAAGGTATTTTTGTTTCTATGCACAGTCACCTTGAATGTTGACTCAACTTTACATAGATAATCTCCCAGTTCTGTGGCCTCAAAAGTAGTTAGCTTTCCAATCAACATCTCTCTATTGAACTTTGGTGTCAAGGTATAATCTCCTCTATAGATTGTACTTTAGTTTTGTATGTAGGTGTCAAAGACCTGAGGATCTTTGCAATCACTTCTTCCTCAGTGTAAGTACCTCTAGAATTCCTTATTTTAGTAACCACTTCAGTAATTCTCTGTGCATATGCTCTAATATGCTCATCATCTTTCATTTTCGATGATTTCATCTTTGTCTTCCATTTTTGTAGCTTCGCCTATTTTGTAAACTTATCTCCTTCATACAGTGCTTCTAATCTTGTCCAAATTTCATGTGCAGAATCTAAGTCTTTTACTTATGTGAATTCACTTTAGAAAGTGCACTAGTCAATGTTTCCCTTACGACCATGTTACATGAAAATAACTCTTTTCATCTTCAGTAGATATATCCAATTCATCATCAGTATTTATCTTTTCCTTTCTTTTTGTGATCATCCAGTAGTCAATTCCCAAACATAGCAAATGTGTTCTCATCTTGTTCTTCCAACTGTCGAAGTTTGTAAGATCAAATTTCAAACTATCGTTCCTGTAGTAAGTCATCTTAAGGATCACCTCAATTTTTTAAGCTTTCTCTATAATGACCAGTACCTTTGATACCAATTGTTAGGAATAACAGTCCACAATCACAATTGAGGGGGGGTGAATCAATTGTGAGATAGATTATTAAACATTAAACTTTATAAATAAAAACTTCAATTCAAATGATAACACAGTAAATGCTAACACAATAAAAAAATCCTTTTTGTTTTGGAAACCCCAGTGGGAATGAGCACCCACAAATGATGTACTAAGAGTATAGTTGTAGACACCTAAAATTGACCAAGTGTATCTCAAATATTTCAAATTATAAATCTCAGCCAAATGCTTCATAATATCATCTCAATGCAAATTAAATGGACATTTAATCAAATGCAAATAAAAGAAACAAAATTCAAATCAAATTAAAAGATCAAATAATCATGAAATTAATTAATTAAAATCAAGCCTAAAGGGATTAATCAAATTATGCAATTGATTTTTCAATTGTATAGTTCAAATCAAAAGGATCAAATCCAACCCAATCACCCTTCCATGGCTAATTTAATTAAATGATGGAGTTATTTAATTCCTAATTCTTTGAGACAACCAACCAACTTTCCCTCCATTTGCAAACACCTCAAAGCTTTTGACTTAACCAAACTTTGATCATGATCAACTCACTCTACCCCCTACCCTTGGGAAAATGCTATAAATACAAGCAATTTCTTTTGTATTTGGGATCCAAGAATTCAACAGCAAAAGCATCCTTATTATAGGCATATTGAGAGCATATTAAGGAGCATTTTGAGAGCTTTGAGAGAGTTTTTAGCATTTTCATATCATTTAGTATATCATGTTTAGGAGCATTTTCTATTTTCTTTCATGATCTTGGAGCATTTTGAGCATTCTAGCTAGATTTGAGCATTCATTTTCATACATATCTCATTCTAGGATTATCCTTGAGAGAGATTAAGCCTAAGAGCTCTCTTAACAAAGCTTGGATAGAGAACCATGAGATGATATAGATCTTAGCTTCAATTCTTTAGATTAGTTTTGTATTATCTTCCATAGAATTTGTTGTCTTTTATCTTAATTTCATGAAGGTGTATTTTCTTACACACATAATCGCACCCAACGTGGGGCTCTAAGCCTCTGTATTAACATTTTTATCTTAACATTTGGTCTGTTTTCTTTGTTCTTGGTGTTTTTCTTCTATAAAATAGGAGAAGAGCCGCGTATAGGATGCAAAGAGCCGCCTATGAACACCAAAACACCGCCTGACAAGCTTGATTCATCTCTGTCTTCCTCTCTGCTGCCGCCTGTCAGATAAAGTGCACTGCTTGTTAACATTCAACAGTCACTTACCAACAATTTCTGACCGCTCTTTATGATTTTTGCATCGCTTGTTATGTTTATTTTGGTGAAATTTTAAGAGCCTCGTAGTAATAGTTAAAAGTTGCTTTTAAATTTTAAAGTGACGCTTGCTAACACTTGATAGCCGTTGTTTAGCTGTTAAATGTCGCGTGGTAAATTTTTCTTTAAATCAATTTTCAGTTGATTCTGTCACTTTTATAACTCTCTGTGTTTCCTTTTTCTATAAATGAAAAATCACCCTGAAGTGCAGAAACCAAAGAAGCGAATCTCAAGGCCTAGCAAGGAGGTGAGAGCTAAGACCAAAAATGATAAAGAAGTTCACAATGCAAATTTATTAAAGATCTTGTTTGAAGAAGAAAATTTATATGATCATTATATAAAAGTGTTATTTGCTTATAAGAGAAAATTTCCCACTCTTTAAATAAATTTGCATCCTTACTTTCTTTAAAAGCTTTCATTGATAAATCTTCCATTTGAAAAAGCTTTTAGGAGATTTTTTGTGTCTTTTAAGGTTTTCAAGTTTTCTTCACTTTGTTGTGCTTTGTGTTGACTAACTTTGTTGGAGGAGATGGAGTGGGAACGATCGCCACTAGGTGAGTAAAAACAAGCTAAAATACTCAAAAATGTGCCTAGCCTTTTGCTAGCTTCAAAATCAGGTATTTCACTCATCAAGCTTGCATTACTTAAGTTGTGGAAATTCATTTGAATCTAGTATAAATAAGGACACCTTACTATTTTCTATCCAAACAAGACATCAGGTATATGCTCTCATCTTTTCGAAGTTGATCAAAAAGCCAAAAAATTCAAGCTTGGGTAGTCAAAAGAAAGGAAGGATTAATTGAACCACACATTTCCATTTTAAGAACCTCCTTGTTAAGAGGTTGAAAATGAAAAAAATTGTTTAAAGTGTTTGGAACAAAAGGAAGACAATAGGGATATGCTCTTCACTCTTTGAGTGAATCAAACTCCCAAACTTGTTGGACCAAATTCAATTCCCGCTTTTATGAACATGCTAGCTAAAAAAGAGCTTTAAAGGGCCTGCCTCCTGAGATTTGCCTTACGAGGTTGGTGAGAGGGAATGACCCAAAGTGGGAGATATTTGCTTTTGCCACAATATCGTCCTACTCACTATAAAATAATGCACTTTTTCTTAATCAGAAAGTGACTAAAACTTGTGCAAGCCATCCTCACTTCCTCTAGTAGTCCTTCAGGATTGTGCAAAATCATACTTTTGTGCGTGTAGGAAGCCCTCAAAGGGGTAAAGGATCTTGACAAGGTTTAGACCGGAATAGATTGAAACCCGATAAAATAGTAGACCTACCTTTTTAGAGCCATGTTTAAAAGCCAAATTTGTTGAGGCTAGGGTAGACTGCTTGGAAGATATTCTTGTGCAAACCATGTTAAAACATCTGAGAACATACACTTTAGTGTGGTTTTTAGGGATCTTATGCAAATCTTACGTGTGTGTTGAGTTTGTATTTCATTTTCATGCAATAATACTATTTGATAAATCTGATCAAAAACATTAAAATTTTAAACCCAGAAAACACCTTTAAAATTGACAAAATCCATTTTGATCTACAAAACACCGCATACAATCATTGAAGAGCACTCACAAAAAAATTTGGGCCACTTATCCAACATAAAATGCCACATGATAACATCAAACAACCGCTAATTAACTGAAAGGAGCCGCGTAGAAACATTTCACAAATGTGTGGCAACAGAGAAATGCCGCTTGCTAACTGCAGAGTGTCGCATATAAATTTTCCAGTAACCGTGTATCATCAGTAAAAGGCTGCCTACACATAGGTAAGAGCCGCCTGGAAATTTTAAGAGGTAAACAGTGGGTATCTACCAAAAATTTGAGAACCAAAAAATTTGATTTTTGGATACCCTTTTCGATGTTCTATCACTGAGAATCCCGATCTTGATCAGAATCTACCATTTGTGGATATTTTGCAATTTATACTCAAATTGGTCACTTAGTGAGTTTTGAAAACCTGAGATCCTCATTTCAACATATGTTAATGTCGATTTTCACTCAATCCCATTACATAAAAACTACCCTACAACCAGACGGGTCCTATTTGAGACAAGAGTGTCCCTTCCCGGGTGATCCTTTTTCTGCAAACCCTGTGCACGAACCAATCAAAGCAACAAAACTGACAATGTCTTTTCTGTTCATTCATATAGATCCTGATCAGATTAACCATGTGAACAAGGACTTAACCAAACAAGGAAATGTTGATCCTAATAACCAAGGATCCAACACCAATGTCAATGGAAGGACAAACATAGACCCTAACAATCAAGGGATGAATAACACCAACAATGGGCGCAATTTGGACCCTAATGAAGAAGAGATAACCGATGCAAAGGTTATCAAGGCTATGCAAAGCCCTTTCTTCATGAAACTTGTGGATAAAGTATTGGAAAAGGATAAAGATAAATACTTCCTAGACCTAGCACAAACGGGTCTTAAGCTTCCACACGATTATGATTTTTCCAAACTCAAGAAAGAAGAAGCAGAGGCCAACCCCATTGATATCATGAACAAACAATTCCAGCTTTTTCAACTACAATTAAACACATTGAAACAAGGTGGGGCTCCTAAACCTTTTTCTATTGAAGCCTTGTGTCCTTTTCCTTTTGACAAGTCCTTAGTCATGATACCATTTCCAACAAATGCTATTTATCTGAAATATGATAAATATGAAGGGACGTCTAATCCCCAAGATCACCTAAGGGAATGTTGTGCCCTAAGTCTAGATTTCATGCATGACACAACTTACCTTATGAGGTTATTCCCTAGAAGTTTGGGAGGCATGGCAATGGAGTGGTTCTCAAAATTACCCTCTGGTATTAGGACCTTTGAGGAATTGGCCTCTAAATTCGTAACCCACTACTCTTATAACATCAAAAATGAGGTTACAATGCTCAATCTATGCAATACCAAAGAAAGAGATGGCGAGGGGTTCCTACTTTTCCTACAACGATGGAGAGCGGTATTTTCTAGACACCCTCGAAGTGTACCTGAAAAGGAAAAGATGGATATCTTTGTGAATAGCTTGAATCATGAAATGAACTATCGACTAAGACTACAGTGCCCTAGATCATTCCAAGACTTAATTGAGAATGGGATGACAACAGAAGAGGTATTGGTGAAGAGTGGACAAATAAAACTCTACAAAGAGAACAAAAATAACAACAACAACAGTAACTCCAACACCAATCAAAATTGAAATAACAACAACAATAGCAACAACAGTCGATATTGGAAAAGGAATAACAACAACAATAAAGGAGTGGTTAATGATGGAGTGGTGGAGGCTAGTACTTTAAAAGCTACCCCTTTCAACCTCACTCAAAACTCAGCTCAAGCCAATAACATGGATCAAACACCTAAGGTACCCTTCAACAACAACACTAATAACAACTTCAGGAATAACTGAGGGGCCTCTAAGCCTAAACCGTTCTTTGCACCTACACCCAAAAGAACCTTTACTACTTTGGGTGAACCTTTGGAAAATTCATTAAGGAAACTTATTGAAAATAAGCTTATTGATCTACCAAAGGCTCAACCCTACGAACCACATATCAAGCCACCGTGGTGGAATGAGAACAACCATTGTGACTATCATCGAAATAGGGGACATAAGACCAACGATTGCCTACATCTCAAACATGTGGTACAAGATCTTATAGACAATGGTGTGATAAAGGTGGACGGACCTCAAAATAATGAAGATCATACAGCTTTTAAAACTCCTTTTTATAAGCATGAAAAGGTAGAATCTTCTAATTCAAACAATGGAGGAAATAATACAAATAATGTAAAAAGCGGTCATAATGTCAAGTTTTCCCATACTTATGAAAATACCATCAATGTTGTTGTGATTAAAGACCAACCTATTCAAGGATCCACTAATTCCATCACAAGGGGGCAAACCTCAAAGGTTATCTTACAAGGAGTTACTCCTATTATTATTGGTCCCAAAACACCAACTATTTTGGCTAAACAAACACCACCCACCACAAAGCCTTACAGTTTGGTGGATCAATTGCAAAAGACTCCCACCCAAATATCAATTTTGGAATTGTTAAAACTATATCCTAATCACAAATAGATTTTGGAAAAGGCCTTATGTGAGACCACGGTTCCTATAAACTTGGAGGTAGACAAATTTTAGAATATGGTAGGATACCTCATAGCCCCTCATTGCCTATTCTTTTTGGAACAAGATGACATGTCTATCACACATCCTCAAAACTTACCCTTGAACATAGAGGTATTAATCCAAAAACCTAGGGTTAAGAGAGTACTCATAGATGGTGGGGCTGGTCTAAATATTTGCACTCTAAACCTTGTCAATTCATTAGGTTTATCCGAGTCTTCCATTGATCCAAAAAAGAAAATAACTATTAAGGCTTATGACGAAGAGGAAAGATCTTCAAAGGGTATGATTGTTCTACCAATTCAAGTAGGACCTATCAAAAAGGACACCATATGTCAAGTCCTTGACATGAATTTGACCTACAACATCTTACTAGGAAGACCTTGGATACATGAGATGCAAGCGGTACCTTCTACATATCACCAATGCATGAAATTTCCATACCTAGGGGAGGAGATCACAATTGGGGGGGATTCGAACCCATTCCAATATTGCAATGCTTTGAAGCCAAGTCATGAATTGTATATTCCTCACAATAGGGAAAGAGTTATCCCTAATATTATCATGGAAGAAGCCAAAGAGGAAAAGCCAGAACAAACATCTAATGTCACATCTCCTCCTAACCCTATTCAAACTAACTTAACTACATCAACTAAGGGAAAAGAAAAGATGAGTTACGAGGGTTCAAATTCAAAGGATAGTTCAGATCAGACTTCAACATTAAGGTTAGAATCTTTTAAACCCATGAAGGAAGAAAGATATCAAACTAAGCAAGATCACTATGAAAATATGAAGGACCTAATGCATCAATTTGAGAAACAATGTAAGATTAACTCAAAAGGAGTAGGGGAATATTCTGTTTCCCTCTTTGACTTACCTACATCTCCAAGAACACATGGGAAACCATCCAAAGATCATCAACCTCATAAATACAATTCCCATTTTGTGAGATAATGTGACAAACAAGAAATGGATAAAGAAGACGATGAGGTATTACAATGGCTCTATTAAGAGGATGATAATTCAGCTAATCCCAATGAAAGGGTGCAACATATCAATATCCAAACTGATCAATATGGAAAAGGATTTGATATCATGAGGAAAATGGGGTATAAGGGAAGAGGACCCTTAGGATTTTGACATAGAGGGTATTTAGAACCTATTGAACCCATTTGGAGAGCCAAAGAAGAGAAAGCCGACATAGGTTTTCAACATAAAGGAGAAAGTTCAAGTCCCGTGCATGATTTTTGTGCACATATCCATATGATAGGTTCTGAAAGTGAAGATGATTCTAGAGACTATGAGTGGGATTCCTCGTCTGAATAATCTTGTCATGACATAGAGGTTGATACCATAATCACTTATGTAATTCCTCCTAAAGTTGAGAATGAAGAACATATGGCTCAAGGTTCGAATTCAACTCAAACAGCAAGTGAACCTCAACAAGTCAACATAGGACAAGCACCTCTTTTTACTCAATGGGTAGGTGAACCTTGGTTACCTTCATGGGTGGGAGATTCTACCCTAGTGTTTAATCCACATGATTTTTATCCCATAGAAATCTTAGAGGACTTTGATGGAGAGGATTTTGATCCTTCTTCCATGGACCATCTAGAAGAGGCATATGCCATAGACCTTGATGATACAATGTATGAACCATCTAATGAATTCATGTCCTTAACTCCTTCAAATGAAAACCCATTCAATGATTCTTTGTCCTTAATACATCCCAAACTTATCGATTGGGATCTGTCCGAGTCAAATGAGTTACTCTACTTCCCAAATGAGAATTCAATGGCCTTATACCTCAATGTGGTCAAACCCAATTCTTCCACCAATGAATTCACTCTGGACATGAGGATAGGGGTAGGTGTTCAACCTTTTAATCCAAAAAATGAAGAGAAAATATACAAAAAAAATGAGATGGTCTAGTGGTGAAAACCACCATGTGGCAGTGCTAGACCCAAAAAAAGTAAAAATAAAGGATGTTTCTGAAGGTGAAAACCCAACTGTGGCACCTAAGGGAGAGAGGTTGGACACCTTTCTAGCTCATGAAGATGAAAGGTCACCTATACTTATTTAACCTATATAAAAGGTCAACATTGGCACAGAAAAAGATCCTAAATTCATTCATCTAGCAACATCTTTGAGTCCTTTGGAAAGAGAAGAGTTCATTGCATTCTTTCAAGAAAAAAAAATCAACTTTGCATGGTCATATGTCGACATGCCTAGATTAGATCCAAGTTTCATAATTCATCACTTAAATGTGAAATCAGGGGTTAAGCCCATAAAGCAGAAGTTGTAGAAAATGCATCCACATATCACCCTATTGGTCAAAGCTGAATTGGAGAAATTGCTCAAAGAAGGATTTATAAGAGTAATAGCATATGTTGAATGTTTATCTAATATTTTACTAGTTACCAAACATGATAAAACAATAAGAGTTTTTACATATTTGAGAGATTTAAACCTTGCTTGTCCAAAAGATGACTTTCCTTTACCAAGCATTGATGTTATTATGGACCTCACAGCAGTTCATGCTATGCTTTCACTTATGGATGGATTTAGTGGGTATAACCAAATTTTCATAGCACCTGAAGATTAAGAGAAGATAGCTTTTACCTGTCCATGGGGTACCTTTTGTTGGAACGTAATTCCCTTCGGTCTTAAAAATGTCGGAGCCACTTATCAAAGAGCTATGACTACCATTTTCCATGACATGATGCACACTTTCATGGAAGATTATGTGAATGACATTTTAGCTAAGTCACATAAAAGAAAAGATCATCTATCCATACTTGACAAGATTTTTACAAGGTTAGAAAAATTCAAGGTGAGACTTAACCCAAAGAAATGTGCTTTTGGGGTACAATCTGGAAAACTCCTAGGATACATTGTTTTAGCAAAAGGCATTGAAGTAGATCCTAAAAAGGTACAAGCAATAATGGACATGGACATTCTGAAAAATATTAGTCAAACGAGGTCACTTCAAGGAAGGATTCAATCTATAAGAAGGTTCATTTCTCAATTGGCAGAAAAATGTCATTCTTTCACCAGATTACTACATAAAGACACCATGTTCACATGGGATGAGGAGTGTGACAAAGCCTTTTTATTGTTGAAAACATACTTGATTAATCCTCCTATCTTAATGTCACCAATTCAAGGGAAACCTTTATTACTCTACATTTCAGCAATGGAAAAATCTTTAGGAGTCTTATTGGCACAAGAGGATGATGACGGGAAAGAAAGAGCTATCTACTATTTGAGTAGAACCTTGATCAAATATGAGTTAAATTATAGCTTCATGGAAAGGGCTTGCCTAGCAGTGGTATTTGCCTCTCAAAAGTTAAGACACTATATTTGGTTACATAAGGTGAAACTCATAGCTAAAATTGATCCCTTGAAATACTTACTCAACAAAACAGCTTTAACTAGAAGGATTGTGAAGTGGGTCATGGTACTTAGTGAATTTGAAATTGAATATGTTGATAGGAAAGAAATCAAATGTCAAGTTATAGCTGATCAATTGGCTGAATATCCTCAAGAATCTACACACCCTATACAAGTGGAATTCCTGGATTATGCAATTGTGAATATTGAAGCTAAAACATGGACTTTATACTTTGATGGATCATATACCCAAAATGGCAGTGGAGCAGGCATTCTTTTGATTACACCACAAGGTTACACAATCCCAAAATATTACAAGTTATTGTTCCCTTCCACCAATAACATAGCAGAGTATGAAGCTTTGGTCATCGGCATCAAGATAGCTTTGGAATGGAATGTCACAGAATTACAAGTCTATGGGGACTCTCAATTAGTCATTAATCAAGTTAATGATGAATATAATACTAAGGATGAAAAATTGTTTCCCTACAAGAACTTGGTAGACAGTTGGAAGAGGTACTTTTCCTTGATTACTTTTGTACAAATTCCAAGAGATAAGAATAGAGCAGCCAATGCAATGGCCACTTTGGCATCTTTACTTTAGCTACCCGATCAAAATGAAAAGTATGAGTTCTTGGTGGAAGAATTGGTGGAACCAACATTTGACCTACCTGAGACCCAAATTTTTTCCCTTATACATGGACATGACTCCCCGTGGTATGGACCCATATATTCTTACCTCAAAAATCAAATCTTACTTATAGACCAAACCCGTGCTCAAAAGAGAAATTTCATAAGACAAGCAGCCCATTATACTATCCTTTCTGACACATTGTATCATAAAGGTCTTGACGGAACACTCCTTAGATGTCTAGAGGAAGAGGAATCAAAGTTAGCTTTAAAAGATATCCATGAAGGGATTTGTGGGTCACATTCAAATGGTTTAAACCTAGCTAAGAAAATCTTACGTATGGGGTACTTTTGGAAAACCTTAGAAAGAGACGCTTGTCAATATGTTAAAGTTTGCAAGAAATGTCAATACT
>MU228207.1:482334-502751 GCA_018584345.1 Thuja plicata
ACCAACCAACTTTCCCTCCATTTGCAAACACCTCAAAGCTTTTGACTTAACCAAACTTTGATCATGATCAACTCACTCTACCCCCTACCCTTGGGAAAATGCTATAAATACAAGCAATTTCCTTTGTATTTGGGATCCAAGAATTCAACAGCAAAAGCATCCTTATTATAGGCATATTGAGAGCATATTGAGGAGCATTTTGAGAGCTTTGAGAGAGTTTTTAGCATTTGCATATCATTTAGTATATCATGTTTAGGAGCATTTGCTATTTTCTTTCATGATCTTGGAGCTTTTTGAGCATTCTAGCTAGATTTGAGCATTCATTTTCATACATATCTTGTTCTAGGATTATCCTTGAGAGAGATTAAGCCTGAGAGCTCTCTTAACAAAGCTTGGATAGAGAACCACGAGATGATTTAGATCTTAGCTTCAATTCTTTAGATTAGTTTTTTATTATCTTCCATAGAATTTGTTGTCTTTTATCTTAATTTCATGAAGGTGTATTTTCTTACACACAATAGTATCCCTTTTAAAAGATTTAGCTCTTTTAGGAGCTTATTACAACATTACAGTACATAGTCCATGTTAAAGGACAAACCTTATTAGGAGTCAAGAGTAACAGTGGGCTCACTGCCCAGGGACACTACCCAAAGAAGGTTAAAGTCACCCTTAAGGATTTACATTCCAAGAAAGTGTATATAAGAAATATACAATCCAGTGAATTGTCTAATAACAACAATCTTTGCTTGGTCAGTTCCAATGAAGTACTATAATCACAAACTCTGCTCTACATCCAGTAGCCAATCAAGCTTCGTAGCTTCCACACTTCTCTTTCTTTTCAATTACCTTCTCATCATTCTGCTATCACATCTTTTCAAAAGAAAAGATCTCTCATATATATATACCCTATTACAATAATTGATTAGGTCAGCCAATAAATATTTTCCAATATACAAATAATTATTTAACCCCTTGCTAAGATACACAAGGTACCTAAAATAAGAAAACATCAATTAAAATACATCAGATATAATCCAAGATCTGCAATCCATGCTTGCAATGTATAATGCACGCTACATCTCTGAAGTCAGCCCCAAATAGGTCTCCTCTAGAATACACACCACAAACAACGTCACCAAAAATCACATAAATTGCGATGTTTTTCAAATTTGAAACCCTAGGACTTCCTATGAAAATCCTATGAAAGATTGAATATGTCATTTATGAGGAATAAATCCCCGAATTTCACCTAATGTGTACATAAGAAAATATTTCAGAAAATCAGTAAGTTTTCATATCATATTCGATTCATTTTGTTTCCCTCGAAGAATTGCAACTTTAAATTAAGTTTCAATATGGAAGAGGTAACATAGGACTAATGTTACCATTTTCACAATATAAAGCAGACAAAATCGAGCATGTTTCCCAAGTTACTGTAAGTTTCTATTTTAATTGGCTTCTCTTACATATGCATGTCACAACTTCTCCTTTCCACATGTTGAATTCCAGAGGTGTCCCATTTTACAAATCGATAAGCTTGTTCAAGTATTCTCGATCTTCTCACCCAAAACCTTAACCTACTAGTTTGAAATGACTACTATATTTTAAAGTAGAAACCTTGATAAAACAGAATATTGTTTTTCATTAGTTCATCTTCAAACCATACTTTGTTACTTGTATTATAAAAAAATTAATAAATCCATCTCATATCTTGTTTGATATGCGAAGCACCCATTACATGAGCAACTAAATTTAAAAAATTATAATTCATAATATATTAGATATAGAATATATTAAAACTACATTAGAAAACTCATTATTTATATTATCTTTAAATTTTTCCCATATTGTTTTAAAATAGTTGTATTGATCATGACCAAATCATCATCTGGTTGGTACCATATTTTGCTACGATACTTGTTATTCAGATGAAACAATTAAGAAATGGTGCCATGTGTTGAAATTTAGTCTGTTATAGTATGCTTATATTTTCCATCACTTAGATTGCCTTGAAATAGTTAACTTGTAACAGAAGAAGGACCTGTCAGTTGACATTAATAAATTTAGATGACTTAGAGAATTGGCTGAATTAGAGGACTTGTTTGTAAATTCTTTGTTCGATAACTTGCCTTTGTAATGACCCTCAAAATATTGTAAATGAGTAATGTGAATCAACCAACATTTTGTAAGAAATATTTCAATGTGCTCTGTAACTTCCTACATGCATTCAAATAGGTTTTTATAGGGTTTCCATACTGCCTTCCCCTTCCAATCTAGACATACTACATTTATTGCAGGAATTAAACAACTCCTTTTTATGGTCGTGACCAGTTTTGGCATATCAGTTGTTGGTAGTGCTGAAACGTTGGCTCTCGATGTTCATGGATCCTCCAAGAAAAGACAGAGGAAATTTGTTCCCAAGGCATTTCAAAAGGTAAGGCCTCTGTCACTCCTGATGTAATTTTTTAGTTGCCAGATTTTGATAAAGCCTATTAATGGCTGGAAGAATTTACTTTGATTGGTAATTTTGTTGGTCGAGTCCCTTCTAAAAGTATGTTGCAGGATTGGGCTACCAAGACTTGGCTCCCACATGGGGTTCACCTTGATGGTGTCCAGATCTTGACAAAAGGGTTTTTTCTATTCTTCTTTGGGAACCCTTCCCACATTGAGGGTGTTCTCAAATATGGCCCCTAGTTTTTTTGTTCTTCATTCCTTGTTTTTTAGCCATGGTCGTGAGACTTCATAGACTCCAATGAAAAAAATATTAAAGTCCCAGTCTCGGTTGAATTTCATGGTTTGCCTTTTCCATGCTAGCCTTTTTCAGAACATTTTCCAGACCTTAGGTTCAGTTGTTTATCTGGAGCCTGAGCATTTTTACCATGCTCGCCCTCTGAAGAGGGTTTGTATCAAAATCGATCTTGCCCATGACCTTGGGGATACTATTCATATTCAGATTGGTGGGCAATATTTCTCGTAGTGGATAATGTATTTGAATTTTCCCAATACATTTTTCCACTATCATTCTGCAGAGCACAAAATTAAGGATTTCTCTTTGGCAGTAACTAAAACCAAACCTCCTCCTAAAGAGTCAGTTGTTTCTTGAGGACTTGAGTCTTCAAAATAATATTCCAATTGGACTACGGTGGTCCATAAAGGAAAGAAATATATGGTTAACACACCTAAACAGGCTTCACCCATCTCAACTTTTCCAACCTAGGAACCAATCTCTACCAAGGTTTCCAAGGCTAGTCCTTCGGTTCAGGATATTTCAAACCTTGGTGCCTAGGAGAAATATCTTTCATCATCTAGTTCCCATGGATCCACAACCAACTTCTTTGAATAGTGCAGGTTCATTGTGCCATCACTCTCATATCCCACCTAGGTATGATGAGATAGACGATGCAGGGCCTGGAAAATAATAGATTTTCCTAGGAGATCTCTACCACGCTTTTCATTCAAGTTTTAAATTTTTAAAAAATAGATTCTCCTCTCTTGGGACGAGGATATCATGAATGATGGTTTTTAATGAGTTTCATATCCTAGACTGTAAGGGGTCTTACTGACCTCTCTCAAAACATATTTTATTCAAGATATTTATCACAGGTTTCCTCAAACTGATGTATTGTGTCTTCAGGAAATTAAGATAGTTTTTATTTTGCTTACAGCTTACATGCCATGTTATTTGGCCTCATAGTTGAATTATTTCCTCCACCCATGAAGCTGGTAGAGGAGGGGTGGTAACCTTATTGGTGTCGTGTTGTCAGTATGCAATAATAGACCATGATGAGGACCCCATGCATAGGTTGGTGTGGATTCTTATAAAAATTTACAATCACCATTTTGGTATTATTAACATTTATGCCCCTAATGATGCGGTAGAAAGAGCTTACCTGTGGTGATGGCTTGCTGACTCATTTATGGCAATCACTTGGGTTTTTTGTGACAGCTTTAATATGGTTGAGGTAGCCTCCGATAAGGACGGCATTACACCATTTTGTTGGACAACTGGATAATGAGAGGCTTGGTTTTACATGCGCAATAAATTGGGCCTTTTTATCCCAATGCTAATTGTCACCTCCCAGACATAGTTTGGCATACCTGGAATAATTTCAGGGATGGTTCTGACAGAGTACTTAAACACCTAGATCGTGCTATGATATCCTCTCAATATTTTTTTTTCTTTTGGGAAAGAGAAATCCTTACTCGTATTGCCTTTATTTGATGTCACCTTATCAGATCACTTTCCCATTAAATTTTCCATAGAATGGTGTGTTGCTTTTCCAGGTTCCTCTCATTCTTCATTTTTTTTAACTCCTTGTTTCTAACTCATCTGTCTACCTTGTCCTACGTTTAGAGAGTTTGGAACCTGCAACCTCGACCCACACAACCTACAAGTTGGATTTTGTAGTGGAATGATGTCATTCTTTGCACCACTAAATTTCTCCATTGTTATTGAAAAAAATTGGCACATTTCTACCATAAGTTGTATGCATGAACCACCAAGGATTTGCATGTAGTTGTTGAGAGCTTGACAGCTCATCCTTTTTCAACTGAATTATAGTTTCAGGTGGAAACTCTTCATCACCGGAAGCAGGTTGCTGACACTTATGTTGCTAGAGGAGCCCATCTTAAGGCATAATTGTATTAGCTAAAAGTGGGAGATAGAGCCAATAAATAATTGTTTACCTCTCTACACCCAAGACATTTCTCTCCTAGTATTAAAAGGATCAAGGATAAAACTTTCATGCTTACTAAACTACCAAAATTTCTACAAGATTTTGTATATCACCACCAGATATTTTTCACAGCTCAATTCCTCACTCCTTCCAGTAAAAAATCCTTAGAGGAGTGTCTAGAATCCATTCCTATTCATCTGTCAAATTCCCAACATGCCTTTTGTGACCAGACCTTGTCTATACAAGACCTTAAGGAAGCCACTTTCTCCATGGATGATGAAAAATCCCTTGGTTGCGATGGATTTCACTCTAAATTTTACAAGGCTCTTTGGGATTGTGTTGGGTCAAACCTTCACCATGTCTATCTAGAAGCCTTTCAAACTAGCACTTTGGGCTCAGCTATCAACAAGGGAAATATCAACTTCATGCCTAAATCTAGAGATCCATAAGATATCTACAACTGGCGCCCTATTACCTTGCTCAATGTGTCTTACAAGATTATTTCTAAAGCTCTGGCTCTAAAAATTTGTCATCTTCTGCCTCAGATTATCCGTCCTAAGAAAACAGGCTTCATTAAATCTCACTTTATTCTAGATAATATTATTGTTGTCTGGGAGGGTATGTAATGGGCTCGCCAATCTCACAAAAATTATATTTTTTTGAAAATTGATTTTGCAAAAGCTTATGACCGTATTGAATGGCCATTTATTTTATCCATGTTAAAATCTCTTGGCCTCGGCCCCTGCTTTGTGCTTTCTATTCAAATGCTTTTTGTAGATGCCAATTCTTGTATTAAAATTAATGTTCGTCAATCCACCAATTTTAGATTGCATAGATCTATTAGTCAAGGTTTCCCTTTGCCTCCTGCATTGTATGTTCTTACTACCAAAGGTTTCAGTTATTTTCTTGCTTCAACAATTTCTGCAAGTCATGTCCATGGCATGTCTCTTTCCAATTTTCCCATCCAGCTTGTCAATGGCCATTTTGCAGATGAATCTTTTCTTACTTTAATTGAGGATCAAGATAATGTCCACCATTCTCTTCAATGCCTAGAAACTTTTTGTTTGGCTTATGGCTCATCCATTTAATGACATAAAACCCTCTACTCTAGACAGTCATTCCTCTGAGCACCGCAATGGATTCTACAGTATGATTGGAAATTAATTTAGCATGATAAGGTATTTCACTTCTAGGGAATACCTTTTTCCTTTCATGGCTCAACTATAGAGCTTTGGAATGTGGTTCTTTCTAAAATTGAGTCCAAGATAGCCTACTAGTTGACCAAGCCTCTTTCATTGGCAAGCAAGTTTCAAATTTGTTCTAAGAATCTCACAGCTACACATGTTTATTATTCCTCATGTTGGTCTCCTTCCAAAGTAGCCTGTGCTAAGCTTGCGAGACTTTTGTGATATTTTTATGGGCTTCTGATACTCAGAAACATGATTTTCATCAAGTAGCCTGGGAATATTGTTGCCTACCTCGGCATTATGGTGGCCTTGGCCTCATTTCTACACACAAGCAAGGGAAGGCTCTTTGTATTAAATGGACAGTTTGATGTGTATCCGATGATGAGGTATGGAAAATTATCCTTTGTCACTACATCTCTTCTAGGTTTCCTTCACATCGCCCATCCTAGAGATACATTGGTTTTCAAACCCTTTTTCTCATGAGGGACTAGTTGGCAGTTGCAATCCACACATTCTACATGGAGACTACATTTCATTACAGTTTGGTCTAGTATTACAGAACCTAAAATTGCACATTTTGCATAGTGTATTCATTTTCAAGGATTACCTTTTGGTTCTCGTCTTCATCATTTGGGTATCTTAGATCCATTTTTTCCTTTATGTGATCAAGTTGAGTCCTTTCTTCACCTTTTCTGGTTCTGCCATTGAGTTCAGAGTTAGTGGGTCTGGATCCATGATTTATTTTCCTCATTTTTCCCCAACATGTTCTCATGGCATATGGTTCTCCTCAAAGATAATCCCTCACTTCTCTTTCCCTTTCTGTAGCTTTGGCACACTTTCAGGATGGAGATCTTTTTGCTCTTTGGAAATATAGAAATGCGATGGTTTTTTCACATGTCTTTATTTATGCTAATCTGGACCTATATTTTCTAAAGCTTGTATATGCAATAATTTCATGTTATAAAATCAGGTCTAGGCTTATAAGGTCATCCTTGAGGTGGTCCATGTGCAGGATTTATTGCAGCATTGGGGAAATGTTCCATGTACGGTGGTTAGGATTCCTCTTGAGAATTTCATTTCTGGTGGCCGCTCCATTTCTCATGGGCGGCGACGTTGACGAAGTTCTTCCAGAATGTGGGCAGATTCACATTCACAGCCTCCTCCTTGTTGTTCTCCTCAGTGCCAGTTCTCGCCGCAAATTTTGAAAGTTCCTCACGCCTTCAAGGTTCTCCTTCTGGCTAAGCGTCTGCCAATACTCCTACTTGGGCTCCATCAACTTTTGTTGGTTGGCCTTCTCAAGGTGATACTTTGGGTTAGCCTTCTTCTTCCAAAGGCTTCCCTAGATTGGCGTTAGCCATTTCTCTATGGCGTGAGGATAAGGAGGATGAGGAAGACAATGCAAATGGCTGGACCATGCTAGATCCTGATCCAAAATCACAGCCATGATGGGAAAAGAAGGATGAACTAGACCCTCCACCTTTGTCGGCTACTGCCTTGGTTGCTTAAGGGTGTTTCTCTTCTAGGATAGGCCCATTTTTATAGTTTTAAAAACACTTTATTGTTATGATGCTTTATGTTTCTAGGCATGACCCATATGACTCTGGGATAATACCCATGTGACTTGAAGGGAGTGCTTTTTCTTCCCATTTTAATCTCTACTTTATTTCTTTTTTAATTAAGTTAAAATAAATTTCTCAGTAATTTCATAAAAAAAAAAGATCTAACAAAATAGGAAAATGAATAAAGACAACGTATACTTAATCAATTTGAATACTGACAATGTCTACTTAATCAATTTGATTGATGACAATACATACCTAATTGAAATTTGAAAATGAGCATTAGCATTCTCACTAGAATCTTATTACATAGTACCCTTTTTGTTATACAATCTCATAATCAAGTATTGTTAGTTGTGCACTTCGTGTATTTTCAGGAATACTTGGAGCAAACCTTTAAATTGAAACCCAAAAGTCCAAGTTATTAGTCAACAATAGAATTGAATAAAAACTCAATCTGAAGTCAAAGAAGACCAATCTACCTTGGGATTGAGATGGTGGTAGGATTTTCCTAAATGTGAACCACTTATGGTTAGGTTTCAACCCAAGTCATCATAATTGCATTAATTTTTTGTCAAGATGGAAGATAAGCCTCGTGTCAAAATGCTATAACTTAATGCTAGTGGTTAGCTATATTGACCTCACCAAAATTATTTTCCATTATTATAATTTTATAATATACCTTCTAATTCATAGGGAAAATGATCGTTGGTCATGTCTTCTATATTGTTATATGTATTTCATTGTTGGAAAAAGTAACATATGTAGTACCTGCCAACAAGTACAAGAAATTACAAATAGCATTTAGGTTAATCTTGCTAATGCAATCCATGTGTTCCTAATGTTAATTGGGTAATTGTTATTGAGTGCTTTTTGAGCTTTCAGATGAATCGGTAAAAAAAATAGTGTAAATTAATAAATGACATTTCTAATATTATCTTTATATTTTTGTAATAATTTGTATATATAAATAAAAGTAAATCTCTTTAGTTTTATAATTTATATATGTGCACGATTGATAAGGATTGGGATATGACAACTTTTAGTATCAATTATTAATATCTTTTTATTTAAGAATTGGTCGTTTCCACGAATACAAGTTAATTAAAAATACACTATTCACAAAAAAGGACATAAAGTCACTCCACAAGAGTCACTCGGGCACACCTAGAAAACCATCGGCAAATAGAAACTTAAACGTGGGCATATCCCAGAAATAGAAACAAAATCGCTAAGCGACTATAGCACTGTCAGCAAAAAGCAAAAGATCATGATCATCCTTCTTTCCACATACATCAATAGGTCAGGATTTGGGTCCAAAAGAGACCAACCTTCCTTAGCATTCTCTTCTTCTTCATTCTCTTTCTAGTTGGAGAAATTGTCAGGGCCAACCACGGGAACCATTTGGAAGAAGTGGGCCACCCACAGTCGTCGCTGGGTCCTGGCCATCCAAAGCCACCACAAGTGGAGGGAACAACATTGTCAGTAGATCAACTAGAAGCAAAGCCACTACGGGATGGCGAGGTTGAACATATATCATTTGATTTTTTTGGTATATGATTTTATTTCTATATGTTTATGGCTCTATTCATTCATGAATTTAAGTTATTTATTTTTATACTATATCATATTATATTTTTGGTATACAATATTTTTTTACATATAAGAATATTAAAAATAATATTAAATGCAATCTTTCAATTTATACAAATAATCTAGATAATTGAAAATCAAATTAATTATATTTATATTTTCTTCATTATTTTATATTATATATTTTAATAAGTAACTTTCTACACATAATAATGCATCAAAATCAAATTTAAAATAAATTTTTATCTATAAAAAATAATTTAAATACTTTGAAAAAACAATTTATATTAAATAATTTACATAATTAAAAATAATATATATATTTTTAGATTTTCATAAATAATTGTTTCAAAAAAATATCTAATAATATATATATAGAAATATCATATTTTAAAATTTTATATTTAAATAAAATAAAATCTTCATTGTCATTACATTTCTTAAAATCTTTGTAATTAATTATTTTATTTTAAAATTTTTATTTAAAATAATTTAAACAACTTTAAGAATATTTTAGATTAAAAACATGAGCCATCTTTAAAAAAAAAAATTAACTTTTTAATAAGCTTCATTTTTTTATTTTTTTTTGAAGTTTTTATTTTTGTCATTTTAAATACAAAAGTTAAAACTTTATCTTTAACAATTCTAATATGGTGTGTATTTATTTTTCATATATTAATTGAAGTGTTCTTTTAATTTATTTAAAGAATTAACTATGTTGATGTTCAATTTTATTATAATTTTAATTTGTTAATATTGAGTTTATCTCTCCCTTCTCTTCTATCACTTTCTATTTTTATTTCTTTCTATTTTTCCATTCTTTTTTTATTTCCACACACACACACACATATATATACCCAACTCTCATTGTCTCCTTCTTTCTATCTTCATTTCTCCCTCTCTCTTCTTTGCTCATTCTATCTCTCCCTCTTTTATGTATTTCACAATACTTGTTTCTCCCTCCTTGGCTCTATATCTCATTATTATACCTAGCTATGTATCTTGTTCACATATCAATATCTTTTTTCTCTATCTCTTTTCTTCCTCCCCCCCCCCCCCACCCCCCTCTCTCCCTCTCCCTCTCCCTCTCCCTCTTACCCTCCTTATTAATAGAACTTGACTATCTTTCAATTTAGAATTCGTGTTTTAATCATGGTCGAATCATTTAAAGTGAAAGCATAGTTGATTTGAATGTATCACTTTTCCATTCAAATTTTTATTGAACAAACAAAGTCATTTCCTAAATGTCTTATTATTCGACCTTATGTATGACACAAATGTATGCAATTAATAGAATATTTTTTCTTAATTGATTTTCTAAACCTCTTCAATACCCATTACACACCAAGATGCAATTGCTAATTATTTTTTAAATGAAATAATGAACAAATTAATTTTTGTTAATATTGTGACAATTTCTGAGATTGAGAGAACGAATAAATTTTTCAAATAAAATTCAGTAAAAAAATACTAGCAATACGTAAAAGCCAAAATGACTGTCAAGATTCCTTAAATCTGTCTTTGACTTCGAAGATATTGATAAGCTTTTCCCCTCCCTTCTCTTCCCTTCAGTTCGTTTTTATTTGAATGGGCTGTCACATGACGGCTTAAAATTTGTCTGATTTTACAAACGTCTTACACTTGTCACGTGAGCTAGCGACTTATGTTTATTTATCCATCTGAAATAATTAACAATTTTTTAGGGTTGCTTATCTAATTCGGCCCTAACAGAAGCACCATAGGAGTGGCATTCCTTTTTGTTACACCCGATTTCGAGGAATAGCAGAAGAAATATCACAGAAATTATCCAACAGATTTCAGGTGGGTAACTTATTTTTATAACACCCAACTCTAAGGAAGATAATTTTTTACAACAGAAGAAATATTACAGAAATTATCCAACAGATTTCAAGTGGGTAACTTATTTCTATAATACCCAATTCTAACGGAGATAATTTTTTATAGCAGAAGAAATATCACAGAAATTGCCCAACAGATTTTCAGATGGGTAACTTGTTTCTATAACACCGAACTTATAATATTTTAATAGCAGAAGAAATACCACAGAAATTACCGAACAGATTCCAGGCGGGTAACTTATTTTTGAAACTTATGGGTGATCAGTATCTCATTGTTATTAATGTTGTGAAATTGATTACATGGCAGATCACATGAAATTGGCTGTTTGTACGTTTCTACTCTGAAAACAGCCAGGAACTTAAGAAGGAAGCGACATGGGAAGTTTTAAATATACCTTTCACGTGCCCTAATGGTGAACTTCTTCTTAATCATATCATTTCGCCGTAGCTACATGCCTGACAATCTGTTGAATGTATCAGGCTGAAGCATTTTCGTTGCAGTGACATAGAAATGGGCAATCATCTGCAAATTTGTAATCTATTCGCCTCTTTTTATAGGTATATATATATGAACAGAACCCACATAGAAACACATGGAGTGGGCAAAAGATGGATTATTCTGCAAGAACATGTGTAATAGATTGTATGCTCTTGCTAAAATCCTAAGTCCTTTAATACAACACATTTGTGTGCTTCATTTGAATTTTGGAATTGCCCAAACAACCCCCTGAAGGTGTTCCTGAGTGATATATGCTTCTTAGATGCTTAGGCTGGAGGAGGACATCAATGACGGCATCCTCCACCATATGCCAGCAGCTATGTTGCTGGATATGAAGAAGATTGCAACAGACCTGAAAGATTCTGAGGGTGTATAGAGTATGCTGGTGGAATCAGCAGCAGATCTGGGCTTGATGGTGAATGATTCAATTTTCAAATAGGCATCCTAGTTCACCAGTGACCCATATGAGAGTAGTCTCATGGTTCATTGGTCTCTAAGAGTAGCCCAGAAAACCCTAGAGTTTTTAGAGTAGCCCAAAAAACCTTAAAATTTTAATAGGGTTAGAGAAATCTACATGAAATTTGAAGGAAATCCTGTTCCAGAAGGAGGTGTCCTCGTTGGTGTGCAATGCATGGAAGGCGGTGGGAAAACAACTGCCATTGGCTCTTTGTGATTATTCTGAAAGTAAAGGTGATTGGGTTATGCAATCTCTGCTTTGCTGATAATTTTCCCCTCGCGAGTGAATTTATTCATGGAAACCCATATAATACTCGAAACCCTGATTGCATTGTCTGTAATATTCTGAAAGAGAATTTGTTTTATGAAGTCGTATGCTTGCCTCTCTGACATCACGCTATTTCTTGTGATTTGAGAACTTGTTATGTTCTTATTCCCAAATGTATAGTTTTTTGGCAAGTTTTTTTATAATTGGTGCCAATAATAGATATTGCAGGGAGCACAGCAAGCAGAAAATTCAAACACTCTTTTAGATAATTCGAATAACTTAATTTGGGTTGGACCGCTATTTGTGGATCTGTTTTTAGAGTGTAAAATGCTATAGTAATCGCCTCACTGCTCCTTGTTGTAGGCCAGAAAAAAACAGAGCATTACTCTGAAAACAAAATCAAGGAAACAATAAACATGTTCCTAGTCTTTTTGCTGAGCATCCAGCTTGTGTGTTGTTTTAGTAATCTTAGTTCTATTTTAAAGTATTTTGTGCGCAGTTTTTCTGGCAGGAAATTTAACAAAGTCAAATGTTTCTACTGTCATAATTGTTTGATGAGCTGGTTTAAAGAAACAGGGTTTATATCAGAATCTTTATTTGGGCCATTGATTTCTGTAAAAAATTCCCCTTGCTGTTCAAGAAACAGTCTGTAATGAAGATCTCTATATTGAGGCATCAATACATAGGTATTTTACAAGTTAAATAGAAGAGAATTTTATTGTAGCAAATCTGCGTGTTCTGCCTCTATCCTTCAGCTTTTAATTGTTCTTTCCCCTTTTATTTATTTTTCAAGTTTTTAGATGCAAGTTTTTGGCTTCTAATCTATATTTTGGGATGACTGATAAGAACTTTACTTGTTTGTGACTATAGGGTTTTTCGGACACTAGGGTTTTCATCACTGTTCACAATCTCTAAATTTAAAGGGCCTTTTACAGACAATGTGGGAAAAAATGATCTCAACTAGAAAAACTGAATTTCAGAGTACTGAGGATGCCCATTTACAGCTACAGCAGCTGCCTTTGGGGCAATCCAAGCCAGCTCTGGTGGTACTACATGATGTCTGGTCTAGAACAGATTTGGACATATTGTAATTTGAAGCTTAAGTATACAAAACCTTGCTCTCTTCTATTCATTGATCTTAATTTTCATTCTATTCTCGTCTTGCTCTCTTCTATTCATGATCTTGGTTTTCATTTTATTTTCGTTTTGGTCTCTTCTTTCTAATAGATCATGGAGTTTCAAACAAAATGCCAGAAAAGAATCACACAATTGTTATCATCAGAGAACAAGCTCAATAACTCTATGCTCTGTAGAAATTATATGACTACAAAGATACAAAACCTTTTTCACAACAGGGAATATGAGTTGAGAGAGCTGCTGGATATAACCGGAGATTATTCCATAGATCCAAAAGTCCATCTATTCGACTATATTAATTGCTATTGCTGGAGTGGAATGATGCCCTCTCCCTTTTCAGCTTCCGGGGCGTTTGGACACACTTTTATCGCAAATTCCACAGAAGAAAATCTAGCCAATCAGGTAAAGTTCTTTATCCATTAATTTGTTTGGCTTAATTTTTAGAATTACTTTTGTGCTTATGCATTAATGTTAGTTAATAATATTTTGGATTGTTAATGCATAGATTCTTATGTGATTAAACAATTTGTGCATGGTATTTTTTCCTCTTTCTATATCATTATACATGTAAAGTTTTATTATCATATTATTTTTAATCTTGATTGCTAATAATAACATTCATGGGATGAAATGATATCTTGATTTTTGTGAAAGTGTCATTTAACAAAGTAAGGGATATTTGTCATTATACAAAATTTCAAGATTGCAAGTTGAAGAAAAGGTATCTAATGTAGGGGACAATACATTGGATTTGCTTAACTGTTTTTTGTTCTAACTTCTGGTAGTAACAATACACATTGTGAAATCTGTTGTAGGCGCAAAGGTAAATAGATGTCATCTTAATGTGTCGCTTCAAATCAACATAAAGATGCTCTCAATAACGATGCACTGCAACCACCTAAAAAAATTGATAATATTATGCACAAATGTTCTCACTACTAGGGGTACAAGTGGGCAGCTATTAGTACATGACATATTTAATAATTGACTTTTAGTTATCATTTTTTTAGTCTTTAAAGTTAGTAATTGCGAGTTTAGGTGAGCAATGAGTGAATGATAATTAGAAATTGGAACATTGGTGATAACTAGTGCTCTTCCCCTATCATGCGAAAAAATCTCCTAAAAGGGGAAAAAAAGAGCAAGCACAAGGGAGGCAGAGATGGATTGTATTCAATCAAATTTAAAACCACCAAAGTTTGTGATATATTTCCTGGATGGGTGTATTGGGGAAGATGGATTCATATTTTTGTGGAATTGGTGTTACACAAGTAGAAATTGTACCTATTTGGAGGATACTTTGTCCTTAGCAATGGTGTTAAGTTACTAGTTATGTTCATATACTTTATCAAGTTTAATTACTAGTGTTAGGAAGAAATAATAGTAGTTTGTTTTTTGTGGTCTATTATTCTTCAACAAGTGGTGGTTGATCTATTAAATATTATATGCATTCATAAATCAAGTCTAGAGGTTGGAGTAAGCAAGATTCCACAATAATGTATCACATGTTTTGATCTAAGTGGAATTAGTTGATCTCACAATATGTGTCACACATTTCAATCTATGTGGAATGCACATTTTCATCTAAGTGGAATGCTTAAAATTAATATTTTTAATTGTACCAAATAATTAAGAATTTAAAGATAATATAAATTAAGAAAAAAATTATCGATAGTATAGATATTTTTATTCATATTTAAAGGATTAATTACATATAATGAGACAGGAGTTTCAATACACCACAAGGGTCCAAAGCCATACCCAAATCGCTGCAAATTGCAGCTACCCAACCCCCCAACCAGGTATTACATAAAAAAATCATTACAGAGCATAGTCTTGATAAACCAAAATTCAGAAAACAACAAGAAGCCCGACAACAAAAAGCCCTAGTCAATTATATTTGTGTACAAAATAGATATTTTTCACAAAGCACAAAGTTTATGTAAAACTCCTTTGATTTTTTTGATGCACTAACCTGGTAATATGTTGCGTCAAGTTTTTCCTACTTCTTCCCCTTCTACATTTCCTCTTCGACCTCTCCTTCGAGGTCACCTTCTGAAGTTGCTTGTGTTCACACAAGAAATCCTTGAGGGATTCTTAGCCTATCTATGCTTCAACTCTCTTCTCTTCTTTCTCAATGGTAGCACACCACAAGAGAAACAAGCGTAGCAGTTAGAGGGGAAACTTCCTCGATGTGTAACCACTTGCTATTCTCAACTACATAGCCTTCTAAGCATATCATTGCAAGGAATGTTCTCATCTAATTTAGAAATTCCTCTTTGACACATACACCCAAAATCCATTCCACCTCTACCTTCATTTCTAGTCCAAGGCCCAATTCCATGAAGGTGGAGGTCACATCAATGTTGGTGCAATAATAGTACTGGGAGTTGATGTATTTCTCTCCTAGAATGATCTCTAGAATCTATACAAACACAAGGTTGTCAATTTTAAAACTACTTTGCAATCTCTTCTCCAATATCTGGCCAAGAAAGGCCAAGTGTTTCTTGGGCTTACACGGGTGAAATTGGCCTCCATATCAACACCAACACAACCTTTTGTGAATGCCATCAAAACCCAGCTCACACTACCAACTTGCTGTTAGAGTAAAAATGTATTTTCACTTATTAATAAATCATTATTGATTTAATTATTAAGTCACCTTTTTATCTCTAGTTTACTTAAGCTAAACTTTAGGTGTGTTATAATTAATTCTTTATTAATTATTATCATGCAACCTAGGTTTCTCCACCTTCTGGGTGTTCGATCTCCTTTATAAGGATTGATTTCTTTGTAATTATTAATTCTTTTGTAATTTTATTCCATTATTATTGAATCAATTGAGGATGTTTCCTCTTTCACATATTTGTTGTTTCTAGCCTCCATAGCTTCTCCTTCTCTCTTTCTATGACAAGCGTTTGCATGCAGGTGATGCTTGGGAGTTGTAGGGTTGATAGTTTTCATCAACTCCAATACTTACACCACTATAAACAACACCCACCTCACTACGCAAGCACTTCACTCTGTTAGAATACAATCCTGCTATCATCGCCCAACTCACTACTAAACAGTTAATTTAAAGTGAGTTGAGGTTGATGTAATGAGACCACGCTATTCAAAGTGCATTGTCATCATTAATACAGACTCCTCACTGCAAATTACTAACATGTGTTGGCGTATGGGTCACCCTCCTCCACAATTGGGATGTCTTGGAAATCATCTTGTATCCTTGTTGTATCACCCATATTTGATGTCACTCCTACATTTGAAAGGGTGTTTTCCACCCTATTTCCTTCCCTTTGAATGTGTCTTAGCTTTCATTCTTCAAAATAAAAAAAGGGATTTTTTAATAATTTAGTTAGTGTTCTATGCTAGTGTCTTGCCTCTGATGATACCATTTATTATTATCATGTTTACCTTCGAGATGGAGTTTGGTTACTGATAATTTTTTGGCCATCTGAACAACGAAGAGAGCCACTTGAGCCTCTGCTTCATTATTGGTTCCTCATCCTAGCCTCAAGGCTTCAATTGCTAAAATACAACCTCTTGAATCCCAAGCAACACATCCTACCCTTGACATCCCCAAATTTCCTTTTGAAGCATTGTCAAACTTAATTTTTGTCCAACCATTTTTGGCATACTCCACTCCATAAAGCACACAATTTGATCAACCAGATTAGCTCAATGAGGCCCAATAACAAGCCTATATAAATTATTAATATAGCATAACTCGCTACCAATAAAAAAATTCTACAATTTTTGAAATTAAATAATTAATTCTAGAATCAAGTGCATGACAATTTTAATAATTTTTAATTTAATATTAACTCTGAATTAGTATTAATTTTTTTGTAGTTCTCTATTATTCCATAACATAATTCCCTTCACATATGTATAAAACTTAATTTCTCCATTGAAACAAGAACATCTATGTGAATGGTATATTTCTTTGAGATTTTTCTAATAATATTTTTCTTAGTGTTTTGAATTTATTTTTTTTCATAGTGGACTTATATTTATTATATTTTAAAAAATATATAAAATTAAAGAAAATATAATATATATTTTTTATCACTAAACTTTGAGCATTTTATTAATAATTTTGTAATTACATAAGTATGGTTGAAAGCATTTTATGCAAGCCCTTCTTTTCGGACCAAAAAATTACAGACTTGTATGGGAAACTAATCTCCCCTTCGACAACACTTGACATCCCATAATGTTTGAAGCATAAAACAACATTCAACCCTTGTGCCTCTATGTGCAAATATATACTTGTAGTAATGCAAAGAATATTTGAAGTCTTTGAGAACCAAGATCAAGACACCAAAACATGAACAAAATAAGGGACTAATGCAAAATCAAGAAAAAAACTCTCTTTCCTCCATAGATTCTAATTGGAAGCCCCAATAGACACCCGACCTTAGCCTTTTGCCTTTTGGTGTTGCTGGAATCGGCTGGTTAATCTTGCTTCTGTCTAGGCTCATCATGCATCCCTTCTTGATGCTCATGAACTAGAATCACTTCTTCTCTTCGATATTTGGCTTCCAACACATGAAGGTAGTATTTAATGCCACTTAATCCAATCTGGACGACAACTTGTTAAACCTCCTTGTCTTCATCAGCATTTCAAATAAAAAAAAGGTTGGAGGGTAGGTATAAATTCTCCTACATCTAGCCAAACCCCTACCGTAGCCACAAATCACTTCCCTAGTCTAGCAATAGCTACGAGGGACTCCAACCCCCCACACCACTCACTCCAAACACATTCTTTTATTAACTAGAAAGCCCTCACTTTAGTGCCTAGTTCAAGGCACCAAGCTAAAAATAGACAGTATATACATGGGCATAAGAATTTGTGTATGTGATAAGAATTGTTCTCAGTTGAAGGATCAAAGGTCTCGTATGAAAGGACATGATGATGAATTTTTTGCCCCACAACTTGTAGTAAATTAAGCACAAACTATGATGAACATTGATAGATGAATTTGTTGGTGTCTAGTAAAACTCATAAATTGAGAGAAAGCATAGTTTAAGACTCAACAAGGAGAAGGTCTTTATGAAAAGCATGTTGGAGTCACCAAAATGAAATGAGTATCAGTTAAACTATTTAAATTCTAAAAAAAATAATTTATACTATCTCTAATGTTCTAACTAGACTATCCTAACAATCTAGTCCAATTAGAACAAATAATATTGTTAGGAATAACAGTCCACAAGCACAACTGAGAGGGGGGTGAATCAGTTGTGACAAAGAATATTAAACTTTAATCTTTATAAACCAAAACTTCAATGCAAATGATAACACAGTAGATGCCAACACAATAACACAATACTTATTGTCGAGGAAACCCTGTTAAAGGTAAAACCCCGGTGGGAATTAACACCCACAAATGATGTACTGAGAGTATAGTATCCCTGTTAAAAGATTTAGCCTTGTTAGGATCTTATTACAACATTACAGTACATAGTCCCTGTTAAAGGACAGACCCTATTAGGAGTTAAGAGTAGCAGTGGGCTCACTGCCCAAAGAAGGTTAATGCCACCCTCAAGTATTTACAATCTGAACAAGTGTATATAGAAAATATACAATCTAGTGAACTGTCTGATAGCAACTGCCTTTGCTTGGTCAGTTCTAATGAAGTATTCTTATCAAAAACTCTGCTCTAGATCCAAAAGCCAACAAGCCTCGCAAATTTCACACTTCTAGCTTCCTTTTCAATCTCTACCACATCTTTCCAAAAGTAAAGATCTCTCATATATACCCTATTACAATAATTTATTAGGTCGGCCAATTAAGCTTTCCCAATACACAAATAATTAATTAGGTCGGCCAATTAGGCTTTCCCAATAAACAAATAATTATTTAACCCTTTGCTAAGATACACACGATACGTATAACAAGTAAACATCAATTACAATACATCAGTTATACTCCAAGATTCACAATCCACGCTCACAATTCATAATACATGTTACATGTCTGAAGTCGGCCACCAAATAGGTCTCCTCTAGAATACACACCATAGCTGATGTCACCAATGCTCTCACAACTATCGATCAACAACAAACATTCCTCAATGTGTCCTCTGTCATCCCATAAGCTCACATATGTTGAAACTGTTAGAAACACTGAGGGGGGGTGAATCAATGTTTGTCTATTTAATATATTTCAACAACTTAAACATAAATCAAACATACATTTAATGAAGCTTAACATAAGAACTCATAACACATGATATGACTACGGGGAAACCTTGATCAAAGGAAAACCCCGGTGGGAATTAGTACCCACAAATATTATACTAGTATAGTGAACCTGTTAAAGTTCCTTTGCCCTATTAGAAGCAGTCTTTACACTGCAAGTACAATGACCTAGTTAAAGGTCTGACCCTGTTAGGAGTTTTTTACAAAACCCTGTTAAAGGTATATGGCTCATTGCCTAGGCTCACTGCCCAATAAGATGAAGGCTACAACCTTCTGATAGTTGATATACACTATATCAAAAGTGAACTGTTGTGATGACACTGATGTCTGATCAGTTCCATGTATGCGCGAACGCTCTTACTCTCTTAAAGAGCTTTATCTCATACTGACTTCATCATGTTGCTCTTCTATATCTTTCTCATACATGTTATTCGACCCTTGTAACATAACTTTACATTACATACTTATATGTTCATACCCGAATAGACACAACCCAAAACAGGACTTATGGTCGGCCCTAAAACATAATACACAACACTTCTGAGCAAGTCAGCTTAAGCGTGTTTACAACAATACTAATTACATCATTACAAACATATAATCAAAGGCGCTTGACCATTACATAACAAAATAATTCACGCTGATCAAAACACTAGTCGGCTTCCATGCTCTGTCTTCTAGACTGTTGGTGTACTGATCTGTCTGTAACTTCTCCATACTATCATGTTGTACCATGCGTGTCTGGACTTAGTATGTCGACATCACATAGAACATTTATCTGAATGTGCATACTCTAATTCGATGTCTCGCACATGTGCTGATGTGCTGATTGTTGTATATCTTTGTTTGCCCTGTTTCCATACTTAGTCATTTTATCTTCTAAGTTATCTTTGACAGAAACTTAATATGACTTTGTTGCCATGATGACAACACAAAATAAGTCATGCATCCTCTAGGAGTCAACTTGCCAACAATCTCC
>MU228207.1:532423-548578 GCA_018584345.1 Thuja plicata
AGATTAGATTTCATTTTCATGCATTCGAATCTCTCGTTTCATGGTGTATTTGCAATAGACACAACTAGGTCAATCTGAGGGCCTTTATTTTATATTTTTACACATCCATGACTAGAGAGCTATGGATCGATATTTGAGGCCTCATTCTTGAGCACACATTTTTATACCCGATTAAGGGATTTACAATAGGAAACCTGTCAGGGTCACTTGATATGGAAATAGAAACTCCTTTGCTTGATCATATCCTTTGTAACACATATATTCTCTTCTCAGAAGACTCTGCTACACCCTGGCTTGATCGCACCTTCACATCCATGATCTACACACACAAATCTTTGATTTCATGATATAAATATCATTGCTCAAACCCTAAGCCTACCACCGCCCTAAATCTCATCCAACACATTTGAAATTGATTTTTCAATCTTTGTGCTCAGAGAAATCATGCCAAAAAATACATCCCAATATAACAAAGATCTTTAGCAAACAAGTCAACCATAGGATAGACCCTAACAATTTATTTTATTAAGAACAATCAAACACGTTTTGACCAACTCAACCTTCATCTTGATAAAATGTCTACCTCAATCAATCTAATTCCAACACATCACCATAAATGAATTGAGACACATCAACATGACAACTAAAACACAAATGATTCGTCACAACTCAATTACCTATCGACAATAGAAGATCTACCATCGGTAGCTCAAAGGGATTGTCCCCTTTCACTGAAACAACTTTTGTAACCACAAAACATGCTTACCGATCATCCAAATTAGTCGCGGTCATAACCATGAACACACCACAGTATCAACAACACATTTCTATGGTCGTGCCACCTAACTCATCATAGATTTGATAAACCAATCAAATCACTCATTGCTAGTCACAGATTGTTCTAGCAGTTCCCTATCATACTTCAATCAATCATAACTTACACAAATCACACATTCAACAGGTGTGATCATACAATTATCATCTAAAGACATGCCCAAGTCTCCCTTAAGGATCGTGACCACTGAAACCACTTGCAACACATTGTTCATCCTTCTCACATACTTGGCAACACACTAAGAACACTAGGTCAATAATCGACATCAATGGAAACACAGTAACTGATCATCTCAACAACAAATCAGTACCATCACATCACTTACCATCACTGCATCAATTATGCCAACCATCTCCCCCTTTGGAATTGATGACAAAACAACAATCAAACCATCTCCTCAATCAGATAACATGCTTTGCTTATGTTCTGGCACTGAATCTTCATCTCTAAATCGACTACAAATTTCATGTCTTGCTCAGTGCCAACTAACTTGTATGTCTCTCCCCCTTTCTCGCCTTGCTCACTTTCTCTCTGATATCACTTTCTTTCTCATCTATCTCATTTGTTTGCTTGCCACTTCTCCGTACTTCTCTCCCCCTTTGACAACAATGCCAAAGGTGCCATACCATATATCACTTCTTCTCCTTGGATGCATAAACAAGTAATCAATACCTTTATCACTGACTGCTCCCCCTAAGGAGTAGTTCCTTATTACATCAATCCAACAAATATATCCAACACAAAACATTGGATTGATGCAACAACATCATTTTAATTCTTCTCAGGTAGGGAAATGATCCCCAACTTGCCTCTTAGATACTCAAACGTATCATTTGGTAATGGCTTTGTAAAAATGTCCACAACCCGCTCCTTAGTTAGCACATACTCCAACTGTACCTCTTTCTCTTGTACCTATTCTCTAAGAAAATGGTACTTAATTGTAATATGCTTGGTCTTAGAGTGCGTCACATAGTTCTTGGATATGTTTATAGCACTAGTATTATCACAATAGATAACCACTGGTTCAGTTACCTTCTCCTTAATACCTTCCAATATTTACTTCATCCAAGCAACTTGAGTGCAATTGATAGCAACAACAACATATTTTGCCTCTGCAGTAGATTGGGAAATACAATTCTTCTTTTTTCTTGTCCATGACACAAGTCTCTCTCCAAGAAAGAAAGCTCCTACACTTGTGCTCTTCCTATCATCCACATTACCTGCCCAATTTGCATCAGTGAACACACTCAAATTAAAAACTCCTTTGTGATCATACCAAAGGCCATAGTCTTCAGTCCCTTTTAAGTATCTAAATATTCTCTTCAAAGCCACCATATGGGATTCCTTTGGATTAGCTTGAAATATTGCAACTATCCCAACTACATGTGCTATATTAGGCCTACTATGAACAACATACTGCAACTTACCGATCATGGATCTGTATAAAGTTGCATTGACCTATTTAGAATCATCTTCCTTGGATAGCTTACAATTGGTCACCATTGGAGTTCCAACCGGTTTAAAATCTTCTAACCCAAAATTCTTCAACACTTCCCTCATATAATTTGTTGACTGATGTACACTCCATCACTGAGCTCAGATATCTGCAATCCAACAAAGAATTTGATCTCACCAAACATCGACATCTCAAATTATGTCCTCATTTCATCTACAAATGCAATGCTCATGTCATTATTTCCACTAAAAATGATGTCATCCACAAAGACTTCAACAATCAACAATCAATCATCCTTCTCAATCTTCAATTAAACATTGTTATCATCACTTGTCCTAATGAAACCAATCTTGATCATATATGAGTGGAGTCTCTCATACCATGCCCTAGGTGCCTGCTTCAATCTATAAAGTGCCTTCTGCAACTTGCACACTATGTCGTCATCTTCTGATAGTGCAAAACCATCAGGTTGTTCTATGTAAACTTCCTCTTCCATTATTCCATTCAAGAATGCAGATTTGACATCCATTTGAAAAACTTTAAAACCTTTGTAAGAAGCATAGGCTAGTGAAATCCTCACTTCTTCAAGTCTAGCCACTGGTGCAAAAGTCTCTCCATAGTCTAAGCCTTATTCTTGTGCATAAACCTTAACCACAAGTCTTGCCTTATTTCTAACTACTTTACCAGCTTCATTGAGTTTATTTTTAAAACCCCACTTAGTTCCTATCACATTCTTATCAACAGGTCTAAGAACAAGTGCCCAATTCTTAATCTTCTTTATTTGATCCAATTCTTCTTCCATGGCCTTAACCCAACCTTCATTCTTCAATGCCTCTCTTACAGATTTAGGTTCATGTTCGGAAATCAGACAGTACTTTCTCGAATCTTTCTTCTAGTCTGAACACCAACATTCTTATCACCAATAATTTGATCAACAAAATGATTCAACTTTACATACCTTGGTATCACCGATTCAGGTCTAGGAGTCTCTTCTACCGATTGAACTGGTTCATCCTCATTGTTTTGGTTTTCAACTTCTTGCTCCACTAGTTGAACATATACAATCTCCTGATTTATTCTCGATGGAACCATCATTTTGTTTTGAGAATTCATCAGTCTTCACATTTGCACTTTCTATCAACATGTTGGTTCTCTTGTTTAAACACTTGTATGACTTTCTCTTTGTTGAATATCCCAGGAATATTCCTTCATCACTCTTAGGATCAAATTTCCCTATATAGTCATCTCTCTTTATGTAGCATCTGCTCCCAAAAACTTTAAAGTATTTCACACTAGGTGTGTGACCATGGCATAACTCATAAGGCGTCTTATCAGTGCCCTTCTTCACCTGTACCCAGTTCAATGTATAAACAACAATGTTGACATCTTCTCTCCAAAACATTTGAGGCACATTTCTTTAAATCATCATTGTTCATGCAACATTAATAATAGATTTGTTCCTTCTATCTGCAATCCCATTTTGCTAAGGAGTTCTATGTGCTGACATTTGCCTCTTAATTCCATGTTCTTCACAAAACTCATTGGATTCCAAAGATGAGAACTCGCCACCTCTGTCAGATCTCAAGCACTTTAGACTCTTACATGTTTCCTTTTCAATTCGTGCTTTGAACACCTTAAACATATTGAATGCATTTGATTTGTCTTTTAGAAAAGTAACCCACATCATCCTAGACTAATCATCAACAAAAAGCATAAAGTACTTATCTCCATAATAGCTTCTTGTTCTCATAGGACCACACAAATCAGTATGTATTAAATCCAAAATACCTTAAGATGAAAATGACTTACTGATAAAAATAGAGCTAGTTAACTTTCCCAACTGACATTCCTTGCACATGACATTGTCTAGTTTCACTAGTTGTGACAAACCTCTAACAATATTTATCTTACACACTTTGACCAAACTATCAAAGTTAACATGAAAAAATCTCTTATGCCACAACCAACTATCATCAACTTTTGCAATCAGACAACTCTTTATTGCAGTATTTAGACAAAATAAATAACCTTTAGTCTGCATACCAATAGCAATCAGATCGCCAGATCTTCCAAGTATCATGCATATGCCTCCTTTGAACTCTACAAGATAAATTTTGTTATTCAACTATGTTACACTCAACAAATTATACCCTAGGCCTTCTACCCAATAAACATCATCATAATTTGTTTTTCTAATTAGTGCAATAGATCATATTCCTTTTACTAAGCAAGGAGAATTGTTACCAAACCTTACTACTCTACCATCACATTCTTCCAACTTAGTGAGCTTACTCCTATCACCGATCATATGATGTGTACATCCACTATCTATTAACCAATCTTCATCGTGATCCATGCTAGAAATCAAGGCTTTTTCACCATCTATAGGGGGGTCCTCCTTAACAATAAGAAAGATAAATTATTCTTCTTCATTATCCTCATATTCCTCATCGGTAACTCCCTCATCCGCAACAAGAAGCAAGTCTTCTTGCTCTTATCCTTGAATCTCTTAGGTTTTTCCTTCTTATCACCATCAGGAAACCTAGTAGCAATGTGTCCAATCTTGTTACATGAGAAGCATTTAAGAGGTAGCTTTCCCTTGTACTTATCAAGTCCTCTAGGTAACCTCCTAGCAAGCAATGCTTCCAACTCTTCTTGTTTATTTTCCTTAGACAAGATAAAATCATAATCATTATAGTAACTTGACATAGCAGAAGATTCATGACTAACTTCATGTCCTTTCCTTGTAGGTGCAAGGGACATAGATGTCCTAAATGGAGCTTCAACCCTTGGAACAATATTATCATAATTGCTAAGTTCAAATGCAGTCAACTTTCCAATTAATGCATCAAGAGTGACAATTCCAGTTCATAAAGATCTTAACTCCTGAATAACAAAAACCCTAATGGCATAATGAGGTAACAAGGTTCTCAATACTTTACTTACCACATCATCTTCTTCAATAGTTCCACTAGCACTTTTGGTAGCAGGAACCACTCCTTTAATTCTCTGACCATACTTCTCAATGTTTTCACCTTCAACCATCCTCATGTCATCAAATTTCCTTTCAAAATGTCAACCTTAGCTTTCTGCACATGTATGTCACCACCATACACTAACTTCAATTTCTCCCACACATCATAGGTCATTTCAAGATCTTGGATGTCAACAAACTCTGCATTAGATAATGAACTGACAATGGCTTCCATAGCTATAGTATTCTCTTATTGTTCCCTTAGTTGATCTGTATTGAGTGTCCCGGTTGGTGCAACATACTTATTAACAACATGATTCCAATATTGGTTGCCCATACCTTTTAGATAAAGCTTCATTCTACCAATCCACACCAACTATTTCTCCCTTGTGAACTTAGGACCTTCCTTCCTCATCATTCTCGGATCTTGACCTCAAGTTGTTAAGCTTCACCACAAAGAGGACCAAAGCTCTGATACCAATTATTAGTCCTAAGGGTCCAAGATTACTGAGAGGGGGGTGAATCAGTAATCTAAGATATATGCAAATTTCTACTTCTTTAACTCAAAAGAAACATTCACAAGTTTACCTATTGATAAGCAAATGAAACTTAATCAAATAAACACAACCACCACAATGCATGCAACACATAACACATATTTTCATATGGAAACCTAAATGGGTGAAAACCACGGTGGAAATGATGACCCACAAATAATTTACTCTTCTGAAGTACGCCTTGTTAGGAGCTTAACCCTGTTAGGAGTTTACAAAGACATTGTTAGGTGCCACCCAATTATGGAATTTACCTCTAGCCCTGTTAGGAGTAACTCTATTAGGAGATTTAAAACTCAAGTTAATGAGCCACTCTGTTAAGATATTTACAAATAAGACCTATTAGGGTCTACCCGGTTAAGGGATTTACAATAGGAAACCTGTTAGGGTCACTTGATCTGGAAATAGAAACTCCTTTGCTTGATCAGATCCTTTGTAGACCACATACATTCTCTTCTTAGAAGACTTTGCTACACCCTGGCTTGATCGTACCTTAACAACCACTATCTATACACACAAATCTTTGATTTCATGATATAAATATCACTGCTCAAGCCCTAAGCTTGCCACCGCCCTAAATCTCATCCAACACATTTGAAATCACTTTTTCAATCTTCACGCTCAAAGAAATCGCGCCAAAACACACATCCCAATATAACAAACATCTTTCCCAAATAGGTCGGCCATAGAATAGACCCTAACAATTTATTTTATCAAAAATAGTCAAACATGTTTTGACCAACTGGGCCTTCATCTTGATAAAATGTCTACTTCAATCAATGTAATGTCAACACATCACCACAAATGAATTGAGATACATTAGCATGACAACTGGAACACAAATGATTCATCACAACTCGATTACCGATTGCCAATAGAAGATCTACCATTGGTAGCTCAAAAGCAATGTCCCCTTTCACTAAACAACTTCTGTAACCACAAAACATGTTTACCGATCATCCAAATCAGTCGTGGTCATAGCCATGAACTCAACACAATATCAACAACACAATTCTATGATCGCGTCACCTAACTCGTCATATATTTCCTAACTCATTGTAGATTTGATAAACCAATCAAATCACTCATTGCCAATAACAGATTGTTCTAGTAGTTGCCCCGTCACACTACAATCAATCACAACTTACACAAATCATGCATTCAACAGTTACGGTTATACAGTTATCATCTAAAGATGTGCCCAAGTATCCCTTAAGGATCATGGTCACTGAAACCACTTGCAACACATTGTTCATCCTTCTCACGTACTTGGCAACACACTAAGAACACTAGGTCAATACTTGACATCAATGAAAACACAATAATTGATCATCTCAACACCAAATCCATACCATCACATCATTTACCATCACTGCATCAGTTATGCCAATAGATACAGTTGTGTTACTCATGGTGCTTTGATCAATGAACATTCTCATTAGTGAGACATGGCATATTGTGGTATAAATGACATGACACTACATTGGTTAGTTGACAGATACTTGTACTTGATCAGTTTTTAGGTTCACTTTTACTTGATCAATTATTAGGTTCAATTTGAGCAATATATACTTCAGTTCTTGGTATGAGGTGTGATACAAGACAAAGAAGTGATGGGTACTTATTGATAAGTTCCTTATGATGCATAATTTGATCATACACTGATCTTGCATAATAAATTTATATACATGGTGAATTTTCTTTTAACATGGCAGAATAATATGATACATGGAAGAGTAATATGGACTATATTCGATTGGATTCATTTTTTCAGTTGTATCATATGTTCGTTATCTTTAAATTCACTATAAATCAAATAGTCATTGTGCGTGACTTGAAGGTCATGGCATTTGAAACTAAGAAGGGATCATGTCCCATCTTGGTGATAATACAAGACTCATATCTATATTCAAAGCATCAAGTCAAAAGTTCATTATATCTTAATTCATTACATGTCACCAAATACATTTTCAATCACATTAGTCACTATAAGTGACTAGAAATATCATGGCACTTTAAAGACTGACATGTGAAAAGGCATTGAAAATACTAATTCCATAATGTCGGTATTATGTCATATGGTTTATTTGATTAAAGTTAGAAATGCCTTTGTATTAGTATTTCGTATACACATGACATAATGAAAAGTCTAAAGATTCATTTGATTTTGGCATATTGTAAAGTTTGATTTCTATCTAAAAATCCCTAAACTCGGATCTACTAGCTAGGAATCAGCAAAACAAGTTAGGGCATGAGCGATCATAGCCAGCGAGTATGTGTTTCAGTTTTGGATTCAATGACGACATCAAAATGCATGATACAGTTATATTTTGAAGATGGTGGCAGAGGAAGTTACAATAAGAAATTAGTAATTGGTTTTTGACTTGGAAATCTGGCAATGACAGTATGAGAGACGACAATATGAGCATGACGAAAATGACAACGACAGTTTTGAGTAAAATGACAGTTGTTTCTTTTCCCGTTTGAAAGAGAAAGATTTTTGTTTTGTTCTGTTTCCCATAGATGTGTTAGTTGTTTGTTAAAATGGTTGTCAAAGTTTTGTATCTGTTAAGGTCGTTGTCTCTCAAGATTTTATATTGTTGATAACTCATTCTTTAAAATACCCGAATGGTTTTCTTAAAACCCTAGTTTTGGGTATTCAAAAGATTCAATTGAATGTTTAGTTTTTGTTGTTGATATTCCATTGATATTTATGTAAGGAAAATATAAGATTGAAAAGTAAGATGACAGAATTTACAAGGAAGAAAACAAAAGGATAATACCCGATTTGTGCTAAGTCAATCGAGCCTAGTTTTCATTCATCCTTTGTTGCATATTTCCTTCCAATTATCTTAAACAGGTGACTGATTGTATCTACCTTGGACTACTGCAATTTCCAGAATTAAGTCTTCTCCATGTGCGAATTCTCTTTTAGCATGTTATGTCTTCTAGGCTTTTTGAGAATTAGCACCACACTTCACATTTATATGTGAGAAGGCATCCCATTAAAACAATGACAAGGGATGACCAGTTTCGGCATAAAACATTTCTCATTAATATTATTGCAAGTCATCCTTAGTGGACATAAACAAGTCGTCCCTTTAGGACAATTAAACAATGATACTTTTATTCCATATAGAATGTATAATATGGTATGCTGAGATGAATAATAAATTATTCATCTCAGCATACATATTATTTACCTTACCAAAAATGCCACAAATATCAACACTCCCTCTTAGTCTCGAGGGAAGATCAAATAAATCTCATAATGTAATCACAAGATCTTTATCACTCTAGATTTCCTTCTCAATGAATATGGAACCATTAAAGAAAACATATCATAACATAATATGTTCATCATGCATTCATACATGATGTAATCAATGTGATTTAATCATCCTCAAGATGTCTCAACCTTTGTAATATCATCTACTTCAGGATATAAGGTTTATTCAAACATCGTTCACATGTAATGAGAGGTAAGAAGCATGATGTAAACAATAATCTCATATATATCTCAACTTTATGTAAACAATAGATCTCAAATCTATTTAATCAACATAACAATAGATTTTGTAATCATAAGAAGCATCATCAAAACTTTAATAATGGAAGCATCTTCACAAAATGTAAATTCAAATGAAACACTAACCTCAAAGTGTATATCTCCTCATGATGAGATCTCATCCACAAGCTCTCGAAAGTCACATCCACAAGTTCTCTGAAGATAGTCTTCATTGGTGATTCTATCCAAGAGCCTCAACACTCAAATATAAAGGAGCCTCAACGTTCAAATATGCACGAGCTTCAACGCTCAAATATGCAAGAGCCTCAACGCTCAAATGTGCAAGAGCCTCAACGCTCAAATATGCATGAGCCTCAATGCTCAAATATGCACGAGCCTCGGCGCTCAAAGGTGCAAGGGCCTCAACACTCAAATATGCACGAGCCTCAACGGTCAAATATGCATGAGCCTCAGCGCTCAAAGGTGCAAGGGCCTCAACACTCAAATGTGCACGAGCCTCAACGCTCAAATATGCACGAGCCTCAATGCTCAAATATGCTCAGGAGCCTCAATGCTCTAATATGCAAGAGCCTGCAAGAATGTTAGTATAAAAAAAATACTCGTATTTTCAACACATAATAATCGTTACTTAGATTTAACATAACGAATAATCATTTTCTCAATAGCAAGTGATGTTACAATTTTAGAAAGAGTTTATAACATGACTTTAAGTTCATGAAGGCCCGTATATGAACTCCCTCTTAAGATGAAGGCTAAAGGGGTTCAAATTCTGCAATGGTTTTTTTGATAGACTCACCCTCTCTATCCATTATAGTGAGAGCTTGATGATCTCTCTTTCTTTAGTTCCTAAGGTTACTTTCTTCTTGGTTTTATGATAATCGCAGCTCTTTAAGATGACAAAGAATCACACTTCTTAGTTGTCAACTTCTCTTAGTGCTTATTATTATTATTATCTTACACTTATGCATATATATGAAGGAGTGCTACTAATAGGACTCTCAACCACCATGTTGCTCAATCTAATAGTTAATCTTCTAATTAATGGATTGTTGATTATAGGCAACACACTCTTTCAATTGATTAGCAATGTCAAAATAACTAGTGAGGTGATTTGATGTCTCAACTAATCCTATATGAATAGAGTCCATAATAATCAGTGTTTATGATAAACACATTCATTAGTCTTATTCCCACATGAATTAATATGTCAACTATTCTTTTATCCCTGTAATGGTACAATACTCATCTACTTGGTTTTGATGTTGCTAACCATAGCCAATGATAATTATCATTATTGATATTTCAAGTGGTGTTGATATTCTATTATGTATCATCGTTTTTAATCACTGAGTTATCGTTGTTGATTATTGGTTATATTATATCCAATACTCCTTTGTTCCAAACAAAATTAATAATTTTGTAGTGTTCGGTTTGATTGTTAGAATTGATTTCTCCAGCATGTCATGTATGTATTTCCCTTAACAGGGACATGACTTTCACAAACTAATCGTTGTCATTTTATTTATATCCTTATATTACCCTTACATTGGAATCAAGATCAATCTATAGAAATCACAGATATTATGAATCGAGACCTCCTCTTTCTCGAAAAGATGAAATAGTATGGCATAAATTATACTATTCTGAATTATATGATATTCTCTTATTTGGTCTTATATGTGGTTCCAGATTTCTTCCCTATGCAATGATAATGCAATTTTTCTTTGCTAATGTAAATATGGATATATTATTCTCAGATTGTATAAAATATAATAATTCTAGATACCCTCTTTATCTTGGCTATGAGATGATAACATACCGTGGACTATTCATTTTCCTTATAACTCCCGATAATGAAAGGGCACAAAATATGTCGCCAATATTGATAAAGACGGCTCACATGCATTGTAATAACATTTTGTTAACACCCAACAAAAATTTCAATTTTTCGATTACTGAAATTTTGTCTCAATCTTTAACCTGTCTTGCAATTTTCTTACGAAAATAATATTTTCCAGTGACTATATTGAAACAGATATAATCAACCTGATAAAGCACAACAAGTAGATTGATTTTCCTATATCTTAAATTGATCGTTTTCACACACCAAGGCTCTGATACCATGTTGATATTCCATTTAGATTTATATAAGGAAAATATAAGACTGAAAAGTAAGATGACAAAATTTACAAGGAAGAAAAAAAAGGATAATACTCGATTTGTGCGAAGTCAATCAAGCCTAGTTTCTATTCATCCTTTGCTGCATATTTCCTTCCAATTTTCTAAAACAGGATACTGATTTTATCTACCTTGCACTGCTGCAATTTCCATATTTAAGTCTGCTCCATGTGTGAATTCTCTTTTAGCATGTTATGTCTTCTATGCTTTTTAGAATTAGCACCACACTTCACATTTATATGTGAGAAGACATCCCATTTAAAACAATGACAAGGGCTGACCAGTTCGGCATAAAACATTTCTCATTAATAATATTGCAAGTCGTCCTTAGTGGACATAAACAAGTCGTCCATCTAGGACAATTAAACAATGATACTTTTATCCCATATAGAATATAATATGGTATGCTGAGATGAAAAATAAATTTTGAGATGAAAAATAAATTTTTCATCTCAGCATACATATTATTTATCTTACCGAAAAGGCCACAAATATCAACATTTGCATCAAATGAAAAAGGGTTTGTTTTTATTTGTTTGTTTCAGTGTGTTTGTTGTTGAAACCCTTTTGTTTAGCGTCAGGTTTTTCATTATGTTTGGTTATCATAGATTATTACCCTTATCTCAGTAGGGTTAAGTTGTGTTTTTGTTTCAAACCGAGGATTATAGCCAAAGGTTACTTTGTATCATTGTGGGTCTGTGATTTATCTTGTGTTAAGATTTTGTTAAAAATTCCAGTTTGGATTAGTACTTTGTCAAAGATTTTATCATGGGTTATGTTTCAGTTTTGTTCCAAACATTCATGGTAGTATGACAATAATCCTAGTACGAGTATGATAAGAAGATGACATTACCTATTTTAGAAAAGGGGATCATTATCCTTCTGTTAAGTATATACTAATCAACTTTGAAGAAAAATAGTTTACTTTCAGCTAGAACAAAAATAGAGGAACATTATATATACCCTGATGAAGATATTCGGAGTCTGAAGTGTTATTGAGTGGAAAAGAAATATTATTCTGAGATAGTTACAGTGTGTATACACAGAAGTATCTGTTTCAATACGATATAACATTGTATATATCAGATATATACAATGGTATGTTGTATCAACCTTTGCTTCTGAAATTCAAGTGATGTTAGTTCAGAAGATGTTATGTAATGTTTAACAAAGATTGTACTTTGTATGTGATATCAATACTTTTGAGATTGCGATTTAGCCAGTGAGGCATTCTGTCAATGAGACACACATAGCCAGTGAGGCACACAAATTGGTAGTGAGGCATCTATCAGCAAGTGAGGCATTTTAAATTGTCAATGAGACATTGTGAAATAGAACATTTCAATTAAGCTAGTAAGGCAATCTTTTCGAGTGGTTTTATTCCCCAGGAGGGTTTCCACTCGGGACATTTCATTGTGTCAATTTTTATGTGATTATCTTTGTTATGTTGTTATTCATTTCACTTTTATTTCATTTATGATTAAACAAGATAAACATAAGTTTGTTTTAAAATGGAATGAATTTGTTAAGAAACTGATTCAACCANCCCCCCCCCCCCCCCCCCCCTTTTCAGTGTCTTCTTCACTCCAACCAAAATTCCTAGAATGGATGGGTTATGTATTGAATTCTATCAAACTTGTGGCAGTGTATTAAGGAAGACTTTTACCTTGTGTATCTGGAAGCCTTGAGAGAAGAATCTTTAGGGTCTTATATTTAAAAAGGTTTAATTACGCTTATTCCCAAAGGAAAAAATGAGGATTCTATCTCTAGATGGTGTCCAATATTGAATACATCTTATAAAATCATTGCAAAAACTTTATCTTCAAGGATTGAACCAGTGGTTAAAGGGATTGTTAGACCTGAACAAACTAGTTTCCTTGGTGGATGATTCATTCTTGGTAACTTAATTCTTACCTAGGAAACGTACGAGTGAGCTCAACAAATAGGACAAAATGCCTTACTTGTGAAGCTAAATTTTTACAAGGCCTATGACAAAATGAGGTGAAGATTTAGCAATAACATGTTGCAATGGTTAATGTTTGGTCCCAAAATTTGTAAACATGTTTAAATGCTATTCCAAGATGCCAATACTCTTTAAGTGATCAATAATTCCCTAAGAGTGTCATTCCTCTTATAATGTTTTATCAGGCAGGGATGTTCGTTATCACCATTTCTCTGTGGGTTTGTTGCTAATGCACTGGGATATTTACTGCAAAGATATGATCAAATGAACTTAATTAGGGGTATTCACATTTTGAACAATGTGGCTTATTCTTCATTTCCATTTTGTTGATGATAGTTTGTTTTTTATTCAAAATTATAAACCAAATATTAATAATTTTTTGTAAGTTCTAAATTTGTACAGCTCAGTTTCAGGTTCAAAAGTAGCCTATCACAAGACTAAATTTCTCATGACTAATTTTAATTTGGCTCCTCACTAGATATCAAATAGCGGAAACAAATTAAACATGGTTAGATCACTAGATATTTGGGGATTCTATTTGGCTTGGGGGCTTTTGAGATGTGGAATTGGTTTTTAGCTAAATTTAAGAGCAAAAGTTTTAATTAGGGAACACATTCCTATCTCTTGCTAGAAAAATAAAGGTGGTTAATCATATATTTTTGGCTTTTGATGTGTATTATTCTTCATATTGAATGCCCTCTAAAAAGGGATATAATGACTTGAACAAAATAATTCAAAAATTCTTATGGTCTAATTGGGATAGGAAATCAAGTTTTAGAGCTTCCTCTTGGTTACACTACATACAAGCTAAAAATAGAGGTGGGCTTTCAAGCTATTGGATTGTAAGACTCAAGGAGCTTGTTTATCAACAAAATCGTTATTGGAGTTGTGAATGGGGAGGAACCTTGGAAAATATCGGTCTGTCATTGTATTGTATGTGTTACTATTAAAAACAAATGGAAAGATGTTGGATGGATTGATAAGATTTTGATAGCTCCCTTCTTTCACATGAAGGCTTCATTTCCTTTACAATCTATTTGGAAGGCTTGTCAACATGCTTGTTGTTAACCTAGAAAGAATTTCTTCAACATGGGTTTAGCTTTTCCTTTTCTTCCATTTGGTGGAACAAACAGGTTCAATACTATGGGCAAATCTTGCAGCCAACTTTCTCAAACAAGCTCACTATTTTTTCAGGAAAGGAGTGCATCAGTTTAGTCATATATGAGATTTCACCTTAATGGATTGAGTTGATTGGCTTAACATAAAAATCTATTTCAATCTAAACAAGTATACAAAAGGGTTCTTTATCTTTATGAAGTCCTTGGTTTCTATAGATCTCTTATAAAATTATGCACTCCTCTTCAATGTAGTGTATTCAAGATTGGGTTTGGCTTGGGAATCTGTGTTTTTATGTTTTCTCTTGAAGAAAATCTATTTGAAACTTTTGCCTAGCATGAAGTTAAATCCTTGACTTGACAATGGGGCTGGAAATTTAAAGAGAAGAAATGGAGGTGTCTAAGCACACGAATATGGAGGTTGAGAGCTAAGGCTAATGCTCAAATCCTGGCATGGAAGATTTTTCATTTTGAACTACCTATTGGAAATGGACTGGAATATTAAATAATCAGTCAATTAAGTGTCCTTTTTGTCAGCATAGTGCAAACATAAAACAAACCTTTGGGGTTGTTTTTTTGGCTGAAATGAAATGGAGGGCAATATTTGATCATTTTCCTACTAGTTTTGGTCATGCTTTGGGCTAAAAAGAAGTTGTTATGGGTATTGGTTTACATAGAAATGTGATTGTTGATTCAATGAGACAAACCATATTGCTTCATATTTGGAAAGGCAGGGGTTTAGCTATGTTTTCTAATAAGATTATGCATCAGAAAGTTGAAATGTTGCAATGTTGCTATGACGTTATGTCACAATTGGCCTCTTTGTGTTTTGAGTTGAAGAAGGATGCTATCTACAACAAAATTTTGGATGAAATTAAGTACCAGATTCTTCATTTGCATGAGCAGAAGGCCCAATGTTCCAAATAGCTTCAAGAGTTCTTAAAATTCCAAATGTAACTATTTCAAATTTCTTTATTTAGACTGTGTTTTGTTTTGTCAGTTAACTCCTTGTATTATCTAAGCAGTTGTTGATTTGTATTTTGTTTTTGTTTCTTTCCTGCAGACCTCCTTATTGAACTCCTTGTTGGACTGCCATTCTTTCATGTATATCAACTTTGTTTAATATAAAAGAAAAAAACATTCCTTGTTATACTAAATCTATCATAACTAGGAGTAAAGTCGTGACCATCTTTTAACTATATAAATTCAAAGTGTACCTACAATTTACATTGAACATGTTGATACACCCACCTTTATAACTTCAATATCATTTATAAGAAAAAAAATTTGACAATCAAATAAATAACTATCATAACCAAATTTAATTCATAATCAATATATTATAAATTTTCAAAATAATTAATAAAGCACACAAATTTTCCAAAACTCTACACAGTTATGGGTGGTCCCACAATAGTGTGTCTCACTTTTTTGAACATCCTGATTTTTGCTGAAATTGCACATTTTTAAGAAAATATGATGATTTAAGCCTTGAGAGGTCCCATTTGAAGGAGTAAATTCAAAATGGCTAGATAAAAGCCTCTTGGATCA
>MU228207.1:548859-568212 GCA_018584345.1 Thuja plicata
ATATATTGAGTTTATTGAGACTTTTCTTTTTAAATTTTACTAAACATAGGTTGTTTGACCATTTAGCGACTTCTCTGTTCGATGCTTCTGGAAAAATAGTAAATTAGGGAAAACAATTTATGAAAAATATCTAGGAAATAGGTATTTATGTTACCTTTCTATAAAAAAAAAAAAGAATAAATGAATTTTGATATATAGAGATAGAGTTAGAGCGATCCAAGTGAACCTATGTCCAAATTATAATTAATGTCACTTCATAACTCAATAAACTATTAAATATTCAACCAAATTGAATGAAACCAAATGGATTCCCTAGATATTTGTGTTACAAACCTAAATTCAAAATAATTACATTCTTATCAGTTTTATAAAAAAAGTTATGTTGATCAAAGTGAGTGTCACTCCTGAAAAATCCTGATTTTTTACAAAAATAATTTTTGAAGGAGAAAGAAAAATGGATACAAATAAATTCCAATTTTTTTAAAAAAAATATATTTATAAACTAGAAAAAAAAAATGCTAAAAGTCACTAGTTTACATCATGTTCAAATTCTTAATGGTTTTACAACAATAGATGTCCGAAATCAAAGTTTTTTTTTTTTTTTTTTCAGAATGTTCATTTTAGTGTCAAAGTTGGCCAAAAAGTGGGACAGAGTTTTGTGAGATCACCCTTATGAACTATTGAAAAGTTGCATTTTCTTCTCTTTTGTGCTCTTGAAAGAGAGGTCACAAGTTCAAATTCTACAATAGGTAAGATATGTATGCCTCATTTGTAGCACAATTAAATGCCTCTTGCAAGGAGTATAAGGTAGACCTAAAAACAAATGGCTAGTATAGTAGACTATAAAAACTTCCTCCCTCCCTTCTTTCTAAAAGCTTCTTTTCCTTTTTTCTCATCAATAAAACATAAAAATTTCATTATTATGAATAGCTAAATGTTGGATGCATCTATTTCTTGGAGGTCTCAAATAATACAAACAACATTAGGGGAAAGGGACCAATTATCGCTCGGGGTCCAATAACCGCTCACTTATTGTCATAGCGACGCCCCCATAATCGTTCACTTAATTAATCTCACATGTACCAATAGTCGATCATTTTTTAGCTTTTTTTATTCATGATTAGCCCATTTGTGCACCACTATTGGGACATTTGTCCACAAGTACTAGTGATTTTGAGTGAACGGTTATTGGCACAATGAGGATCGTGTATTGGTTGACACTTTGAAATGACCACTTTTTGACTCTTTTGCGCATAACAACTCCTATAGTGTGCATCGTTAATACCCGGAAGCCAAAACATTAGCTTTAAGTAGTTAGTCGCATATGGAGACAACAACAAAAAATCATCGAAATCTGATTATTGTTTAGGAGATATAAGCACACGAAGTTAAATATAACGAATATTGTGCCTTTCCCCTACCTATGAGATGAAAAAAAGAGAAATATACTAAAGATAAAAATGAGTACTCTTTTGTGATAGTACTATTTAGCAGATATTATAAATAAGTTCATACGACCTTCAAATTTACAACAATTTCCTCCCAATGCATCTTGTTCCAATTCCTTTCATTTTTCCATCTAAAAGCTTTTGTCCCAATGCAACTTTTCATGTCCAACCAAAAAAAAGAATCAGTCTATGCAGGGATCAAGATGCACCATTGACCAATGTTTTTCATTAATTAAAAAATTAAAAATAATATTATTTTTATTTTTAACTTTTTTTATGGAAATTAAGAATTATTGATTAATTTTTTTTAATATATATATATATAATTATTTGTAATTTTTAATTAATTAAAATTTTTGATCAAATGTGCATTGTGATTCCTGTATAACCGTTTCCAGTCTACAGATTCTCTAATGTTACCAAAAAGGGACTTATTATTATGTTTTTAGAGGTAAGCAATGCCGCTCCGAGCCAAGTCCAGCTGAAATAATTGACATTTTTTAATTGTTTATCTGCATTTGAATCTACTTTGGCTATTTAGCGGAAGCAGCCCAGAAGTTGTGGCACTCATGTTTGTAACGCCTGATTTCTATGAAGATTGTTTGAAACAGCAGGAGAAAGATCAGAGAAATTCTCCAACAAACTCTAGGTGGGTAACCTACTTTGAAATTTATGGATTTTCGGAACATCAATTCAATTTCTGTTGTCAAGCAAGTTACAGGGCAGATCACATGAAATTGTGTAGCGTGTACTTTTCTGCTGTGGAAACGACAAGGAAATTGGACATTAAGAACGAAATAATTGTGAATGTACCTTTCTGGTCCTCCAATTTGAACTTAATTTAAGTTATATCACATCGCTCCAGCATGTACCAACGATTTGTCAATATTAGTAGGCAGATTCAATTTCGTTGCAGTTGCTTAGAAGGGGCAAATCATCTACCAATTTGAATCGATTTGCGCCTTTTATAAGTGCGTATGAACTCAACATACCCAGAAAGTTAGTAACTCGTGGAGAGTATGATGGATAGTTTATTCTGCAAAAACCTGTGCAATAGACTGGACAGCCTTGTCAAAGAGCTCAATCCTGTTGTGAAGCAGATTTGTGTACTTGATTCGCAAGCACCCAAACAGCAAAAGGATCCCACATTCCAAAAATTTTTGGGCAACCTTAAAAGAGCTGCCGAATTGGTGAATATATGTGAGAATGTAAGTCCCTTGAATGTGTTTCTTAGGTGGAGATATGCTTCTCAGATGCTTAAGCTGGAGAAAGACATCAATGACTACATGAGCAACTATATTCCAGCAGCTATGTTGATGGATATGAAGAAGCTTGCATCAGACCTGAAAGATGCGTGGGATGCACACAGTAAGCTGGTGGAATCAGTAACAGATCTGAGACTGATGATGAATGGTACAATTTTCAAACAGGCATCCAAGCTCACCAATGACCCACATGAGAATACTCTCATGCTTAATTGGTCTGAAGGATATCCTGATTACACTGCTAGCTGTAAGGGTAGCCCAGAAAAGCCTAAAGTTTTAGTAGGACTAGAGAAATCGATATGTAATTTGAAGGAAATTCTGCTCCACAAGGAGGTGTCACTCGTTGGTGTGCACTGCATAGGAGGCGGTGGGAAAACAACTCTGTCGTTAGCTCTTTGTGATGATTCTGAAATCGAAGGTAATTGTATTGTGGAATATCTGATTTTGCTAACAGTTATCCCTGATAAGGGAATTTAATCTTGGAAACCCATATAATACTGAAAACCTAGTTTATATTGGGTTATATTTTGTAAAGAGAATTTGTTTTCTAAAGTCATGTAGTTACCTCTGATATTCTTTCAGTGCCTCTTTGGCATCACGCCCAAAGCTTTTTCTTCAGCACTTTTTTCTGTTCTTGTTCTCAAATTTATCGTTTAAATTGATCTGTACCATTTTTATTAATCAAGGTTTTGGATGCTGTTTTGGGGTTCTAATCCATATTCTGGGAAGACTGATTTGAACCCTTCTTGTTGATGAATATAGAGTTTTTCGGAAACAATGTGGTTTTCATCACGGTTTCACAATCGCCAAATTTGAAGGGCGTTTTAGAGACAATGTGGGAAAAAATGATCGGAACTAGGAAACCTGAATTTCAGAATGCTGAGGACGCTCATATACAGCTAAAGCAGCAGCTCTTGAGGCAATCCAAGCCAACTCTGGTGGTGTTGGATGATGTCTGGTCTAGAGCAGATCTGGACAAATTGTTGTTTGAAGCAGAAGGATACAAAACCCTTTTGACAACCAGGAATTATTCCATAGTTCCGAATAATTCCTCTACTCGACGTTATCGGTTGCCATTGCTAGAGCCGAATGATGCCCTATCTCTTTTCTGCTTTTGGGCATTTGGGCAGACTTCAATCCCGATTACTGCAGATGAAAATCTAGTAAAGCAGGTAAACTTCTTCAAACAGGATTTTTACATGTCAGCACTCTGCAGTTCCATGCAACAGTAATTTTGTAGGATCGCCTAAAAAATGGTAATTCATCTGCATAAAAAATATTGAAAACTTGTGAACAAGCCTTTATCTTCTCGTGTGTTTCTAGCATGACATCTATGATTAGAATAAGAGCAAAAATTCTTCCCGTTTTTCGACTGACCAATGAATCACAGGTGCAAGCAGAGTGTAGGGGCCTACCACTTGCTCTGAAGGTGATTGGGAGTTCCTTGCATGGTGAACCCCGGCCAATTTGGGAGAGAACAAAGAACAAGCTTTCGAAAGCAGAACCAATATCAGATTATCATAAAGATGGAGTTCTCAGATGTTTGGAAACTAGTATTGAATTCTTGGATGAAGAAGCAAGGGAATGCTTTCTAGACCTGGGAGCATTTCCTAAGGGCAAAAAGGTCTGTGCAGATGCATTGTTGGACATTTGGGTCTATGTGAGAAAGCTGGAGTGGCAGGATGCCTTTGTCATCTTATTGGAACTTGCTAGTAAAAGCCTCTTGAATTTGACAAGCAATCTCGGGTAGTTACCTATTCTTGTATTTGTTGTTCTCAAGATTTTTGATTTTCATTTGTCACTATTTCCTATTCTGAGCTAACATAGGTAAATTTTCGTAGGAGCCAAGCCATCTCTTATGGAAGTGCCTCAGAGCTATACTTTTTTCAGCATGATGTAATGCGAGACTTGGCTCTTTATTTGGCTTGCCAAGACAGTCTTGTTAATTGCAAGAGGTTGTTTATGCCAAGAAGAGAGAACAATTTACCTGGAAAATGGGAAGAGTTAAGCAATCAAACATCCAAGGCACGAATTGTATCCATTAACACAGGTAAGCTACATCAATGTTCGGGGTCTGCTTGTGAAAAAACCACTTGTGTGTCTAGTGACAAAGAATCTTCTGAATGGTTTGGTAGCTGCCCTTATCTTGGTTCAAAGGATCATGCATAATCATTTCTAAGTACCTTCAAAAACAAATATAATGTTTTGGTTGATATCTCTGTTGTGGTTTATGTGTGCAGGTATTATGGATGAATGCCAGTGGGGCAAGATGAATTTTCCTGAAGTAGAAGCGTTGGTTTTAGTCTTTGATGCAAGCAAATACTTTCTTCCCAGTTTTATGAGTACTATGAGAAAACTGAAAGTTCTCTTGATAATCAATTGTAATTCAAACAGGGCAACAGTAAATGGTGTAGCTGCGTTATCTTCACCCATTAAGCTCAAGAGTATACGCTTGGAGAGGTTGATTGTGCCCCCATTTCAAGAGCTCAGTAAAGCCACATCATCAAACTTAGAGAAGTTATCTTTGAGTTTATGTGAAGGGCTGGGAAACTTAACTATGTTTAATATTAAGCCTAACATAAATCTTCCTATAATGCAAGATGTTAACCTGGATCACTGCAGTGATTTAGAGGAGCTACCCCTTCAGTATTTCAACATGGCCACTGTTCAAAAGTGTTCAATCACTAACTGCCATCTTGTCCTCAAGTTACCCGATGATTTTGGGAGGTTCAGCTCTTTGAGAATGTTGAGATTGTCTGCGTGTCCAAGTTTGAAAGAGCTACCTGCATCCATCTGCAGACTTAAGCAACTCGAATATCTTGACATTTCGTTGTGTGAGTGTTTGGCACAACTTCCAGAATGTATGGGGAATTTATGGAACTTGAAGGAGATAGACATGGCAGAGTGTTCTCGTTTGAAGAAGTTGCCCAAATCTTTTCAAGGTCTGAAAACTTTACAGCATGTTATCTGTGATGAAAAACTTGAAAAAGAATGGATATACATCAAGAATTCTGCCATCCCAAATCTTACAATTGAAGTGGTGGAAGAAAACTTTAATTTGGATTGGCTTGATGATTGAGCAGTAATAGTCCATATTTCTACCAGTATTATTATCATATCAAACTTCTACCATTAATAATTTGTAAGACCATCTTTGGATTACCAAAACCATAAATAATGTGTAAGACCGTATTTGGATTACCAAGGTTTCTCTTATTGTGTTTGGTTGTTAACTACTATAGAGTAAGACATACTATAGCATGCTAGTATACCTACTATTTCGTCATGTTTGGTTTGTATGATGTGGCTATAATAATGAATCCATAGCATACTTGTAGGCTACTTCTCTATCATGTTTGGTTTGTATGATGTGGTTATGTTAGTTAAGCCTTGCATAATAAGTGTAGTTTGCTTGTAAGTATGTTCAGCTAAACCTCATACCATGGAGTTTTGTCTTATGTGATGTGTTCAATTCCATCTTTGGTAAAACACTATTAAGAATAACAGGAGGGGTCTAGATGATTTTACAGAGGAAAAACGGGGCTTATGTTTCACTGTGAACTATGATAAACAATAAAGGGCTAAAGGTTATAAAAGGCCAAAATTGATTAAAGAATAGGGTTAGGCTTAAATTTGTAGTCATGTCATAAGTGTCACATGATACACAAGATTTACAGCTAAGGATAAAGGTTAGGAAACATCCTTATAGGAATGTCCAAGATTAAGAGTTTTAAGTTTAGATACATGGGTAGGATATAAAGTTAGGTTGACTTTTAGATAGGCATCTAAGTTCAATGAATGAGAGGGCAAGACTTAGCTAGACTTGTAAACGGGATAAGGTGAGGACATTTATCATATGACTACGAATTTTGATTATGATCCATGCGAACAAGTTGAAGGGCGAAGATTAGATGGACAATGATAAAGGTAAATTAGGAATTTGTGGAATTAATTAAATAAATAATAGATATTTATTTAAGTAATTAAATATGATAAGGGAAAAATAATTAAATATTTATTTATTCATTAAGGGTTTCGGGACATGAATGGGACTAATTGAATATATGATATATAATTTTCTAATTAATGGGTTAGGGTAGGCTAAAATTGGGTATGGTTGAGTAAGGGGCAATTTTAGGTTTCTACAACATTAATAACACCATTCATACTCTTGGGCTAGGTTGTTCTATATTGAAACAAGTACCTATGATGTATTGATAGTACTAGAATTGAGGTTGTTTAAGGGCGTAGCATAATTCTGTTGGTGCCCTTGTTTATTCCTTGGCAAGTGTATATGTTTTCTCCATAAGCCTAATTTAAAGGCTGAAAAGGCCTATTATTTTGAGTATGTTTCCTTTTAATTGTCACAAACTCATTTCCAAATATCCATACTAAGGCCTTAACCTCATACAACTTGTTTGAAGGGGCAACAAAAGTGGATGGGTGGTCATTTAATGCAATGGAAGAGGTGCCAAGCTAGCTTGCTAAGGTGGAAATATAGGAATAGAGGCATTGGAGGCCTTGGAGATATCTTCCCAACTTGAAAATTGGACATTTTTCTACACTGATGACAATGTCATGCATTTGGCATAGTTATCCCTCTCATAGATTGGATCCTTAATGCAACATCATATCAAGAGCTCTCATACAGTATGAGACGGAATGGTTTGGAGATGGTTTCAGAAAGTTGAGGATTCTAACTAATGTTTTGAAAAAATTAAAATTAAATTCTCCCATAAATTCAATGGGGGTCTCTTAATTGTAGTCAGTTGTTCTAGTAGGGATAGGTGATCACTCTTATCTTTAAACAGTTCACATAGCTTTTCCCATAACTCATCCCAAATATGGATGAAATTACGTTGCATTCCCCTATAACATTGTAGTCCCTCACCTTTCAATGTTATGGTTAGGAGTCTAACAACCACATTATCCTTAATAATTTATTATGGTTAGAACACATTTTAACATCTTAAATGTGTTCTATTGGAGTGGTGGTTGTTCCACTAGTGAAATATGGTATACTCTTCAAGGAAACCATCTGATATGTCATCTCTTTAAGCTAACACTAGAGAGCTTCCACCAAATAGGTGGAAAAAAAATGTTATTTTGGGGAACAACCATAATGGAAGTATGAAATAATGTTTTGTTTAAATAAATGAAAAGCATCATAGGTTGTGGTAACGTATTGAAAAGAGATGTAGATTGAGATATGCAGAAGGTGTTCCAAAACCTCTAGTTCTTCTTAGTAGAGATATAAAGTCTCTATTTCTTCTTCTTGAAATAAAATGGGATAATTTAGTGAAATAGAAATTACCTCTTGAAGATGTTCTTGTCTAAATCATTTGCATAAAACTTAAGTGTTGATCTAGAATTAGAATCTACAATTTTTTCTTGCAAAGTCATTAGGTACTTGTAGAGTCCTCTTTATGGTTGAATATGTTGAGAGCAACACCACTTTCTAGTAACAACTCCTAACTCAAATAAGAGTAATAGTTGTCCCATTTAGACAATGCTAGAAACTATTATCACGCAAAATTGGACCTTGTTGAATTGGTTTTGTATTCCAACGACACAATAGAAATGATCTTCAAACCTAGGACCTTACTAGTGAGATCAAACCTCTAAAGAAGGTTGGCTTCCTTTCTCACCTATATGCAAAAGTGTTCGTCCAATCCAACACTAAATAACTCTAAAAAAATACCCTTATTATATCAATTTGCAAATAAAAAAGAGAGGAAATAAATGCAAAAAATGAAAGGATGGTGATTCACCAAGATTAGAATGTGTTTCTTTCTACTCATTACAACACAAAATATCACATTCTACTAGGGGGAACTGACAAATTTTTTTGCTATGTTCATTCCTAAAGAGCATGTATGAAAGCTAGGGTTTGATGAGTACTAAGAGGGAGAAATAAAGTCCACAGTGAATACATGTAACCAAGGTCAACACAACATACAAACTTGGAAAATTATAAAAATGCAAAGAAATATTAAGGTAAAATAATTTCATTAATATGAAGGAATGAAGCCAATTTATAGTTGAAGGGATGCAAAATGCATGTATTTATTAAAGAAACAAGGGAAGGGCCTTTACAGTAGTACAAAAGTGCCTTTATAGGGGAGACAACCCTAATGATGGCCTACAATATTTTGATATATCTATGCAAAAATATAATTTGGGAGGCACCAAAACCACCCTAAATACGCTTACCACACTTTGCATTGATGGTTTCTGAGTTTTAGTCTAGTAAGGATGAAGCTTGATCACAAAATTCATCATAAAAACACAACCCAAGAATGAGCACCTTACAAAGAGGAGTCTGTAAATCAATAAATGCAGCATGGGCATTGATTTCCCCCATAAATTTGTGCCAAAAAGAATTAAAGACCTTTCTAGAGTCTTTTATTGATTGAAATTGAGTGGTTATAGGCATCGTTGTAGCATTAACGATATTTTGGGGTGTTATTCCTTCATTTTGACTTTTACAAAAGTCAAAGCCCCATTTGGATGTCAATTTGGCCCTTTGTGAGGATTTAGCGCCCATAAAGATCTTAGTAGAAAAATGGACCATACCTCTATTGCAAAAATTAAGGACCCAGTAAGATATGTAGAACTTTGGTTGGCATTTAGGATCATGTAAAACTTTACATTTATTGAGACATTATAGAAGTTTGACCAACATCTGGATCTTATAAAGAATCAACCCTCAGGTGAATATTGCGAAGAATTGACTAGGATGTGAATATATTGGACAATACCATGAACCTTTGCACATGTAGTTGTCATCAATATTCCCACAGTGACATGACCATTTTTCTTTATTGATTGTTGGACCTCAAGCATCCATCATGATGCATGCCAAAATAGCATGAATGGAGGAGGGATACTAAAAGTTTGACCTTTGATGATGATGTTCCACACAAACCACATATGCAAATAAATTAAGGACGTGACTTAAAATCTAAAAGAAATATCATATAAAATCAATCCACACGCAAACAATAATAATCAAGAGAAATTATCTCCTTCCTCTCGAGTTTATTATGTAATCTAGCTTCTGAATTACATAGTTGTTTTGAATGACCATCATATGACCACATGGGCCTCAAATAAACATCTCCAATATGATCTAAATAAAAAAAATAAGCAAGAAGAAACTACAAGGAATCCATGCCACACTTAAGCTATAGCTACACTCCAATCTATGTCCTTCAACATGTTATTGTCAAAATGCATCTTCCAACTCTTGTCTTCAATCTTATGAAATGTGATGTCATGAATAACTCCCTTTTTTGCATGGAATGTTGTCATAATGTTGCACAATTCTACCTCAACTTCCACCAATGAGAAATAATATAAATTATTAATGCAAAATAAGATTTTCTCCAAATACCACGTCCAAATAAGGAGGCCACCATAAAATAATATATAATATGCGAGATGCTTCATAAGTATTGTCATAAACTGCCTCCTCTAACAACCAATCAAACCGGTCAAATATGATAGCTCCATATCTCCACAAGAATCTATAGTAAAACATGCATTGTCGCTTGTCACCTGGATAGCCACTTATGAAGAGATGTTCTCTAAACATACTAACTATAATATTTTGAAATATTTATTGTCTAGTAACCACCACCACCAATAGCCAAAGTGAAAGATTCTAAGAAGATGCTTCCAACATGTGTCAAATTCTTATGCTAGATTGATTAACCTTGTGACTTGGCCAAATGATCTATCAAATATTTTAGGTCTTATTACATGAAATTTATTCTCCTACAACATTTACAATTAGACTAAAGAAAACATTAAATTATATATCTTTTTGGTCGGTGCAAGATTGCCCTTAGACCATGGGTGCTCCTGCATCAGGAAGGAAAGTGTTCCAAAGGGGGGTAAAGGGATGAAAGAAAACAACTAGCCAAAAGCTTAAAAAATTTAACACATTTTTTTTTGCAAAGAAGGATTAGAAGATGACATCAATGTGACATCAGAAAAGGGTTGATTATGTCATTATGATGTCATCTGAGGGATGAATGTGGTGTGATGCCAACATGACATCAATAGGGAGGAGAAAGGTGGATGATTTTAGGGTGACATCATCAAAGGATTGATGATGTCAATAAAGGGATCATGAAATGAAAGAAAATATGCAATGCAAAAACTTTACCTTTATATGGATCTACAAAACTTTCACCTTGATGTGGATATGTAAGAAAACCATTAGCAGGTGGATCTTGCAGAATGACAAGTTGATATTAATCAATACCTTGAAAGCTTTCACAATATGTAACAAGGCTTGAAACTTTCACAAAGTATCATCTTATGAGGCTTTATCTTTTGGGTGGATATGTCTAGATTGACCCAAAACCTCCACATATGTAGTAGAGTATGGAAAACTTGCTAAACCATAGCTTGGTCATTTTTAGGCTACTTTTCTCCAAAATTGAATTGGAGGAACCCATTCGGGCCTATTACAAAATAGAAACTTCAAATGACTTTCACACTTAACCAAATTTATGGGATTCTTGAATTTAAGTAACTAACTAAAGTGAAGTGAAGAGGAAGCCACAACCAGAAGCACAATCCATGTGAGATGCTCATGTAAGAGTTCTTAGACCAGTTATTACTAATGGACTATAAAGGGTCATGAAATGTTAAGAATAATCATTCTTAAGCTCACATAATCTTGTCCTTTATCAATTATGGTGTAAATTACACAAGTTGTAGGGAATCTAGCAAAAGAGAAAACTCTTGTAATGAGATAGGAAGAAACATTCATTTGATCTACCAAATAAGCCTTAAGGTAGAACCTAAAGTTGTCTTAGAGAGTAACTATGCTTCTATGCAATTTGTACATTAACTTAAATATACTGTACGATATGAAAGTTATACACAAATTGTTAGCTAAGATAACAATTTTAATGTTGAAATATGTCATGTGTGTATGGTACACTTTGCATGTCAATGTTTGAGTGATAGGTATCATACTCATATGGTTCTATGTGACACATGTTTGATGTATATGTTATTGAATTGGTTGTGTTGAGAAAAAGCATGTGTACTTATGTGTAGGTTGCACACATTGTAAAAAGTTGTAGGATTTTGCAAGGCTTTTGTTGAGCCTAATGTCTAGACCCTTCAAGTTGTTTAATATGATTAAAGAGCACACCCACAAGCATCTTGTGTTGACTTACACATTATTGTGAGGATTGGCGCTTGCATATGTGCATGACGTCGTTCTGCCAAAGTCTTCATGATTGTGTAATACATCTTGGTTTGAATGGTGCATATAAAGGAATATCACAACATGGGGTGTCTACATGTTTAGTTGATGTGTAGAAGCACAAGTTGTGGGGTATTACATACACATGGATCAACAAGCCTTGACAATCCATAAATCATAAGAGTCAATGATATATCGACATCAAGAATATATATCTCTAAGGCCTCACATTCATCGTTGTCTTCTTGATCTCCACATTTCCACCCGCTTCACCCACAAACTAAATACACACATGAAAGGTAGTGCATATGTGATTATTAGAAAACAAAAAATAGAATCACTTATATATAATATTGATTACAAATAACTATTTATAATGCATATATGATAATTAGAAAACAAAAAATAGTTTCACTTATATATAATATTAATTAGAAATAACTCTTCCAATAAAACCATTACCACATTACTTCTAGACTTTATAAAATCAAAAGAAAACTTATAATTGTATTTTGATAGAATCAAATAAGAAAAAAAACATTTAAAAAAAATTCTCTCATCATCCTACCAATCCACTTCATAATAAACAAAAGTTCCATTCATTTATATATGAGTATTAACATATATATTATACATTTAAATACATCACAAATTATACATACTATAATTTTAAAAATAACTTTTAAATACACATATTCGCACATTAAAGTGTAATTGTGAGTGATATCTACCCCATTATATAAATGTTACCTTACAATCCACTACAAATAGGATAGATTCCTAATGGAGCGTACCTTAATGACAAAACCTTTAAAGATGCAAAATTATTTTTATGGCCCCCATCGTCCCCTTGATTGTGACTTCCAATACCTTCACTTTTTTAATCATTATCTTGTTTAATCCTAAGGAACCAACTTTGTGATGTGATTTAAATTTAGCGTTTAATGCTTCAATAATTTTATCCGTTTTGGCCTGTTATAATAAAAAACTAAATCTCAAATAATTATTTATTCACAATATAAAAAATAATTGACACCCACAATAAAATAAACTATATTAATAATTGAAGAAAAACTATACAATTGAGAACCCTTTCAAAAATCTATTCACAATTCAAAAAAAAAATATTATATGTTTTCATGCGGGAATCACCGCCGTATTGCTTTCTAATTTTAATATATATTGCTTGTAAACCATTTTTTAAGGAATTTAAAAAGGGTTGTTAATAAAAAAATCCCAAACCACTTAAATTTATATATTTAAAAGTTCACTTCAATTAGGTAGGTTTAAATTTGACGGTTTACTAATTTCCAACCCGCTTGCAGCATCTAATGTCTTCAATAAAATTGGATATATTATAAAAGGATATTACATTATTTTTTCAGTTATAATTAATATAATATATATATTTATAATAATGATGTTATCTTACAATATGATATTAGGGTTCAATTAAGGAACGCTTTTGTAAATTGTAAATTATTTATTACTAAACTCTTATAAATCATTATAAATTTGTTATTGTATAATTTAAAATAAATAAATAAAAGAGATATCAATAGAAAGAGGAATAAATAAAAAATAAAGTATCATAATCACAAAAAAATAATAGTATGAACAATCTTTTATAAGTCTTTGACAATATAAAAACATAAATATACAACCACACTCTAATATTCAAAACCTAGATACATCACATGAAACATGCATCAATTTAGGGTCATACATGTATTCCTTTAACAACATTTAAATCTATGTTGTGTTCACATATTTGAGCTTGGAGAAAAAGCTATTTGTAGTCCATAAGGCATGTAAACACATATATATCTTAGCATTTCAATATCCTTTAAAGCCTCACCTATATGAAAAATATGGCAATTAACCGAATAATTATTGCATCAACCATGTATAAATATCTTCAAACCTCTTATTTTAAATTCAAGGACATAAGTTGTCTTTTTATCTATATTTCAATTTTGTATTATTGCAACTGTGATAGCTAGATATAAAGTTGTGGCCATCTTCAACCATCTATGTCCAAGTTGTATTCATTGATTTGAGTTGGAAGCAACTTCTTTGAATTTAAAGGGCGAGTACATGTACATTGAAGGTATCAACATATTTTGAAGCCTCAATTGTAAAAACAAATCATGAAAGGTATGCTCCACTATTATATTTAACCCCTAGCTAATATATTATAAAAATCTAAGACATGAGAACTAAGTGTTTAATCATTCATAAATTTAGTTCATTGCCTAACTTCCATAAGAGAAAAAAAAATTGTGTGTAAAGTTTCTACAAAATATAATTTAAGGTTGAAAATCTTGAGGTTTATAAACATAGCTCATGAACTATATAATAAGGAATGATCTTGAGTGAACCAACTGCTCTCTATGGTGATTCCCTAGTGTTTCAAAATATTTTGAATAAATCATTTAGTCAACTCTAGTAGATCTAAAGACATGGAAACAAAAAAGGAATAGAAACAAAAGTACTCAAATCCAATAAGTGTAACCTTTTATTTTGCTTTTCTTTACTCCTCCGATTGAGTGGAAATGGAGTGCACCTAATGCTCCAATTCATGTGCTCTTTGTATTAGTGATGAATATGGAATGACTTAGTAGACCATCAACATGATCATATAATAAGGATGATTGATTAAGAAAATGGTGTGATGATAGTATGAAGGTAGGTGGTCGAATGGATAACATAATGATATTATGGAAGTGGATAATGAAAATTGAAGGGGGTGTCTTTAATTAATATATTTTAAAAGAGGAAAACCAACGACCAAGATACAAAGTTGGAGGGATAGGATTTGAGGAAAATGGAGGCATGGACTGAAGTTGTAGTCATGTGCCACATGAGGCGTAAGAGCCATGCTCACATACTTGTGAGAAACAAAGTAAGAATTGTTGGTTGTCGTTGTACCAAAAGATTGACTTGTTAATGCTTGATACAACCACCTAACTTATAGAACATATGAGGGCCATGTTGCAAACCCAAGTGCTACGCTACACAACACAAAAAGACCAAGGGCACACACCTTGCAACAATCCCACTAGCACAAGCGCGGGGTTCAAACCTGTGACCTAGGATCTGATACCAACTGTTGGTTGTCATTGCACCAAAAGATCGACCTATTAACGCAAAATACAACCACTTGACTTATAGAACACGTGAGGTAGTTAAAAGTCATTTGGCAAACCCAAGCATCGTGCTAGGCAACACAAGGAGACCAAGGGAACACACCTTACAATAAGAATGAGTCAAAAGGTCAAAGGTTGAGGTGAGGCTTAACACGCACCCCCAAAAAAATATGGTCGTGCATGTGTGAGCAAGGTATGTATAAAGTTAGCATGCTTAGACATGTTGAAACATGCAAGGGTTGAGGTGGAAATCAAAGATGCTTCTAAGTGTGCATGTCCACGCATGTGAGAAAGGAGTGAGATAAAGAGGCATGCTTATACATGGGGAAGCATTAGAGGAGATGTCACACATGTCAAATGATGGTCCTAGTTTAGATTTTGATTACTGTAGATGGATTTAATGGATAGGATTAAATGGACAAGGATCAATGATGATACAAATGTAAACATGAGGAGAAATTATAATAGAGATGAATCATTCTTAATTAATTGACTAATTAAGGATTAAAATTAATTTGGAGGAATTGGGGAATAAGACTCATTCGTTATTACATGCACTTTTGGGTAGTAAATTGTGTTAATTTTTACCTTTGGCATTTTGGATCACACTCGGTGATCCTTCACCAAGAAGAGGAGAAAAAGTAAGTATGATTGTAGATTAAGACCTTATTAAGGATGAGGCTAGTAAAAGATGAGGGTAAACATAAAAATAATAAAACATAAAATCAAGAAAATGCATAAAGAATAGCAAAAGAAAATGAGGAAAGAATGAAAGAAAAATGGAGAGGTAAAATAGAAGAACAAGAAAAGAAAATAGAATAGTTGACTAAAGAAAAGTATTAAATAAAAGAGCAGAAAAATCCAAAAAGAGAAATTCAAGAGATGTTAGAGTAAAAAGCTTATTTAACTTAATTAATTTAATTATATTGATTAATTAATTAAATCACCTTTTTTTTCTTTTTTCACTTAAGCTAAATTTAGGAAGCTTTAATTTACGTTTAATAATTCTTTTATTTTATGCATGTATCTTCGGGTTTTTTTTTAGGTTGATTTTGCTTTTCCTTTTTTAGCACTATTATTTTCTATAAAAACAATAGATCCCTTTGTAATTATTACATTATTGCAATATACATTTTTTGGTTTCAGGATTTCAGAGCACCTTTTGAGTGTTTAGGGTTTCTTACACATGACATTATTTGCATGCAGTTGTTCATTGGGTTCTGTGAGGTTGTATTTATCAACTTTAGCATGGTATTTGAAGCTTTAGACTTGTCGCTTTCTGTTCATTTTTTGAAGGATCTTATCTTGCAAGCTGAGGTCTTCGTGTACGACTAATCAGGATGGAATTGGAAAAATACTAAAATCCAATTTTTTGATATTTTCTATGTTTCAGTAAACTATATTTTTGAAGGTCTTCGGGGCACTTTGGGGCCTCTCGGGGAGGGCCCACCTTGGTGTGACCTTCTAATTTTGGTTCGAGATTTATTGAAGAGCTTTCCAACGGAGTAAACGATTCGCAATTCAGAGCTAGGACTAGAAAGGTATGCCTTCTCCAAGTGGGCCTATTTTTATATATAGTTTTTTAATATTTTTATGTGGTTTTTAATAGTTTATTTATAATAAACATTATGAGGACTCTTCATTTCGTTTCCAAGGGCTTCTAGTGACCCTTGGGATCCATCAAATTTGTATAAACTCCAATTTTGAATAGAATGGGTCACTTTTTGACTTGCAATTTTGTTGTTGGTCTTTGTGGTTTTAACATTGAGCTTAACAATACCGCAGGTATTACACCAGGTATTGTAATTTGATTTCATAATTTAGATCAATGGCAATAAAAAAAATTCAATTTGTTATTGTAGGTTTTTATTTCAAAAAACTTGTAGGTTTTCTACAGTCTTTTTATTTAAGAAAAAAATTTAACCCTTTTTTAAAAAGTGGGGGGGTTCTTTTATGGCTGACGACCTCCATAAACCGTGGCTCCTAAGAGACTACGACTCCCAAGAGCCTACGAATCTCAGTCGTAGCAGCCCAGCTGCGACAAACTGCCACCGTTGCATCCTAGGTAGCACAACCACCACTAGCCACCACTCGCTAGTAGCCGTGCCACCGACCACACCTCCACCTCTGCCCGCCTCTATGCCACCCACACACTGCTATTTTGAGCAGCGTCGTCGACTCGTCATCCCTAGGTCTACTTTGCATGGTTTTTTTACCTGATACTAGGGTTTTTTTTGTCATAACTTTGTCATACACTATCATTTTTGGGAAAACAAGATATTGCCGAAAAGGTGATTTCAAGACAGAGCTTTTTTTGTAAGTTGGCTTTTCTATTTTTTCCATTTTGTAGGGTTTTTTGCCAATCAAAACTAGAATTTGTTTTTTGCCTTCTCGGGGCATAACTTTTGCCTCCAGACTTTGTTTTTCAAAAAGGAATAGGCATTGGAAAGGTGTTTCAATTCTCTTTCCATATCAGTAGTTAATTTCATTAAATTTTTCACTAGGTACATAGAGATCAATCATTAGTGTTTTTTTGTTATTTTGCACTTTCTAGCTTTCAGATTTGTGCTAGGGTTTGGGTTCTTATATTGGGGAGGGGGTATTTTCTCCTTTGGTTCACATGGAATACTTTTCCTCTATTGAGTGGCTTACTCTACGCAATTATCACACTTGGAAGGCAGTTATGACCCACCTTCTCAAGTCTAGAGGGTTATGGTCTTGTTTGGATAAGGTTCAACCTCATTTGACTCACCCGTTCGAGGTCATGCAGTACAAGAACATAATGGATGAGGCAATGGGGATGATTTCCCTGAATATTTCAGATAGTCTTTTGTTTCATATTGAGGGTTGCACTATATCTCGGGACATGTGGACCAAGTTTCATGATCTTTTTGGCGTGCCATTTATCAGTTTAGGGCACTTTAGATTGAGGCAGAGTTGAACTCTTTGGCGCCTAATTATTTTCCATCTATTGAGGATTTATTGATTAAATTCAAATCACTGATCACTGTGATCAATGTTACAGGGTTGTGGTAAGAACAAAATAGACACTGAGTGTATATACCTTATTCTCTCTAATCTTTGAGGTCCATTTCATATATTTTCTTCTACATTCTACTCCACCATGGATGCTTTGGGTCCACGATTGGCCATGCCTATCTTTGAGGTATTTTGAGATCAGTTGACACATGAGCATTCCAAGCTCACATAGTTGGATGCTCTTCCAGGATCAGAGAACAAATCATTGGTAGCTCAGTCATCTTAGGGGATGCAGAAGAATAAACCGAAGCTGAAGACATATTCAGCAGGTAGTGAGAGTTCCTCCAAGCTACCACCAAAGTCTACTTCACAACCATAATCCAACCCTAAACAAGGTAAATCTTTGAAGTTTGGTGAGTCTTCCTCCAAGACTAAGAATAAACTAGGAATTCCTTGTAGTTTTTGAGGCAAGGAAGGTCATCCAGTTTCCAGGTGTTGGAAGCAATTAGAGGCTTTAGAGGAGGCCATGAAACAACATCACATCACCTCACCTTAGTCACCTTCCCCATCCACAGGGAAAGGTCATGCTCTTTTTTCTTGAGAATTCCCTTTAGGATCCACTTGGATTCTAGATTCTGGCGCTTCTCACCATATGACCTACACTCAAGAGTCTGTTAGCGCACTTGCCCATTATGTCACTTGATAGATTGTAGTTGGTGACTCTACATAGTATTCAGTTATGAGTTCAGGTATTATTTCATTGGATGGTGGTTGTCTTCAGGATGCTCTTGTTGTTCCTCATATTTTGATGAATCTCCTTTTCGTCTACTAGATATGCCACTTTGGCATTGGTAAGATAATAGAGTTCTCACCACATGATGTGGTTATTCAAGACCTTCATGATCCTGATCTGGTTGTGGCTACTAGGAGTATTGATCTTGTATCTCGCTTATACAGATTTGATGGCTTTGATATGACAGATGGACTAGGGTCATCTCTTATATCACATGCAGACATAGTGTGTAGACTTGGCATGAGCATTTTGGTCATGTCGATTGTAGATATTTACAACAAATGAGTACTCAAGAACTAATGATTAGGCTCCCTCATATTTCTTGTACTGATGGTTTAATTAGGGGGAGAGAATTAGGAGAAATATATGAGAGAGAGAGGGGAGAGAGAGTGAAAGAGGGTAATTAGGGGGAGAGCAATATGAGAGAGATAAAGTGAGAGAAGGGGGAGAGGCTAAGAAACATTAGGTAGAGATCAAGGGTAAAAGAGGG
>MU228207.1:571580-596598 GCA_018584345.1 Thuja plicata
TTTTATTGCTCACGTTTCTGTTATTCGTTTAGTAGTTATTGCGTATTTGATTTGCATGCACTTGTGAACCTTTGCTACTAACCCCCGCCCTTGGAAAGCTGTGGGAAACCGGAGAGAGAGGTGTACAATTATATATGCATTTTTTTAATTTTTTTTTCTTAAAAAAAAAAAATTCTATTTTTTTTTATTGTTTTTTCATTAAAAAATAATATATTTTTTTGCTATTTTTGGCGAGAAATCTGGAGGCAGACCAAAATTGGAGGTTTCGCCAATTTAGCAGAGCTCCGCCATTTTTGGTTGAGGTTTCTTGAGGTTCATTTGTTTTTTGACCTCCTAGTGGTTTTTTGCTCATAACTTGAGCAAACAGAGGCATTTTTTTCCAAACAAGATATCGACGAAAAGCTAGTTCCGAGGCCGTTCTGATTTTTCTAGTTTGGTTATCTGATTTTTCCATCTTGTAGGGTTTTTTCCAGTCAAAGTCAGGGTTCCATTTTGTGCTCCGGTCACTATATCTTGCTCCTCCGGACTCCATTTTTTGACTTTCGCATGGCGTCAAAAAGCTGGTTCTGTTCTCCTTTCTTCTTCTATGGGTCTCACACCTAGATTCTGCTCCATGTATCTTTTATTCAGTTTTTTCTTTATGGCATTCTGGTGGATATCTTGGATGTTTCAGGGACTGGGATCATTTCCTTTTTGAATATTGTATACATCTTTTTCTGTAGCATCTATTTTTTGCAAATATACTGAGATAAAGTGCCATCTGATGCATGCTTGGGATCCTGCAAATTTTGTGCTTGATTGTACTCACACTATATTATAAAGTGTCATGGGGGGGGGGGGGGGTTATGTNAAAGTGTCATGGGGGGGGGGGGGGTTTATGTTTGCCTTGTTTTCCATCTACCTTTGTCAAGTGAGTGTTCCTTCCACGATATTAGCCTCATTATGTGTGTCCAATGAGTGTTCCTTCCACGACACTATCCTTTATTTGTGCTTGTATGTTCTTCTTCAGGCAGTGTTTCTTGGCAGTCTATTTTAGTGTACCTGTCACGCCTCTCCCTGCTCAACATTATGGGGAGGTATCTCTTGCTGGTTCTAATGCTTCCTTGGTTTGATTGATCATATCTTCATGCTTTGTTTATAGTCTTCTCTACCGGATTATGTTCTATTACAATGGAGGTTCCAACAGTTATTTTTCAACAATGTTTGCAGCTTCATGCTTCAGAGGTGTTCTACACGTTCTTTCTCTATTCCTATTTTTTTGGGGCATTCTCTAGTTTGGAGGCTTCTTCTGTTCTTCACTAGGCTTCATCTCTTTTTGGAGATGGGTTTTTTCCCACTGGTTTTTCTCCTTTGTACTTGGGTACCTGATCATACCTTATTGTCGGGACCCATTTTTTCCTGATTTCAGTAGTTGTTTCTAGGTTTTTAGCTTCTCCCTAAGTTTATCTTAAGGGGGCGTTAGAGTAATAAAGTGACTCCACTTATTAATTAAATCATATTGATTTAATTATTAAGTCACTTATTATCTCTATTTCACTTAAGCTAAATGTTAGGCATATAATAATTAATTCTTTTACTAATTATTATTATGCAACCTAGATTTTTCCACTTTAGGGTTTCCCTTTTAGGGTTTCGATCACCTTCATAAGGTTTGATCTCTTTGTATTTTGTATTCCCTCTCTGAATGAATATTTTGTCTTTCAAAACATTTTTGCCTTCAAGCTTTGCTTTTGTAACAGGTTATTTTGCATGCAGATGATCTTGGCTTATGAATTCTTTGAATTCTAACAAAATGTAGTACTTTTCACAAAGTCTTTTCAATCAAAATGCAACCTCAAAATGTTATAAGTATCCATTTTATATTTATCTATTTCTTTAAGCATATTCAGAGCATTCAAGTTTAATTTTCACTTGTATATTCCCAAATGAATTGGAAATTGGATGCCTCCCTTTCCCTTTTCACTACACATTTTATTCATTTCACATACTTGTCTACATAATTCAACAATAATAATCTTGTCATTGGTGTACTTGAGCAATTTCCAAGGGAAGTCATCAAAACCTCTGATTCTAAGATACATAAATGTTGGAAATTATAAGAAGACATTGCCATAAATTTGTATTCGAGCAACAACCTCACAAGAAATCCTTTGTTCTGGGTGACCTTGCATTTCCCTTGCCACCTTCATTGTAAATGTGTTGTTGACTTTCCTATAATTTTAATAGCTATTTTACAATTGAAGGCTTGGATAAAACTCATATATCGAGATATCTTCTTCAAAGTTTTTAACATAATCCAGTCCCGCCCAATACTGTGTATACACTAGAGAATACACCAAATATGAGAACATGTAAAAAAACTTATTCAATGGGAATCGAGTGATCATCTTATGCAAATGATCACTAATAAAACTGTTACAACTAGCGGTTGTCGTTGCACCAAAGGATTGACCTATCAATGCTCAATACAACTGCTAGACATATAGAAGACATAGGAGGTGGTTAAGCTAGCCATGTCATAAACCACCACTACGATGAACAACCAAGGAGACCAAGGGCGCAATCAGTCTTTCTCACCATTATAAAAATCCCCCCAACGTAAGCGCGAGGTTCAAACCTATGATCAAGCTCTAATACCACTTGTTACAACTAGCGGTTATCATTGCACCAAAATTGACATGTCAATGCCCGATACAACCACTAGACATATAGAAGACATAGTAGGCAATTAAGCCATGTCACGAACCACCACTGCGCTGAACAACTAAGGAGACCAAGGACACAATCAATCTTGCTCACCATTGTAACACAAACTAGCCCAACCTGGGTTATCCGACCCCCCATGAATAACTTGAATAAAGAAAAACATCCACTCATCTAGGTTTAGGGCATCTTCATCACCTCTAAGCCTATGTAATAAAACAACAATATCGACAATTCCCCCTTTAATAAAAATCTTAAATATTGTACGAGGTAATTCACATTGTCCTGTCCTTGGGGGTGAAAACCATTCAGTGACAATTATATTCATGTACATTCTCTTTTTATTGTTAAACTCGCATTGTGATAACACGAAGTTCCATTTGGCATATTGATCCCTCTTAGGGAGATGAAAGAAGCTTTCAATATTTTCTCGGCCCAGACTGACTACAACTCAACCATCACGTGTTTTGATTGTCCATGAGTTGGGATCATATCTATTTATGCATTCCATTACCAACTTTATACATTGTACAACTACCAGAAACCTCGTCTCTTCAATTAATCCACTCTCTACCAATTTTTCTATGAATGCTTCTTAGGATGTTCTACCCATTCCAAAAATTCATTCAAATCCACATAGCTCAATTTTGTATATATTTCACCACCTAGGCATTCTAAACCATTAAGATGATCATACCCTAAATGTTTGAATTTCATGTTTCTACATTCTGCTTTACTTTTCCAATTGAAACAAAAAATATTGCTTTGTAGCACAAAGAACTTACCAATTTCACCCAAAACACCTCTAGAAAATACTACCGAATTTCGCTAAAAATGCCTATAGAAAAACCTGTTGTGCCCTTATAACAAATGAAGGATTCCAAATGTTATGAAAAAGTAATAAATGTTACCTCGTCATGCATTTTCATTTCTCTGACCTTGTTATGCAATTTAGCATATCAAATAATAAATATTCATTTTTGTCTTTGGCTTTCAAATTACCCCCCTCAAGCGAGAACTTCTTGCTAAAATGTAAATATTTTTAAATTGCGTAAACATATTTAAAATGCATCCAACAAACATGTCAGATACCACACCAAAAATGCCCTGATTATTATCCTTGATGCCGGACTATCGGTCAAAATTTGAACTTTTACTAAATTGAAAAAGATGTTTAGTAAACAACTTTGTAAAATGTATGATTAAATGACTACTTGTCCTCCTCCATACATATGTGATGAATGCGATTAAATCATCCCTTTCAAATTAACCCCTCAACCAACACATTCTTGCTAAAATATAAATATTTTAAAATCGACCAAACAATTTAATCGGATGCCACACCTTTTCCCCACCCTTCTCGTCGGACGACCACTCATCCTACATTTTCGGTGTTCTTTAATCTAACTATTAAGCTGTCGGTCAATAACTTTCGCTCGATTGACAAAGTTTTAAATTGTTCGATTACACAACCACTTATCGGTCTCTATAACCCTTATTGTCATACTGTAGGGCAATACTTGAACTTTCCTTCAATTCACAAAGTTGATTAATTGACAATTTTCTAAATTCACCGATTACACAACTTTCATTATTTCCCCCTTTCAAACGGAAACTATCAACTATTCATTGCACGCCCGAGTGCAAAACTACTAGTTTGTATAAAATATAGATTTGCAATGTTATGAAGGAAATGCGGATATGCAAGAAACCCAAACACATGATATCATTATTAAATATAATAATATGATATAATATTAAAATAAACTATATGTTTTTAAAAAAATATTTTTTTATGGTTTTTCTATAGATTTTTTAATTTAAAGATATATATTCTAGTGATATTTTACAAGAGGGACGACGACTTATTATAAATACATACGTACAACCTTCAAATTCCGCAACCTCTCTCCTCTTTCCTTCTTCCTTCATCCATTATAAGTTTAGTCCCAATGCATCTTTTTAATTGTCAGGTACCCGGCGTCCGACAAAAGTAAAATTACTTATTTTTCATCCTAGCAGCTTTCCTTGACTTATGAAATTTCTTGGTCACATAAATCATGTGAATTACTATGAGCTGTCGTATCGCCCGAATGTGCCAGGCATCTCATCGTGAGAGGTAAGCTATCTAATTCTAGATGAAATAATTAAGAACTTATCAAATTGGCCATTACAGAAGCAGCAGAGAAGGAGTGGCAGTCTTTTATGATACCCAGTTTCAATAAAGACAGTTTTTAAAGGGAAGAAGAAGTATCACAGAAATTACCCAACACACTCCAGGAGGAAAACTTGTTTTGAAACTTATGGGTCATCAGTATATCATTGCTATTAATGTTGTGAGGTTGGTTACAGAGCAGATCACATGGAATTGTCTAGTTTCTGTACCTGTACCGCGGAAATAACCAGGAAATAAGAAGCAAACGGCACGGTAAGCTGTATATGTACCTTTCTTGTGCCCTACCTATGTACTTTTCTAAAGTATATCAGTTCGCTGTAGCTACATGCCTGACAATTTGTCAATAATATCAGGCGGGCATTTTCGTTGCAGTTGCATAGAAATGGCGACGCATCTTCAAATTTGTGATCTACAATTTGCGGCTGTTATAAGTATGCATGAACACAACCTAGATTGAAACTCAGAGAGAGTACGATGGATAGTTTATTCTGCAATAACTTGCGCAATAGATTAAATACTCTTGTCAAAACCCTCAATCCTTTGGTTCAGAACATTTGTGTGCTTGATTTGCAAGAACCCATACACCAACAGAACCCCACATTCCAAAAGCTTTTAGGCACCCTTATCAAAGCCACTGAATTGGTGAAAAAATGTGAGAATGTAAGCCCCTTGAATGTGTTTATGAATTGGCGCTATGCATCTCAGATGCTTAAGCTGGAAAAGGACATCAATGACTACATCCACAACCATATGCCACTAGCTGTGTTGTTGGACTTAAGGAAGCTTGCAACGGACCTGAAAGATGCTCAGGATGTACAGAGTGAGCTAGCGGAAGCGGCAGCAGATCTGAGCTTGATGATGAATGATATAATCTTCAAACAGGCATCCAAGCTCACCAGTGACCCACATGAGAATACTCTCCTGCTTCGTTGGTCTGAGGGATATGCTGATAAAACAGCTAGTCATAATCCAAGCTGTAAGAGTAGCCCAGGAGGAGGTCCTAACGTTTTAGTAGGACTAGAGAAATCTATATGGAATTTGAAGGAAATTCTGTTCCAGGAGGAGGTGTCACTCGTGGGTGTGCACTGCATGGGAGGCGGTGGGAAAACAACTCTGTCGTTGGCTCTTTGTGATGATTCGGAAATTAAAGGTGATTGGGTTGTAGAATGTCTACTTTTGCTGCTAGTTTTCTTCCTTGTAAAGGAATTTAATCTTGGAAATCCATATTACACTGAAACCCCAGATTATATTGGGTTATATTTTGAAAACGAAATTTGTTTCCTTAAGTCATATAATTGCCTCTGTTAAATTTAATTACTTGCTCTTTGGCATCAACGCCTATGTTTTTTTGTCTTGAGAGCTTGTTATGTTCTTATTCCCAAATGCATAGTTTTAGATTAATCTTTCCTTTTTATTTATTAAGTTTTCAGATGCTATATAATCCATCTTTTGGAATCCATCTTTTGGGATGACTGATTTTAATCCTTCTTGTTTATGACAATAGAGTATTTCGGAAACAATGTGGTTTTCATCACTGTTTCACAATCCCCAAATTTAAAAGGCGTTTTACAGACTATGTGGGAAAAAATTATCGGCACTAGGAAACCTGAATTTCAAAACGCTGAGGATGCTCATATACAGCTACAGCAGCAGCTCTGGAGGCAATCCAGGCCAACTCTGGTGGTGCTGGATGATGTCTGGTCTAGAGCAGATTTGGACATATTGTTATTTGAAGCGAAGGGATACAAAACCCTTTTGACAACGAGGGATTATTCCATAGTTCCAAAATGCTCCTTTACTCGATTTTATCAATTGCCATTGCTTGAGCTGAATGACGCCCTATCTCTTTTCTGCTTCTGGGCATTTGGGCAGACCAAAATTCCAAATACTGCAGATGAAAAAGTAGTCAAGCAGGTAAACTTCTTCAAACAGGGTTTATGCAATGTTAGAATTTTGCAGTCCCCTTGACTTAGTTTGGTCATCAGTGGGCGTTATGTAAAGTCATTTAATTTCTCATTGGAATACAAAAGAAATTCTAGACATACATCAACAGATATTTTGTACGATCATCTAAAAAATGCTAATTCATCTGCATAAACCATATATAAAATATGTGGAGTAGTCTTTATCTTCTCACATGAGGGAAGCATGTTTCTAACATGGTATCCATTATTGGTATTCGAGTAAACATTTTTCCCGTATTTATACTGATCAATGAATCACAGGTGCAAGCAGAATGTAGAGGCCTGCCACTTGCTCTGAAGGTGATTGGTAGTTCCTTGCATGGTGAACCCCACCCAATTTGGGAGAGAGCAAAGAACAAGCTTTCAAAAGCAGAACCTATATCCGATTATCATAAGGACGGGCTTCTGAGATGTTTGGAAACCAGTATTGAATTCTTGGATGAAGAAGCAAAGGAATGCTTCTTAGACTTGGGAGCCTTTCCTAAGGGTAAAAAGGTTTGTGCAGATGCACTGTTGGACATTTGGGTCTATGTGAGAAAGCTGGATTGGCAGGATGCATTTGTTATCTTATTGGAGCTTGCCAGTAAAAGCCTCTTGAATTTGACAAACAATCTCGGGTACGTGTTTGGCTTTGCTTATATATGTTGTGCTAAACATCTTTGATTTTCTTGTCACCTTCTTATATAATTCTGAGCTAAAATGGAAGATTTTTCTTAGGAGTCAAGCCATTACTTATGGAAGTGCCTCAGAACTATACTTTTTTCAACATGATGTGATGCGAGACTTGGCCCTGTATTTGGCTTGCCAAGACAGTATTGTTCATTGCAAGAGGTTGTTTATGCCAAGAAGAGAGAAAAAATTACCTGGAAAATGGGAAGAATTAAGCAATCAAACATTCAAAGCACAAATCGTATCCATTAACACAGGTAAGCCATTTTGTATGTGTCACTAAGCTCATTTTGTATTTCACCATGACTTCGGAGCCCCCTTGTGAAAAAACAACCTGTGTGTGTAGCGTCAAGAGAATCTTCTGAATAGTATGGTAGCTGTCCATAACTTGGTCTTAAGAATAATGCTTAATCATTTCTAAGTATATACTAAAACATATATAAAGTTTTGAGTGATGTTCTCACTTGTGGTTTTTATGTATGCAGGTAGTATGGATGAATGCCAGTGGAGCAAGATGAATTTTCCTGATGTAGAAGCTTTGATTTTAGTCTTTGATGCAAGCAAGTACTTTCTTCCCAGTTTTATGAGTACTATGAGAAAACTGAAAGCTCTCTTGATAATCAATTGTGGTTCAAACAGGGCAACAGTTAATGGTGTAGCTGCGGTATCTTCACCCATTAAGCTCAAGAGTATACGCTTGGAGAGGTTGATTGTGCCCCCATTTCAAGAGCTCAGTAAAGCCACATTATCCAATTTGGAGAAGTTATCTTTGAGTTTATGTGAAGGGCTGGGAAATTCAACCAAGTTTAATATAAAGCCTAACGTAAGTCTTCCTATAATGCAAGATGTTAACCTGGATCACTGCAGTGACTTAGAGGAGCTACCCCTTGATATTTTCAACATGGCCGCTGTTCAAAAGTGCTCAATCACTAACTGCCATCTTGTCCTCAAGTTACCCCATGATTTTGGGAAGCTCGGCTCTTTAAGAATGTTAAGGTTGTCTGCATGTCCGAGTTTGAAAGAGCTTCCCGCATCCATCTGCAAACTTAAGCAACTAGAATATCTTGATATTTCGTTGTGCGAGTGTTTGAGCCAACTTCCAGAATGTATGGGGAAGCTAGGGAATTTGAAAGAGATAGACATGAGAGAGTGTTCCCGTTTGAAGAAGCTGCCCAAATCTTTTGAAGATCTGAAAACTTTAAAGCATGTTATCTGTGATGACAAGATTGCAAAGGAATGGATATTTATCAAGAAATCTGCTATCCCAAGTCTTACAATTGAAGTGGTGGAAGAAAACTTCAATTTGGATTGGCTTGATGATTGAGCAATTTTAGTCCATATTTCTACTAGTATTATTATTATATTAAACTTATATAGTTATACCCTAAATAAGTGGTAAGACCATCTTTGGATTACCGAGGTTTCTCTTGTTGTGTTTGGTTGTTAGCTACTATTGTATGATGTGGCCATAACAGTGAATCCGTAGCATACTAGTAGGCTACTTATCTATCATGTTTGGTTTGTATGATGTGGCTATAACTGTGGTTTGCTTGCAAGTCTGGTCAGGTAAGCCTCAGTCCTTGGAGTCTTGTCCTGTGATGTGTCCAGTTCCCACCCTTGGTAAAACACTTTTAAGAATCACGTAAGCACTTCAGCTATGGGAGAAGGGGTCTAGATGGCATTACAAAGGAAAAACAGGGCTGTGTCTTGCCATGAACTACGACAAACAATATATTGTATGTGTGATCTTTATATAATATAAAATATAGTTTGTGTTGTTTTGGTGTTGAGCTTACGATAGAAAAAGGAGTTAAAAATTTATTGAATTAGTTATCAGCAAAACTTCAAACTAATACTTTTAAGCAAAGATTCACTCTTAATGCAAATGTCTTCTTGATGGTTTCTTCCTTTTCTGATTTTCATTAATACAAAGGGAGAACTAACAAACAATAAAATCAGCTCCATCTTTTCTAACGAGGATATGCCAACTAAGATTCTTGGTTTTATGGCTTGAAGACAAGACCTTGCCCTGAAAAGGCAAATGTGTACACAATATGTTGACTAATAACCACTTCCCTATATGAAAATCCAGGTAACAAATGATTGGCTGTGTCATCCCAAGTGGAAGATATATCAATCTTCCTTTCGGATAGAAATTTATTTAATTGTAATCATCGATTTTGATTTTTAAGTTTCTAATGAAAATTTCATCGACTCTTTGAACAATATTTAAATATCTGGCCATTTGAACTTACAATATCATCATAGTTCTGTTGATTATCCCTAAAGGCAAATTTCTTAATTTGGGAAAATTAGTTTTAACTAGACATGGATAAAAATATTTACAAAAATAAGCTTGAGCTACAGAACCTTTGATTTACAATATAATTAATCTTCATTACCAAACCTTATGCAATATATAGTTAACATACCAAGTCATAAAAATTGGACCATTCTAAACTGAACTTAAGGATGATCCACATTGAAGATCTTTGGAGGTAAATTAGTTTCTTGCATCAGGAGGTGCCTGTTTTGTAACGTATCATGCAAAGCCAAATGCTGAGAAAGAAGTGTAAAAGGATCTGTCAGCATTTAAGGTCTTGTGTTTGGATTTGTAATAAGAGGGGAAATTTTGAAAATGTGTATCCTTGAAACAAATTGTTTCTCTTTGTATATTTTTTCCCCAGAACAAATAAAGATAAAGTTTCTCTGTGCTTATTTTTTGACTTTCTTGATGAATATGCTCTGCCAGCATGTGCTTCATAGTTTTTCACTTTGATTGTCAACCTTGCCACCAAGATAAAACATGGCAAGCTTTGCATTCGATTTAGTCTCTCATTTTGACATCTCACTGTCTCCATGGTATTGATGCTTTACTTTCGAATCTAAAAACCTCCATGATGGTGGTTTGGATCCAACTTCCAAGCATATGTCTCTGCTTTGATTAACAATGTACGAAGCCCTGCAAAGGAATGGGAAAAAGTTTTAAGATTCTTTCTGCAAATGAGCATCAGGTTTTTGAAGATGATATTAATCAGGTTGACTGATATTAGCAAAAATCACAAGAAGGTACTGAAAGTGGTTGATTGGAACGAGAGTATCTGATAAAACTAATCAGGGTATCTAATGTGTAACATTAAAAATAAAATATAGTGTGAAGGCCCGAAAATGATTCTACATTTGCTTACAATAGCACTGCCTTTGTAGAGGCTAGAAGTTATAATTCATTGGAGTGTTTGATTGAATTGCCACAGTGCTGAATTGGAGTGAAAGATTCAGAGTTAGTAGTCCGAGGCAGGTATATTGGCATTGGCACCATTTAAGGTTCCACGGATGTACTGATTGTTGGAGCAATGCGATGAATCATCATAAGAGCTGTTACAAAAATACTAGTCACTTTACACAAGGATATAATATAATTTTACATAACATAATTGGGGACAAGATTCTCTTTATTTAAGGTAAGATATCATGGGATTTTGTTGCAAAGAAAATCATTAGACTTTAGTTTTCCCTTTTATCCATTGTCTGATAAAGAATTCCAATGATTAGATTTAGTTGAGAAATCAATCTCTAATTTTGGGTTTCATCAAAGTCTATTTTGGCCTGGTGCAATATGATCTCTAGTTATTTGTGTATGGTAAGTGCAGGGGCTATGTAGAAGAGAATTTATGCTGAAATTTACTTGTAGGTCTGATAGTGTAATGTCCCTAATCTTGTCAGCGACTATTCAAATTAAAGGACTAATTCTTGTATTTGCACATCCAAATAAATACTTTTTATTTAATTACATGATATCAATTTCTTTCAATTGAATTAAGGTTTAAAAATGTACCTCTACAAAAACAAATCTAATGCTCTCTTTTTGAATGGGAAGAATTGTTTATCTTCTTGAACTCAATTTTCATTTGTAGCTCTCAAAAATCAAACCCTTTGAAGACAGAAACCCTAAACCCTCAATTTTTATAGGCTGCTGGTTGCAGATTTCAGTTGAAAAATCGAATGAATTGTTGAACAAACGTATCACTCGGAATCTGCATATTAGGGGGAATTTTCATCGCTTAAATTATGCTTAAGTTATAGCCGAAATTCTGTGTATATGATTATCTGCGATCTGCAATTATTTTCTTGTGTAAATCAATCTGCAAAGTCCAGTCGATGGATATCAATTAAATTAATTCATTCCAGTCTTACCTAATTCATTAAGGGCATGAAATGAAGTGACGTCCTACGATTGCTGCGCATGTATTCAGTAAATTCCGATTGGCTCTCGAACTCTGCATAACAATAATTTAATATTAGCGGTTCTCTCGTAAACTGCCGTTCAATGTATCTGGACATATTTTGCGCTTGCATGAAATAGCTGGGGTTAAAGGTTTTAAATATCCTTAATAAACCTGGCTGTGTAGCAATTCGATCTAGTATATTCTTGTTGATATATAAATCGCCCCTGCAAATAAGAATCAGACCTCATTCCATCGCTGAAAGTTTGCTCCCTGACGAAGACATTGGACTGGTAATAAGAATTATGCTCCCTGCAAAACAAAGACATGGGACTGGTAATAAGAAATATTTCTGCGCTTGAGTTTAAATTAGTTTCGATGCTTTATTTACTACTATTCATTTTTCTCTCCCCAAATTTACTACTTTTCCTTGTATGTCGCAGTTTCATTTACACATTGGATTTAATTTTCATGATCGCTGCTATGGCTGTGAGAAATTATTGTCTCTGTGCCATTCCTTGCCAGCAATAATCTATCATTCTAGATTGTATGTCCATCGCACTATTCATGTTTGATTTTGTGGCGATTTATATTCTGACTATATAGGTTTTCTAAAGTTGTTTCTTGAAGGCGCCATTATTATCCCTAGTAATTTGCAGCTGAAAAGGTGGTAAAAATTTAATTTCGTTGACTCCGATGAAAAGATTAGAATTTGCTTCAATTACTCGTTGTTCGCAGAGTTGAAACTGCTGCTTCTCTGCACATTAAATTAAAATCATAGAAGATTAAATATGCAGTATCTCTTGTATGAAATTTATCATTAGCTCAATAAATCGCCAAATGTTACAGCAAGCTTTCCACGATATATAATGCTCCTGGATACCACAAAAGCTTCCAATCCATCACTGTGTTACCTGCTGCCTTTGTATGATGACTACTAGTGTTCCATTTTGTTTCAGCGCTTAGATTCATCTCCTACTTCCTCAGATCGTTTTCTGTCTTGGGACAGGTATGATCCACCATTTTCAGCAAATCGGATACCTTCCAGTTGTACATCATGCGTCTCATCCGTGGTTAAATAAGATTTATCTTACAAGGTATAAACGTTTTTATCCGGAATTATGAGCTGGTGAGGTTCTAATTCAGAAATTTCATTTCTGGTAGAAACATTAAAAAACTAAAGTAGTAGCTGATAAATATGGGAAGAACAACAATATCAGAACTTAAATTTCAAATATCAACAATACCAGAACTTAAATTTCAAATTTCTTAGATTTATGAAGAAGAACTACACTCCCTCTACTCTCTTGGACTTTGTTTTCTCTTCCCATAAATTCAGTTTGTAGTATTATTTTTTAATTTTTTCAAAAGGTTTTATATCGAACTCACAATTAGATTGAAAAAATTCAGTTTGTAGTTTTATTTTTTCAAAAGGTTTTATATCGAACTCACAATTAGATTGAAATCTTTTTGTCCGCTCTGTTTTTATATCAAGTAGAGTATGTCTCTTATAATATATATATTTAGATGTGAATAATTTTTACTTATAGATATTAGATTGTTCTTAAATAGTTTTTCATAAACAAGTGTTTATTATATTATTAAAACAATTATTATATTAATCTTTTAACAATGAAATATTAAATAAGGTGCAAAAACAATCAAACTATTAAATTGTAAGAGTCACGGGATTAGTAGGGAAAGTTAAGTCATGGTTTAATTGTATTTCAAACAATTTATGTGGTTCATTCTATCAAGAGTAAGTTCTTTAGGGAAGTCTATTAATTTTAGGGGAAGCGTCTTAATTTTCTAGGGGAAGTTCTCTATGTTTCATGCACCTATTGTTCTTAAATGATGCACTTAAATGATGCACCGTTTAAGGGTAAAGAAATGATCATTGTAGTTGTGCCTTATGGGTACCAATAAAGTTGCACAACTCTTCTAATTAAAATCTACAATTTTTAACTACTAGAAATACAAGCAGATAGTCATTGGAACATTTGAAATTTATTAATAGACTTTTAATTATCATATTTTTTTTATCTCTTTTAAAATTAGTAATTAGAAGTTAAGTGAATAAAGAGTGAACTCTCATTGAAACATGGTCAACTAATAGAACCTTTTCCTTAATATACAATAACACTTAATTTTCTCTTTTAAGAACAACTTTCATCAAAGAAATTATATGATTTTTACCATAAAAAATGAATTCTCTAATATATATTTTAGAATTAGGAATAACTTTGATCTAAGAAAATAACCTAAATTAAACAACCTTTCACTATCAAATCTAATAAAGCTAATAAGTGACAGAATAAACATGTGTTTGTTGAAACCATTTCCATCCTTGATGCTCATTGGACCCATCTGAATTGTGTGGTAGGATCACTATGATTGTATCCACATTTGCTCCCTTGATGATCGGAAGGACTCATGTTAATGCATAATGGGCAATGTTTGTAGTGGATTTCATAATCTTCTTGAAGTGTAAGAGAAGCAGGAATGGCTGGTCCTCCATCTATTAAAGTTTGGTAATGTTCTAAGTGGATTTCATAATCATAATCATGTTGCATGTGTCTGAGCAGCAGAAATGGTTGACTCTCCATCTCCTATTAAAAAAAAATCAAAGTGCAATAATATTTGTAGTGGATTTCATAATATTCTTGTATGTGTCAAAGCAACAGGAATGGGTGGCCCTCCATCTCTTTTAAAAAGAAGCAAAGTTTATCTGTTTGTGGGTTGTCGGTCTGCTGAATCTTTCAGCTATTATCTCTACCAAGATGTCATCTTCAGTTCTTGAAGACCTTGCAAACAAACATTCAACATAAAATTCGAGTACACACAGCATGAACAATTTTAAATTGAGTTAGATACGTTTAGGCATGGCTTTTTAGGCGGAGATTCATCAGCTTATGTGGAAGAAACAATAAAAATGAACAGTAAGACGGTGTACAATGAATTGTCGGCAGAGATGGTGATGTGCAGATAAGTACTCTTGTTTTCTCCTTTTTGGATTTGATTTGTGTGGTGTTTATTTATAACTTGTCATTTGTGATGATGAGTTTCACTGTAGTATGAATCTCTGCAATTAAAATTGATGTTCTTTTTAATGTTTTCACATTTCCGGGTAAAGTAGAGGAGGCAAACATTTTTCTTAATTTTGTTCCTTTCGCTTTATTTAAAAAATCAAACTTTTTTATAGTTAAACAATTAAAAGTGATTTTACAAAGAGAGATTAATTTTTTAATATTTTAGATCAAATTTCACTTTTTATTATTGATTATTATTGATTAGATAGTTTTAAAGTGGATCTTCCTCAATCTATGGAAAAATAAATATTGAAATTAACAAAAGGATAGTGTAGGTTGGTCAGATTAAATGATTTTGTTGCGAATCTTTGTCAATCTGTAGGAAAAATTAAAAAAGATAGAATGTAGTTAGAGGTTGATGCTAAAAACACTTACACAATCAAATCCAGAAACAAATAATTGAAGATAGAGTGTAATTAGAGGTTGGTCAGATTAGATGGTTTTGAGGTGGATCCTCATCAACATACAGAAAAGGTACTGGCTAGGGTAGGCAATTTTTTTTGTGATTTTTGGATTTTTCAAATTTGGTCAATCGTGCATTCTGTGTGTGGTCATTTTGTGATTTTGGATTTTAAGATAAAAGATCAAATGAAAAAATGACAATGCACAATAAAAAGTCCATCAAAATATTCCCATATACCCATATACCTACGGGGCCTAGCTAAGCTCCAACATAATGCACCAAAGACAAAAAAAGAAGTCAAAAAACATCTAGATCATGAAGAACAGATGTTGAAAATTTTGAGAAAATCGTTGTCTTTTCAGATTTTTGAAATTTGATCAATAGTACATTTTATAGTAAGCTTAGTGACATCCGTACATACTGTTATTTCTCTTTATATTAGTTTATATGATACTCTTATTTATCTGTCTTGTACCATACTGAATCAGTACAGTATGGATCTCTGATTCAGTATGGATCTCTGCAACTAAAGCTGACATTGATTTTGATTTGTTTGTTACTTTTTCTCAGTCAAATGAAGTGGGCAAACTTTTCTGTAATTTTATCTATATCACTTTATTTAAACGGTACATGTTCCAACAGTTGAACTGTCAAGGAAAAACCCATAAAGTGAGAAATAATGTCCTCCATGCCCTCTTCTGTATACCAAAATTCAACCTTTGACATTTGAACAAAATGATTTTGAGGTGGATTTTCGTCAGCTTATCAGAAACAATAATAAAAAAGTATACAATGAAAAGTGCACTAAGATGATGATGCAAGAAGGCTACTGTTGGGGAATTTTACTTGTAATCTTTGGTTTTGAGGTGGTCTTATAAGCCTTTATAAACAAGACAGGTGCGGAAGTCAGTGGAACGGTCAAGGATGAGGCAGTATTGGCGACTGTTTTTGAACAGTGTGTACATTAATATAAAATAATATATAAGTTAATAGGTTTAATGGTGTAAATTATTTTGTATTAACTTATATCAAATCTACATCAATATGAAAATTGAAATCAAGTGATTGTGATTTTCAAAGTTTTAGATGAAATAAACTTGCATAGTTGAAATTAAATGTTCTTAAAGTAATATTTAAATTCTTGAAATTAAATGTTCTTAAAGTAATATTTAAATTATAGTACATTAGAATTTATTTTTTGGTCATATATTAGGCTGAGTCTATGCAATCGCGAATTTGCACCTTAGTAAACAAAATATGTTGTAACACAATATGTTAACAACATGTGTGTTAGTCTATTGTGTTAACGTGTGTTAGTAATTAACATATTGTGTTAACAACATATTTTGTTTACTAAGGTGCAAATTCGTGGCTGCATAGACACAGCCCATAAACTACTATTTATAGATGTACTTTTATTTTGTAGATTATATAAATAATGATAAAAATAGATATCTTAGGGTGTGATCTAATTTACAATTTAAAAATACAACTTTGAAATACATATATTATTTATATAAATCAATATGTCTCTTATTCTTGTACTATATAAATATTCCTCAAAATTATTCTTTTTTTTTATCGGTAAAAGACCTTAGCCAAAATTTTATTAATTTAAAGAAAACTACAAAAAAACCTTGTTTCAGGCGCTAGGCGCTGGTAGAAAAGAACGAGGTCAAAGAAAACCTCCAGCCTAACTTGGGACCGTAGTCTGGAATATAATACAAAGTACATTAAGAGGGCATTCCCTCTTGTTTTCAAAGTTATTTCAAGATATAGATATACAGCATTTATCGTTTGCTCTTCATGTAGATAGTCGTCGATGAAAGAGAAGATAGCTGTGTTCTTTTGCTTTTTCAATCCTGCAAAAGTCTTGGCTAAGATTGCTGTTAATATATCTTATTCAATAAAGCGTAAAAATGTAAGAGAAGTACATCTAAAATCTTGAAAGCATATTCCTTTGCTTTGATACTAAGTTTAGTGATGTAGCCGATATTCCTTTGTGTTGTTCTTTAGTACCGTAATTTCCTATTCCTACAAGCTTAGGCACAAAGCTACTTGCATCCATGGGTTAGTCCATTTGTGAAGATTTATACATAAGATAGATTATAATTTATTTCCAATCGTTAACAATGAGTTCTACCTATAAATAGATATAACTTGAGCTAAACTTACAACAATCCTTTAAACCTGAAAATTTGAATGCTCGTACTCATATCTTGACCATCCATTTAAATTCAAAAACCAAACAGGTTTAAATTAGTCCAACCTTCACCTTTCTTAATATCTATTCCTAAATTAGTCAATATGTGTATTATCCTTTCTATCTAATTGTGTATTGAGTCCTTTTGTAAGAGCCTTTGATAGAATTGATTGAATATGAATGTGTGTGTGTGTGTGTGCACTTATAATTGATGAAGGTGATGAAGTAGCCCATAAGACATAAAATATACATTGTTCCAATCACGTGGTTAAGCATAAACAGATTAAGGTTAACATTCTCAAATAAAGAAAAAGGCATGTATAGTTTCAGAGTTCAACTAATCATAAACCATGAAAGACATACTATCTATAATATTACTTACAAACTGTAACCATAAATACAGGAGGAGCAAAAATAAAGAGTGGGAGAATATAACTGTAGATGCATCTCCATACAAAACTTAAATATCTACCTACAAGATTTTTGTTTAGAAGCTTCTCTTTCATAAGTGGAGACATTTCGAAGCATAATCATGATAATAAGAATTAAAAATAATAATCATATATTATGTGACTTACATATCTCCTAACCTAAAACTCAGAATCCTTGAGAGAAGATGGTCTTGGAATATATAGGGTAGTTAAAACAGGTGCTAAAAAAGGAGGAGAGATCTAAAATCGAGGTTCATAAAGGATGGCTGGTCTGTTTAAGGATTACCTGTGCCAAATTAAATCAATGAAAAGTAATATCTTTAAAGCATACTCTACAATCATTTAAGATCAAATTTTAAAATTGAATGAAAGCGGATCACAATTGAGAGCAAAGTACCAAATACGGTATCTCCCTGATTTGACATCCTGAAAACCATTAGCAAGAAAGATCTTATCCTTCATTGATTAAGATAACTTGTTTCATTGATAAGGGAAGGACACTTAGGATTTTTAATGATGAAAAAGTCAAGGTCCTCAAAGTAAAAGATAATAAAGCTGAGGGGATATAAGTAGTAAAATGAGGAAGTAAAAAGAAATAGGAGTTGAAAGAGAATATGAAGAGAAGACTGATTGAAACTGAACCAACTTCAATAGGATGTCAAGAACTATTAAAAGGTTTGAGAGTAAGATTTACAACTAATTTTTTTTATTAATGGCCATAGGGATTCTATTTTTCATATTCTTATAGATTTCAATTGAATGATTCCCATTAGTACCATAATTTTCTAAGGCATCAACATCTTTGTTACCTTCCCTATATATGTGTTTAACTTCATAGTTTGGAAAATCTTTCAAAATATCTAGAACTTCTTCCAATTCGGAATTGAGTTTCCAATTGGGTGTTTTCTTAGTATGGATAGCATTAACAATGATTTGAGAGTCTCCCTCGATTTGGAGATTAGATATCCCAAGATTTTTACAAAGTTTAAGACCTTCCAGGTTCGTTATGCATTCTGCCATATTATTGGTGGTGGGGTCAATACGATTCACACATTTGGCAACAATCATTCCCATCTAATCATGAATTATACAACCAATTCCAACATTCCCTAGATTCCCCCTTGAAGCCCCATCAAAATTCAGTTTGAACCATCCCATTTTGGGAGCTTGCCACTTATAGTTTTCTCTGTCATTTCTACTGGAGGATCCTCTTTGCCATATAAAGGTGGAATAGTAAGATTCTGCCATTTTTTCCTAATTGTATTGTCCCAAAATGAAAATCAATTTTCTAGGTTTGTAGCATTTTGAAGTCTTTTATTGATGATTTCCACCAAGTTGGCTTCCATCTTATTAATCAGTGTGCTTGAATCCATCTTTTGATTATAAAAAACTCTTCTATTTCGTTCTTTCCATAGTTCCCATGCTACTATTGAGGGGGCAGCAACCCAAATATCTTTATACAAGCTTGATTGATTGAAGAGAGGCCATGTTTTTAGGAAATCAGTAATATCTGGAAGCATTGCCGAGCTCTAGCCTAAACTATCCCTTAACCAATCCCAACACTCTTTGGAGAAAGGACAGTTTAGAAGAATATGATACACTGATTCCTCATGTTTTTCACATAAAGGGCATTTGGATGGTCCCTCAAAACCTAGCTTTCTGAATCTGTCAGCAGTTAGAATTCTTTTTTGCATTGCTGCCCCAAGAAACATGCCTGTCTTAGGGAGACATGCTTTATTCCAACAAAGGTTTAAGGGAATGTCTAGAGAGTCCAGGTAATGGTCTTTAACTAAAGCCTTGTTTTTAACTCTATACATTCCGTCATTTGAGCCTATCCATATTAATTTGTCCCTTCTATTTTTAAGAGAGATAGAGCTATCTTTTAAAATGTCTAGTAATTTTTGTTTTTCCATCTAATCCAACTGAATAGTATTAAGATCATTCCAGTGTGAATCTAAGGTAGATAAACCTTCATTAAGAGAGATGTAATCCCTAACTCGATTTCCCCATGAACTAATTACAATTTCTTTTGTTACTGTGGATAACCCCATTTTATCCACAGGGATGTGCCCACCCCAAGAGTCTTCCCAGAAGAGAGCGTCCTCACCATTACCAATGTCCCATGTGAGATTTTTATTAATAATTTCTTTATTATCCATCATGAAGTTCCAAATACAAGACCCTTTAACATGATTCCTAGCTCTGAAAATGTTAATAGGATCCGCATTGGGGATACATTTATTAAGGAGAATAGAAGCCCAATTACTATTGTATTCATGCACTAATCTCCATACTAATTTCTAGCTCCAAGAGCCATATTTTTCCACTGAAGATTTTTTATGCCAAGACCTCCATGGGATGTCGGTTTACAAATATTCTCTCATTTTATTAGTGCTACTTTTTTCTGCTCGGAAGTGCCTTGCCAAAAGAAGTCTCTAAAATGTTTATCTAGACTAGATTTAATGTTACCAGGGAGAGGGAGAAATGGCATTTGATATGTGGGGATTGTTGAGAGCGTGCATATTTAATCAGAGTAGTTCTTCCAGCTTTGGCGAGCCACTTACCTTTCAAGTTTTATCTTTTATTCTAGATCCTAGTTACGATAGAGTCCCATAATTTGGAACTACACACACCTTTATCAATAGGAACCCCTAGATATTTACATGGAAATTTACCGATGTTGTAGCCTAGAATATTGCAAATTTGTCTTGCTTTGGCAAGAGGGGTATTGAGAAAGAAAACTTCTAATTTATTGGGATTTACTCGTTGTCTTGAACCTTTCATATAAATTAATTGAATATCTTTAAAAACTTTTGTTTCCTTCTCAGTTCTTGATCCAGGAAGAATTGTTTCGTCTGCAAATTGTTGGTGAGTAATATTTGGAACATTATTTGTGACTTTAACACCTGCTATCTTTCCTTCTTGATGTGCTTTTGAAATAGATCAAGTCCTAGAACGTCAACCATAATGACAAAGAGAAAGGGAGATATGGGATCCCCCTATCTGATACCCCTAGATATATTGAAGAAACCCTTAGAAGTACCAGTAACAAGGAGAGACATTTTTAGAGAAGAGATGCAACTGAATATGAGATTTATCTAGTGTTTAGAGAAACCAAAGGCTTACATACATTTACATAAGAATCTCCAATCCACTTTGTTGTATGCTTTTTGAATATCTAATTTAATTAACATGCATGGTTCTTTGTTGTTTTGTGTCGTGTGAATTATCTCTTGTGCTATAATTGTATACCGTCCAAAATTGACCTTTCGGGTACAAATCTTGTTTGCTCTTCATAAATTATATGAGGTAGTAATACTTTCAATCTATTGGCTAACTATTTAGAGAGAATCTTATAAATAGTGTTACAAAGAGCAATTGGATGAAAGTCCCCAGGTTCCTCGTAATCCGCTTTCTTTGGTATAAGGGCAATGAAGGTATTGTTGATTTCTGTTAACAAGGAACCTGAGTTTCTAGTTGCCTCCATGACTTCCCAAATATCTCTACCTAGGAAGTGCCAACATGTTTGGAAGAAAACTTCCTGAAATCCATCTGATCTAGGTGATTTATCAAGGTGTAATTGAAAAAGAGTTGTCTTGACTTCTTCAAAATAAAATTTACTATTCAACCATTTGCTTTCTGTATTAGATATTAGCTTTGGGATGGACTGAAGTAATTATTTTTGAGAAACTAAATAAGAATACTCATTATTGTTAAGCAATTCTGTATAATATCTGACAAATTTAGCAGAAATTAAATCTAGATACTCTACTAAATTTCCATTGCCATTTTTTATTTTAGTAATACGATTGATATTTCTTATATTTTTAACACTTATGAAAAAATTTAGTGTTATTATCTCCTTTATTTAACCACGTTTCCCTTGATTTTTGTTTCCAATATATTTCTTCTTTCATTTAAATTTTAGCATGTTTCGCCATTAATTATTTTTCTTTATTGAAGCTGGTTTCATTCATCTCGTTCTTAATTACCTCATTATTTAATCTTTCAGTTTCGTTTCCATTTTAAGTTTATTCTCAAAAATATTATTGATTTTACACTATTTTAATTTAAGGTTTTGTGTTTAAGAGATTTTAATTTTGATACAAAACAAAACATTTTAGATCCAACTACGTGTTCTTGATTCCACCATTGTTCCAGCACTTCCATTAAATTGTTATCTTGAAACCACATAAATTTGAATTTGAAAGGGTTTCTAAAAGGCTTAACTTCTTTAGCAATGCTTAATCTAATCGGGAAGTGATCAAACCCTGCATTAGCCAGGATTTCAGTAGTTAAAAGGTGATTGAAGGTACCCATATCTCCTTTAAATAGGAACCGATCTAACCTTTCAACTATCCGACTAAAGCCCTCTCTACGATTATTCCAAGTAAACATGCCATTAGTGGTTGTGATATCTACCAAGTGATTATTGAGAAACCATTGACTGAAATCTTTTTGTGTTTGAGTGACAAATTGAGAGCCACCAAATGTTTCTTTACAATCCAAAATTGCATTAAAATATCCTTCTAAAATATGGTATTCAATATGATTTTTAGATAATTGGTGCTCAAGATCTTTCCATAATTCTTTTTTTATCATTTCTATTATTAGGACCATAAATATTAAAGATATTGAATTTAAGGGACCTTTTGATACTTTTAACTGTTCCTAGAATCCAGTTGCGTTGATCTAAAATTTTCTCGAACTGTACTCTTCATGGATCCCAAATAATCGCCAATCCCCCTAAAACCCCATCCGAATGAATCATTTCTATTTTCCATAGTCATAGTTTTTGGCCAAATTTCTTACATTCCTCCATATTAAGTTTAGTTTCTTTTCAAGCTTTATTAATTCTGATTCAGATAATTTTAAGTTTCTTTTTAAAATTCTATGTTTGTTAGGGGCATTTAGGCCCCTAACATTCCACGTAGTTATTTTCATTGTGATGTGGGAAGGAACTTCCCCTTCCCTGTATATAGTATATTAGTGACCTTTGTTTGATTATTTGCTTCCCCATCCTGGATTCTCAAAAAAATATTTGATTTCCTTCCTCTTTTCTTTTTATATTTTGAAATGATTGGCATTATAAGTCCATCTATTGTTGATTAATACCCCAACTATCTTTCTGAGTTAGTAATACCATAAAGACATTTTGTTATATCTTTAGAAACAATTACAGTTTCTTCATGGGAGCATTCCTTCTTGATATCATTGTATATATTGGGTATTACTGAGTCATTTTCCTAGTTACAAATAGCACTTCTCTATTTATTCAAATCATTTTGACCTAACTTTACTCCATCTTCTACATCAATAATACTTTTACTATATTCTTCTATAAGTGTTGTTGGATTAATGGGAGCTCCCATTGCCGAAAATACTGTTTTCATCTCTATAGGAATTGAGTGGAGACCCCCTTCATTAGACTTCAACTGTGCTTCGTTTGTGTTTTTATCTATACCTATAGTTTTATTACTCTCCTCATTCTTGTGCCATTGTATTAATTCTTCTGAGATTTCATTTTGAACTTCTCTAAGATCTACCATCATTTTTCCAACTATAATCATATTTTTCTCAATGTTGTCAATAGTTTTAGCTTGGCTCAACATTGATTTGCTCGTGGGTACATTATGATCAGAATGTTGTCCTGCCAATATCTGATTAACTAAGAGTAAATCAATAAACTTTCCCATTGCTCAGTTTCTAATAACTTCATTAGTCTTAGTATTAATAACTAAAATATGGGCATTTGTGATGGAAATCTGTTATTCTCTTGACTCAATTGCTAAGGGATGACCATTTGCAGCTAAATCCTTTTTTTTCTTAAATTACCTGTTTTGAGATTTCATTTTTATAGAGGCCTTCATTTGGAATTACATAAAATTCAACGAAAAACCCTCCTTTGTCCTTGAAAAAATTATGTTAGGTTTCATATTAGGGTTTTCATTGTTAGTACCAAAATTACAAGCTACTGAATTTGTCGAATTGTCCATGATCTCTTCTGTTTCTATTTCATGCTCAATAATTATAGGATTACTCGTTATAGAGGAGGATTTAAAGACAATTTCTATAGGAGATAAAGATATGGTATTAATGTTCATGCGGACAATGATTATACTCTCTGCATAGGAAAACTTTAAAACTATAAATCCTACAAATTTACCTATCATATTACCAATTTTCCCGAGATATTCTTCACTAGAGAATTCCATAGGTAGATCTTTAAGCATGATTACCCTTCTACTAAGAAATCCTTTAAATGATGAGGGATAAAAAGAGGGATCCAATTTAAGATTGTAAAATCAATGTTTCTGTATTTTGGACATCCTTCCAGTAGCAATTTCTTTTCAAACTTGTTGCTGTTAAATCCTAAGAAAATGAAATTTTTAGGGAGGATGGTAATGCTTACCTTATTATACAATTCTATTTTTAACCATTCTACTATTCTTATCGCATAAATGCTAAAGCCATTCCATCTGCATATTACTATGTAATCCATGCATAAATCCTGTGTTCGTTCGACCATTCCATCCTTGAATTCTATTCTCAGATTTTTCTTCTCCAAACTAAGATTAGTTGTGGAAAAATGGGGTTTACAATGGGTCTGATTTATTTCTATACTCTTATTATTAGCATTCAGGTCCATATTCCTTTTGTGAGGGGGAGAATATGTTAGGATTAAGTAATACTGAGAGTGGGGTGAATCAGTATTACAACACTTTAAACATGAACCTAATAAATTCCAACTTAACCATATAATTTCTGAAATGAAAAGAACATAAGAACACAACACATAAATCATAATACCATGAATTGTTGTCGAGGAAACCCTGGCCAAGGGAAAACCCCGGTGGGAATGACACCCACAAATATGCACTAAATTTATAGTGTCCCTGTTAGGAGACCTAGCCCTATTAGGAGCTGAATATTACATTAGTATAATTCCTTGTTAGGGGAATACAAAACCCTGTTAAAGGTATACTGAGAAAACTTCTCTCACAATCAGAAATAGTTCTATTATAATCAATTCTTAGTAGTGAACATTACAAGAATCAACTATTCTTAGATAGTTTTAGTTGTAGTTCACATAGATGTCTTACATCATAATGCATCCATGCATTCCATCTGCTTCATATCACCTCATTACTTCTCTA
>MU228207.1:611037-625955 GCA_018584345.1 Thuja plicata
TATATATATCATTCAATATACTCTCTAATACATTACAAAATATAATTAATATATACTCAAAGAGTAAATAAAAATTCAGTAACCTTATACTACCAAAGAATAGGTAATCCATAATCACAATCCAACTTAGCATGCTAGGAGTCCACACCATACTCCCTCAGTCATCACAACTGTTCACCTTCCCTGTATCCCTGTTACTCTGTCTTCACATGACTTCAAGATACTGTGACTCTCTGTGATCATCACAAAAACTCAAGTGACCTTACCAGAAGGTCATACATACTCCAAAATGTCTTCCTCTAAGCTCGCATGTCCCCATGTATCATCTACTGTCTTCACTGTCCAAAACTGTACCGCTATACTCTGTATTTCTATTTACTGTACTTAGTCATTTTTCTATCTATATATCCAAAACTATAAAAAACTTCAAGCGATCATCATTCCAGATGTTTTTCCATAAATGAAAACCCTCAAGTGTATCATATCACTGCAAAAATGCATCACTTGCCAACAAAATAGGCTTGTTGCAGTCGGTGGAGATTTGAGAGGGCTAGGTTACCATTTCTAAAAGCTTGATCTTTCTTCTCTGATTCTGGAATGAGATGCTCTCTCCAATTGTTCAAATGTAAGTTATCATCACTTTGCCTTCGATGATGGGGTGAGTATAAGGTGGCTTTAGGATCCTTTTCATCTTTCCTGACCAGATCGTATGCGATTGTATGCAAACTAGAAAATTTGTTTGCTGTAGGGATTCAAAAAATATTTTCTAAGGGAGGCTCGTTGATTAAGTGATTAGCGCAGAGCCTCTTTCTACTGGAAAAAACTATTTTCCATTGCTAATCATTCTTTGGAGTGGCCAAAGGCATTAAGTCTTGAGGAAAAAATTGAGGAACCCTAGGGCATAGTTGTCCCCCTGCCCACCTTCCTCCATCCCTAGTAGACAAGATTTCATAGGATCTGTTAGGGTTTTTACACCAGGTGTTAGGGATCCTTAGTTCCCTAGAGAATGGAGCAACTGCATATTTTGTTTTTGAAAACAAATCTAATTGCTTCGACAAACTTTCTAGGCTAAAAACTTTATGCGTAGAGCCTTCTTTTCACACATTTTGCAGAGCCATTTCTCCTCAAAAATTTTCTTATTTGTTTTTAATAAATTAAAGTTTGATGTTAAATTTATTACTAGAAGGGAAACATGCACTCCTAGAAAAGAACTCATTTAAAAAAACAATCCACATTATCTTGTTATAGGTTCCTTAGGAAAACCTTTCTTTCCTCCACACTAAATAATAGTTGAAGTAAAAGAGACAATTTTTTTTCCCAATATTTCATTAATTATATGATGTTTAGATAGATATATAATTAATTATTTTGATATAGGGTCATGAGTCAATCTTTTAAGATTTACAATTGTTTTGGGTTTGTAAAATATTTTATTTAAAAATGTTGTACACTAAATGAAATGACACATACATTGGCAACACTTAAAATATTAAATATTCGTAAGACTATTTTGCAAACCCAAAAAATTGCAAATCTTAAAAGATTGACTCATGACCCTATATAAAAATAATTTATTAGATATCTATTTAAACATCACATAATCTATAAAAAAATGGAAAAAAATTCTTTCTCTTTAACTTCAACTATTATTTAGCGTGGAGGAAAGAAAGATCTTCCTAAGGAATCTATAACAAGCTACTGTGGTTTTTTTTTTGAAACGAGTCTTCTCACTCACGCCTTTGCTGCTTGCCAAGCCTCATGCCTATTGTCCATCCTTGTAGATTCACTAGTGATTTTTTCTCTTCTACGTGCATAGGTTCTCCCTTATGGTTTAAGCTGCCTACGCACAAGGATGTGTTTAGTTTGGTGCAAAGTGTTGTTTACCCTAGCCCTTCCTTGGGGTCCATCCATTTTGAAAATTCTCATAGTTATGTCCATGCTACTAGGTCTAGCCCTAATTTCCCTTGTGAGTGTTTCAACGGCTTTTGTGTGCAAAATATTCTCTTGTCATAGTCTGTGGAGATGATTTTGTTGATACTAAGGAATACTTGAGGTGTACATTGGTGTATCATTTCTCTACATTTTGGCCTACTCTTCCTACCTTTCAGGACTAGATCCAAGACTCTTGGAAGGCTATTTTGACTAGTAAGATCGAGCTCTTTCCCTTTGCTAAGGGCATTCTCATTACTTCTTTTGGAGACAAAAACTTGGTGTTGAAAATAATTTGGGCTTGGGGAAAGCATTTGTTTTTAGGTTTAAACCCTATACTCCTTCATTCAAGCTCACATAGTCTGGGTCAAACTATTGAATCTTCCACTCTAGTTTTACGAATCTTTCTATGAGGAAATCAACAAATTAATTGGTTATTTCATGAAGGTTGATTCCACATGGGTCACTCCTCTTTTGATTATATTCTAGTTGGCATTGACATCTTCAAACTTCTTCATGGGGATGTCATTCTAATGGTTGGGATAGGCCAGAGACACACCTGATGGAGTATGATGGTATTCCTTTACAATGTTGTCATTGCTTCTTTATAGGTCATATGGCTCTAGATCACTCCATATCATATTGGAAAGGTTCGACTATATGGTGGAAGGTACACCAAAAGATCATCTAACTGTCAAGGTTCCTACCTTGTTTGTAGATGACTTTACCTAGGACTTAGTTGAGCTTCATTTTCTAGGTGTGGCTTTGTTTTTTATATTAATATCAACAAAAAAAATGAGGGTGTTATCCCTTAGATACAATGCCCAAAGGGTGGCCAAAGTAGAGAAGTCATTGTTAGCACACTAATAGTACTACACAAAAACTAAACAAAGTATCTAGCTAGTTAATATCAAAAACCAAAACCGGTTGCTAGCTACGAGAATATACTTCATAGTTCTAACACTCTGGATTAACTAAACACACCATATATAAAATAGGTCTACTAATCCACAATATAAAATTCATAGTCTACATAAAATAGCTATAAAAACTTTTGTTTGTCTACTACGTGGGGCTAAACCAACATAGATTAAACAAGACCAAAAACCCTATAGAAGGAACACCAAATAAGACCACATAAGAGGAAACCATTGAGCAAAAAGGTGTGGCTTTTTTGTGTCTTAACACTCCTAATGTAATTCCTATCACTTCTTGTCTAAAACTAGTCATATTTGAGATCCTTGTTACTTACTAGTTCTTTGCTCCGTCCAAAAGCTAAAACCTCATGTCCCTTGTTACCTCTTTATTTTCTCAAACTCTCATCTTGTGAGATTTGATTTATTTGCCTTGATGGTTGAACCAAAATGACTCTAGGCCCTTCCCATGCTTTTTTTTATTAAAACTATTATTAGTTTTAATCTTATATTTGTTTAATATAATATCTATACAAAGAATGTAATGCATTTAGTAATTATGTCACTTGTATTTGAGATAGATTTTTATTTTATTTTATTGTTCTTTTGTAATGTTTCCATACAAAAGGGGAATGGTTCTATTGTATGGAGGATTTTATAGTGATGGATATGCCACAGAAGGGTATCAAGGCTTGAGGAGGGGAGTGAATTCATTCAACACAGCTTGAGCCACCACTGTGTGCCTTCTTTCTAAGGAGTGTTGCACCAAACAAAGAGGCACGAAGAGCCCAAGCACAAGAGGGATAACAACACATCAAGGAACATCTAGGAGCTAGAAGTGAAAATGGACGTGGGAGTATCCAAAGAGAAGGTGATAAAGAAATGCAAATGGAAATTTTCAAAAGATGGTGACTGGAAGACTCAACAAGGAAATAAAATATCAAATATGAATATCTATTGATTTTGTTGTTTTTTTTCTTTTCAGTCTTTGTTTTATATGCCTAAAAGATAAAATTGTATATGGCGTATGTATTGTAATTTTGTATAATGTATGGAGATACTAATATGACATAAATTTTATATGGGTGATATAAGGAGAGAATTGTATAGTTATATTCAGTGGTATAGATACTATTTGGTAACTTCATATTTTGTAAGATAATAAAAACATAACCTTTTTACGGATTAAAAAAGGACAACACACATTAATAAAGATATAAAAGAGACAATTTTATACATTTTAAGGTATATAAATTTAAATATGAGAGAAATTTCACCCTATAGAACAAGAATATTTTTTCGTAACCACAAAAAAATAGTGTATGTTTAAAAATAATGAAGGAGAAGTGGGGTGATGCAAAGGGCAAGGTGCTTAACCAAACAATAATCTAGATTCAACACTCTCCTATAGGATCCCTCAAGGATTCCTATCACCAATTCTACAGACAAGGCTTACCCCTAACAATGGCTTGTCAAGGTCCTCTCCAAGTTACCTCTTCCAAAGAAAATTCACTCCTTAAATGGCGAGTCTCACTACCCACTCTTACAACCCCACAACCTAGGTTCTCCACAAGCACACCCCCTAGCATTTTAGTATATTTGTCTCACCAATACTCCAATAATCTAGAGACATGTTCAATACCCTTTTGGTATATTAATTACACCAATCATAACCCCTTGGAAAATCCCTTGAAGCCCTAAGCATTGGTTCCTCCAACTAGGCCTAGTAGAGACCTACTAGCAATTAGCCCTCCTAATCGGGTATTTTGGACTCAACTGCAAATTGTTCCAAAAGAATTCAAAAATAACTCCATACTTAGATACCCTTTTTAGATTATTTAGAGATTCCAAACTCCTGGCTCCTAACTCCACCATAGAGCCACTCTTCTAAGAAGCCGTAGTTTCCAGGCCTAAAAGGCCTAGTCTCATGCCTTTAAAAAGTAACTATGTTGCTTACAAAAAATTCAACCAAAAAAAAATTCCAAAGGTCTAGTCTTGATCCTAAAACACATAATACAATACCAATCTGGCTATAGGTCTTCACCCAACTTCACCACAACTCCAATTTCTTCTGGCATCACTAGTCACATGGAGATACCTAGCCTCTAATTGCTCCCAAACATCTTGGAGACTCTGTGTGTCGTGTCCAATTCAAAAAAAATATTAAAATACACAAGGAAAGGCTCCGTTAGACTAGACAAAATAATTTTCTAACAGTGGAATTGGGAGAAATTGCCCATTTATCTAAGAAGCCCTAGTTTTAAATGTTTTGTGACCTACAACTACAAAACTGATTGAATCTTCCTCTTCACAGTACTTCAAGACCTCAAACCTAAACCAAAATCAATCTAATTCAATTAATCAAACATTAGTATAGTTTTTGGCTCTTGTCCAATTCGTTCTCATCCTTACAGACCTCTGTAACAACAAATTTACATGGAAAAGATAGTATATTGACACACAAAAACTCATCAAATTCTTCATTAACCTTATACAATACATTGTAAATGCCCATATATGTGTGGGATAATAATTTTCCACCAAAAAAAACCAACATATCTGATGTTTGAATCAGTTAGCCATTGGGGAACACCTTTTTGCAAAATCTTGCAAAGTTGTCAACTTTGCAACTTTTGCAATTTTGCAAGTTTTATAACTTTTCAAAATTATGAACATTTATCACATCCAAGTGATCCAAATGCCTTAAAACATGCCCAAAAGGACCCATAGAGTCCAAAAACACACTATTACATCAATTTAACATCCATTGGTGAAGTTTGACCTCCTTTGACCAAACCTGGTCAATTCAGGACCTAGGGACCGAATTAGCACTTAGAGGCTTATTAAAAACACCAAATGGCCATGAAAGGCCTTATTACAACTTGAGAACACTAAAATGCAAAAAAATAAAGGAAACAAAATTCCTAACCATGACAAAGACAAGGTGCTCCTATTTCATACTCCCCGCGAGAGAAAAGACTCAAGTACCTTGAGGCAACAAAGCATCTACAGAAGTGTCCTGCTTGACAATGTCCTCCTTTGTATCAATGTGACATATTTATTAGGTAGAGAACTCCATTTAACAAGATACTCTTGATAGGTTATGTTTCTAGTCTTATTTAGTATCTTTGTGTGTAATATCTTTTCCAAATTTAATGACTCATTAGGAGGAAGATCCTTGATCCATTCCTCATCCTCAACATCTGGTACACCTGATTCCATAGAACCTTACAAAGGAAACAAATCATACACATTTAAAATGGGTGATATAGCTATCCCTTATGGAAGATCAATCTCATAAGTATTCTATCCAAACTTATGGATGATTTTGCAAGGGCCAATCTTTCTCATCAAGAGCTTGGTAGGTTGCCCCTTAGGGATTATTTCCTTCTTTAGATATGCCATCACCAAGTCTCCCACCTAGAACTAAATATACCTTTTTATTTCATCTTCTCTGGTTTTATACTTCTCAACACTGTTGAGTAATGCATCCTTGACTTGATCATGTATGTCTTTCATGGTGGCTGCAAATTCCTCCCATTGTGCACTCCTTTTGTCCACTCCTTGTAAATCTGTCAACTCCATCACACCCCTAGGATGAAGATCGTATAAAAATTCAAAGGGACTTTTCCTTGTACTCCTATTTATGGAGTCATTAAAAGAAAATTCCGCTTGATTGATAACTACATCTTAACTTTGTCCATGTTGTCTTGTGAGACACCTTAAGAGATTACCCAATGATCTGTTAACTACCTCAGTTTGACCATTAGTTTGGGGATGATAGGATGAGGTGTAAGACAATTGTGTCCCCAATTTCTTCCATAAGGTATGCCAAAAGTGTCCTACAAACTTAGAATCCTTGTCGATGACAATATTCAATGGAAGACCATGTATTCTAACAACCTCTCTAAAAAAGAGACCAACAATATGAGAAGCATCATGGGTATACTTACAAGGGATAAAATGTGTCATCTTACTAAACCTACAAAAAACCAAAAAGATTCTATCATGTCCCCTTGGATTCTTAGGCATTCCTAAGACAAATTTCATTTTGATGCTCTCCCAAGGCCCGCTAGGTATGGGAAGTGGCTGATATAAACCTACATTGGTAGAGGTTCATTTTTCCCTCTGACATATTCCACATTCCTCTACAAACTTGTTGACATCACTCTGCAATCTTAGCCAAAAGTAAAACCTTCTTACATGTTCTAGGGTCTTGTCTAACACAAAATACCCTCCTAATCCTCCATTGTGTTCTCCTTCACAATGTTCTCCCTCATGGAACACTTGGGAACACATAATTGATTTCCTTTGAACAAAAGACCATCTTGCAAAAAATATTCAGAGTAATCAACATGGAAAGTATCAGAGAAGTTAGAACAAACCTCATATATCAGTCATTTTCTTATGGATTTGATGCTAAAAAAACTTACACAATCAAATCCAGAAGCAAATAACTGATTTAAATAAACCTCGTATATCTTCTTGAAATCAAAATCATCTTTATGCAATTCTTTGAGAGATGCTACTCCCATATTTTTCAATTGAACTTCTTGGATAGTCAAAACCCTTCTAATAAGGGCATCTTCTACCTTGTTGGCCTATCTTTTCTTATGTTTTATAGTAAAGGTAAACGTCTACAACTATTCTACCACTTCATGTGTTTGCAATTGAGTTTGTCCTACCCATTGAGAAAACTAAGGGCATGATTATCAGTGAAGACCACAAATTCCCTTGGCAACAAATAATGCCTCCATTTATTTAATGCATGCACCATGACATACAATTCTAGATCATATGTGGAATACTTTCTTTTTGCATCATTGAGTCTCTCAAAGAAGAAAGCAACTACCTTTCCTTCTTGATTCAACACTACCCCAATGACAAAATTACTTGCATCACATTCAACAATGAAAGGTTTGCTAAAATTAGGTAAAGAAAATATAGGAAATTGAGATACCTTACTCTTAAAGTATTCAAAACTCCTATTAGCTTCATCATTCCACTCAAACTTTCCTTTATTATTCCCTTTAATAGTGTCTAAGATTGGAGCACAATTATAACTAAAATTTTTCACAAACTTCCTATAAAAAGTGGCTAAGCCATGTAATCTTCTTATATCACTTACATTCTTTTGTGGGGGCCAATTGAGGATTGATTCTTCCTTAGAAGGATCCATCTCGAGACTTCTCTTGGAGATGATGAAACCCAAGACGCCAACTCCTCCTTCATGAAATCACAATTCTCCAAGTTGATCATAAGTTTCTCCTCATGAAGCCTCTTCAACACCAGGTCCAAATGCTTGATATGCTCTTCCTTAGTCCTGCTAAACACAAAAATCTCATCAAGGTAAACAACAAAAGACTTTGCAAAAAACTCAACCAATACCTCATTCATGATGCACATAAAGGTACTAGGTACATTACTCAACCCAAATGGCATAACAAGCCACTCATAAATTCCTTCATTAGTTTTGAAGGCAATTTTCCACTCATCCCCTTGTCTTATTCTAATTTTATGATAGCCAGACTTCAAGTCTATCTTTGAATAATAACATGCACCTCCCAAATAGTCCTAAAGATCCTCAATCGTAGGAGTAGGGAACCTATACCTAATGGTGATTTTATTTATGGCCTCAAATTCTGTACATAGCCTCACTTTCCATCCTTTTTAGGAGCTAGCACTAAGGGAACAACACACGAGCTTAAAATTTTTCTAATTAGCCCTTTTTCCAAGATTTCTTCCACTTGCTTTGCAATCTCTATATCCTAATTAGGTGTCATTTTGTAGGCAGGATTTTTTGGTAGAGAAGATCCAGGAATGAAATCTATTTGGTGACTAATATCCCTCAGAGGTGTCAAGGCATTTGGTAGTTCATTTTCTATTATTCCTTGGTATTTCTTCAATAGTTCTTGGACTTCCTTAGATAAGTATGCTACCTTACTACCTTTTTCCTTTTCCTGATCCACATGTTTCAGTACTAAAGCATATCCTTAATTGTCCTCCTTCTTTATGATACTTGTAATACCCACCCCTTAGTTTGATTTTGAGTTGTGGTTGCCAAACTCTTTTAGGAATTTTCATGTGTGTGTTGGTTATTTCAGTTGGTTTTGAGGATGTTCGTGTATTGCATTTTATTATGATTTAATATTTCATGATCCTTTCGATAGTTGTGTTATATCTTGTGTTTCCAGTAGATTTAGGGTTATCTCATGATGGTTATTAATATGTTATGATTCTATTATGGTTATGGATTTATTGACAATACTGACAGTATATTGTATACACATGGATCATTTATATGTTATACATTTCTATTTGGTGTGTTTGGTATGGTATGAGACAGAGTCGTAGTTACTTTCTTTGGCGAGATCCACATGATGTAATGGTCTCAACCATTGTTTGTATATATTATATGTATGTATGTTCATCTTTGTGATGACAATTTTGCAGGTACCGGGCAACGTCTTCCCTGAATTGGTAGGAGTGAGTGTGCCCTATCACAATATCTCAATGGTAAAAGAGGGGAGATAATATTCAGGCCTAAATACCTACCCTAAGCCCTTATTTTGTTCTAGGAATGAACAAGAATCTGATTGTGTATCCTATCTGAATCTGTCAAGGTGACGTGGATTCGTGAGCCTATCTGTGTGTGTTTATGTTTTAGTTGTTCGATCTTGCTTTCCCGAGTTAGTGATTGGATTATTCCTATGAGGTTATGGATGTTCCTGCATCCAATAAGGAATTGTATTTGGGTTTTGCACACGATGCTTGTTATGAGTTTTGTTTTGTGGTTTATGAGCCTCAGTAGGTTAACTAAGTGTATAGAGGGGAAGTGGCTTGCAATGGGAGCCATGGCCCTAAGTGGCTACTAGGGTAACTCATTGACAAGTAGCTTAACAAGTGGAAAAATGAAACATTAAAGGGGTTTTAAAATGAATTAACAAGATGTTTTGAGTCTTTTCCCATGCCATGCATGCTATTACAGGCTAGGATGGGAGTTAAAATCCTTGTCTGCAAGAAAGGATTACTGAGCCATATAGAGTCACTTGGGGGCCAGGTTCCAGGGAGGAATACTAGGGTAACTCAAGAGTAGACTTATGTGATGACACTTTTCTTTATGCAGCTTAGGTTTTCCTACATGTGTCGGTTGCCTATGGTATTGTGTATATTCCTTATTTTGATTTAAAAAAATTCTAGGATCTTCCTATGCGTACCTATGTGATGTATTCTATACCTTTGCTTTCTTCTTGTTGTATACCCGTGTGACTGAGCCTGATGTTATCTCCTCAACACAGTGGTAGTGGACCTTTGGTTCCACGAGGTTGGGTGGTAGTGATTCTTTTACCATTTGAGATCTGACATTATTCTTCATGTCTGGATGATCCTTGTTGTAGTTCTACCTTCTTTTTTTCTGGTGTCTTGTTTAGGTCCATGAGTTTTATGTTCATACTATATCCATACATTGGTTGACATCCATTTAAAGGATGTATTGTATGGTTATTTGTTATTGCATACCCTGCGACTTGTGCAATGGATGTCGGTTCATTTATATATACCTTGGTATCAGTTTTATATGTGATCTTATTATATGAGATATATGTTGCAGATCCAGTTTATGTATCTTTTATGTTAGTTCTTTATATTTGATCTTTGTAGATTAGTTTGCTTATGTAATTCTATGTCAAGGAACCATTGAGATTTATAATCTTTGTTTGATTTATGAGTATGTTATGTGTTTCATTGTTTTTCTTCCACGCTGTAATCATTATTGTTGTAAACATTTAAAAAAATATCTCTTTAACTTAGTTGCATGTTTAGGTTAGATTTTCCTGGGTTCCCTAGCAGGGAATTACAATAATCATGAACTCCTTACCATCTACCAACATGACATTAGACCCTGAATTTTTTTCAAACTCCTGATCAGGCAAGGGATCAAACTAAAAATTCTTACCATTCTTGGTGATGACATAGACACTCTTTTCCCATTGTTTTGTGCATCCACATAATATTTTCAAAGATGCCCCAACAAAAAATTAAAAGCATCCATATGGATTATCTCACACAATTCCCTATCCTTATATTCACCAATTTAAAAATCTACCCAAGCCTGCTCCTCTACCATATAAATTTGTCCCTTATTCAACCAAGTGATTCTGTGTGGATTAATATGTGGAAACCTTTTTATTTTCAGCTTCTCTACCATCTCAGTGGAAACAACATTTTTAGTAGAGCCAGAGTCAACAATTACTTTGCACACTTACCATAGGCCTTGCATTTAGTTCTGAATAGTGTCTTCCTTTGAGGGGGTTCCTTGCCTTTGGGATCCTTCAACAAAACCCTTCTTATCATCAAGCTTTAACCATCCAAATTAGGTGTGGCCCTTATAGGTGAGTTGACACTTTGAGTATCCTCATCTTGAATCAGATTGGTCCTCTTGTCCCCTCTTTGAGAACTAGCAGCCCTCTCTAGAAACTTGCTTCTTGTATGTCCCACTTGGTTACAACTATAGCACCTTTCTGTGAACACTCCAGACCCTCAGCCTGATCCACCAATTCTACCTCTATTATTAGACCCTCTCCATCCACTGAAACCTCCACCTATTTGTCTTGAATCACTACTAGACTCCTAAGGATTATAGTATCCACCTTTGTTGGACTATCCCCTTCCAAATTTGTTTCTTCCTCTGTTATTACCTCTTCCACCTCTCCCCCTATTATTCTTCTCACCCATTCTCTTCAACTTATCCTCTTCCCTAGAAGCAGATTGAAAACATTCATCTAGGGACTTGGGGATCATCAGACTAATCTCATTTTGAATAGCATACCTTAACCCATTGACATACTGGGCCACCTTTTCTTTTTCATCTTCATTTTTCTTAGCTCTCATGCTAAGCTTATGGAACTCTTCAGTGTAGGATGCAAGCTCCAAATATTTTTGTCTCGTGTTGTGAAATTTCCTAATCACTTGCATCTCATAGTCCGCAGACATGAATTTTCCCTTCAACATAGCCACCATCCTATTCCATTTTCAAATAGGACTATTTCCTTGTCTCTCCCTCTCATTTTGAGTGTAGTTCCACCATATCAAAGTTGAATCCTTCAACTTTGTTTTTGCAAAATTGATCTTCTTCTTTTCTTCATAATCTTTATACTCAAAATAGGTGTCTAGAGCCTCAATCTAGTCTCTAAGCTCTCCACTATAAAACTTCCCATTGAATGTGGGAACATATTTCCTTGATTAACCATTCTCATGTTGTTCATATTTGATGATATTCACAAATTCCCATTGATCTGCAGACATATCCTGATTTGGAGGTTCTTATTTATCCTCTTTAGCCTTAAGTTTCCTCATCATCTTCTGTAACTTGGCTTCCCATTTTTATTCTATCCTCTTTTCCATCTCTTCAAGGTCTTGTGGTTTCACCCCTTTAGGAGGCATTGTGTGAGCCTTCACTTGACTCTCTTCTTATGACATACATTGTTTCCAAAATATCAACTTATTGGCTCTAATACCAATATGATGCAGAGGGCAAGGTGCTTAACCACACTACAACCTAGATTCAACACTCTCCTATAGGATCCATCAAGGATTCCTATCACTAAGCCTACATACTAGGCTTACTCCTAAGGATGACTTGTCAAGGTCCTCTCCAAGTGACATCTTCCAAAGAAACATCACTCCTTAAATGGTGAGTCTCACTACCCACTCTTACAACCCCACAACCTAGGTTTTCCACAAGCACATCCCCCCTAGCATTTTAGGATCTTTGTCTCACCAAGATTCCAAGAAGTCAGAGACAAGTTCAATACCCTTATGGTATCTTAATTACACCAATAATACCCCCTTGGAATAGCCTTTGAAGCTGTGAGCATTGGTTCCTCTAACTAGACCTAGTAGAGACCTACTAGCAATTAACCCTCCAAATTGGGTATTTTGGAACTCAAAATTGTTCCAAAAGACTTCAAAAAATAACTCTAGACTAGGATACCCTTTTTAGATTTATGTGAGATTACAAAGTCCTGGCTCCTGGCTCTTGTCTCCTGACTCCACCATAGAGCCACTCTTCTAAGAATCCCTGGTTTCCAGGCCTAAAAGGCCTAGTATCATACCTTTACAAAGGAACTATGTTGCTTACAAACAATCAAAATGAACCAACACTTCAAAAGGGTCATTCTTGATCCTAAAACACATAATCCAATATGAATCTGGCCATAGGTCTTCACCCAACTTCACTAGAACTCTAATTTCTTTCGAAACCACTTGTCACATGAGATGCCTAGCCTCTAATTGCTTCCAAAAATATTGGAGAATTTGTGTGTCATGTCCAATACCAAAAAAATATTAAAATACACAAGTAAAAACTCCATTACACCAGAAGAAATGATTTTCTAATGGTGGAATCGGTAGAAATTGCCCATTTATCTCAGAAGCCCTAGTTTTGGGGGTTTTGTGACCTACAACTACAAAATTAATTGGATTTTCCTCTTCACAGTACTTCAAGACCTCAAGCATGAACCAAAATAAATATAATCCAATTCATCAAACATTAGTATAGTTTTTGTCTCGTGTCCAATCTGTACTCGTCCGTACAAACCTCTGTAACAACAAATTTACACGGAAAAGATAGTATATCGACACACAAAAACTCATCAAATTCTTCATTAACCTTCTCCAATACATTGTAAATTCCCATATAGGCATGGGATAAATAGTTTCCCACCAAAACCAATCAGCATAAAAGATATTTGAATCAGTTATGCGTTGGGGAATACCTTTTTGCAAAATCTTGTAAAGTTGTCAACTTTGCAACTTTTGAAAATTTGCAAGTTTTACAACTTTTCAATATTGTGAACATTTATCACATCCAAGTGATCCAAAGGACTCAAAACATTCCCAAAAGGACCCCTAGAGTCCAAAAAACACTATTACATCAATTTAACATCTATTGGTGAAGTTTGACCTCCATTGACCAAACATGGTCCATCGAGGACCTACGAACCAAATTAGCCCTTAGAGCCTTATTACAAACACCAAATGGACATGAAAGGCCTTATTAAAACTTGAGCATAATGACATGTACAAAAATAAAGGAAACACCATTCCTAACCATGACAGAGACAAGGTGATCATGCACCATGGGGTATATGAAAAGATATAAACATACAAATCATTTAATCTAATGATATAATATTTCATGAACCACATGAATATTTTGATTAAAAATTTAGGGATATTATAACTAAACCACTAATTAGTATACATGGGAAAACAAATTATACTCTTTTATACATGTCCAATAGTGAGTTCTAGCTCATAAAATCAAGGATCAACCTAGGAAAAAAAATTGCATCTCTAGGCATTTTTGTTCTCAAAATATTTATGACAAAGAATCTATGCTATCTAATTATCTCAATGTGATTTTATTTCTTAATTGTGGAAGGTTTTGCATAGATACATTTAGACTATTTCGGCCTATATAGGTACAAAAGTAAGAAAATAACAAGCATTTGTTTGAGAATATGTAGAGTCACGTGAAATCAAGTGTTTGTGCTTGATATTAGTTAAGTTCATGAGTCATTATCCTATAGATACATGCTAAATTGAAATAAAAATAGCACTTGCACCTTTGAGGGGTACAATGGTTAAGCCGATAGTAAAATATATATAAATGTTGATATTGTGATATATTTATGGAATTTCTATATTCTTATGTCTCTCTCTCTAACTCACAAACTCTCCATATCTACCTCCTACACATATACACTCCTTTCTCCCTCCCTATCTCTATCTCTATCTTATCTTATCCCTATCTTTACCTTTCACCTCTCTCTATATATATCTCATTTCCTCTATTTCTCTTTGATCTGCTCTATCTATCTATCTATCTATCTATCTATCTATCTATCTATCTATATATTTATCTACTATCTATCTATCACCTCATAATATTACTCTCTCCCCCTCCCCTTATCTCTCCATACCTCTATATCTCTCTATACCCCTATATCTATCTCTAACTATGATGTCTTATATGAAATAGAAACGTAGATTTTTTAAATCAATAATTCAAAA